>CM051455.1:57116528-57716528 GCA_028274465.1 Plantago ovata
ATAACCCAATACTTTTAAAATCATCACAATTCCACCTTAAATAAATCAAGTCTCTAATCAATAAAACCTAATCAACATATTCAATTCAACTTAAAGAACACACCAAGAGATATCATCAAACTCAAATCAAGGTTAGTTCTTTAATTTATTTTTTTTTTAAAAGTATATGGGTGGCGGGAAAAACCACCGCGCCCAATTAAGGCCGAGCGGCTGCTCGGCCGAAACAGCAGGCCGCGGGCCTGCTGTTCTTTACAGCAGGCCGCTGTTTTTTTGGTCTTTTTATTTTTTTAAAGTTTTTTTTTTTGCTATATATTTTTTATTTTTTTTTTTATATATATATATATATATATATATATATATATATATATATATATATATATATAATATATATATATATAATATTATATATATATATATATATATCATATATCCAATTACATCAAACTTCAACTTGTTATATTAATTGATCTTCATATTTTATTGATGCACACATTTGATTTTCACTTATGATATATGTGTTTCTATTGTCCCCTTATAATTTGATAATAAATTAATGACTTGTTGTATATATACGTAGTTGTAGAGATATTGATTGTTCATTCTAATCTTACTTTGTTGTATTTATAGATGGATAAGGGTGGAAAGAAAGGATATTGGGAAGATGTTGGTGTTGGACGCTTGCAAGGAAGGGTTGTTACTCAATCAAACCGTAAGCGTGCAGAAGAAGGACGTAGGCTTCCTGTTGAGGCCAAAGCAAGGGCTACGAGGGATGACATGGAGCAGGAAAGTGAGAGTACCCAAGTGCATGAACAGTCTGCACGTGCAACTGAGACCATGGTGGATAGTTCCGATGATGATGATACTTTGATATCTAGTGGTACACTTAAAGATATGGAGAGAGATGCATATCTTGATAACCTTCGCAGTAAAGGTAAAGGGATTAATCGCCATGAGATTGCTAGTGATGAGGAAGACGATGAAGAAACTTATGATAATTTGCAAGGTAATTCAATTTCTTGTGATTTTATCAGTTAATATTGTTTAGGTTCTTCTTTTTAATTTTTACTTTATTTAGGGCCGAGAGAACATATTCATGGTGACATGGAGGGTGATGTGCATGGTAGCCCGATGAGTTTGGGAGTTGATGGAGGGCCAGTACTAAAGGAGTTATTGCCTTCGTTCAAACACCATATTGCATACCAAATATGGCATAAGGGGGAGGTCAGTCAATTTTATGTTGTGAGACTTGAATTATTATGTTGGTCACATAATATTTAATATTGTTGTAACATGTTTGTTTTTTTTTATAGGTCCTTAGGTGCTTGCATTGTCATTCAAGACATGCAAGATCAAAGAATCTCTCTATCCCAGAAAAAGACGCAAATTATAATGTATTGACATGGTTGAAGGAAAGTAGGCTATACCACCTGAAGGACTGTATGTACAAGTCTATTGACCACGCTCTTATATCAGCTTTTGTTGAGAGATGGCAGCCTGAGACCAACTCCTTTCACATGCCATTCGGTGAGATGACCATCACTTTACACGATGTATGGTATATTCTACAAATCCCCGTGACTGGTAAGCCTGTGATTTCTAGTCGCACGACTGAGGGTTTGATGACAAATATGGGACTTCTGCTGGAATTGCCTTTGGATGACAAATTGGGAAGGGAACTTGGTTGGAAGCATGGTCGGTGTGGGTTTGATGTATTGGAGAAGCGCCTAAAACAGGGTAATTTGAACAACAACTCTGTATTTTCAACGTACTTGTTGTGGCTCCTTGGCACGACATTGTTCGTTGATAAGACAACCACTCTTGTCCACGCCGGTTTTCTAGAGTTTCTACATGAAAGTGATGGTGTTCAGAACTATGCATGGGGTGCAGCTACATGGCCAACTTGTACAGACAACTCGGAGAGGCATCATGAGCTGGATGCACCAACATTGCTGGTTGTCTCACACTTCTACAGGTTAGTGTCAGCGTCAGTGCTTTTTATCTAATGTTGTCGTTATAATACTTATTATTGAATTAACATACAATGCATTAATTACAGGCTTGGATTTACGAATACTTCCCGCCTTTTCGTCCAAGGGGAAGAACAGATGTGGTAGATGGTCCTTGGGCAAAAAGATGGATACCGTCCCCAAACCGACTAGCTGAGCAGGAATCATTACTGAAGTCTATCCGTATTCAGTTGGACGAGTTGCGTGCCAACCAAGTAAGTTTCCTAGTTTACTTGAATTCTGACTTTAGTTCTGTTTGAATATTATCGTCAAATGTACAATTTTGTTTCGTACTCAGGTGAACTGGACACCATTTGGGGACAACCCTTCCCAGGAAGTTCCGATAACACTGTTTGAGGGTATTCTACATTGTCGGAGTTACACCGAGCCATATATGCCAGATCGTGTCATGAGACAGTTTGGATATGGACAGTCTATTCCATTCGCACCAATTCATCCAGTAAAAGCTGTGAGGACAGAGACACCACGTCAATACATTCTGGAACACCATGTCGACCGAACCATGTTTTTGAAATGGCGGAGCCACTTATGCAACCTATCACAGAGATAACTATGACTACATGCAAATTTAAATGGTCTATTTAAAAATTTTCATTTGAAGACCATTATGACTAACTATATGTATCTTAATCTTTCAGGTCTGTGAGGCTTAATACATTTCAAATTGAGAGTGATACTACTGATTACCTACTTTGGTATATTCCTAGGACACATCCCAAGGTAAATAGAGAGGTTGTCCAGAATGCAGTTCAGGATAAGAATTCTGAAGCGGAATTGCTTATGACTATCACGGATATGGTCGCCCCATTCCATCCGCAGACCAATCCATCTCCCACTTATGATGACATGAAAAACCTTATGCATCAACTGTCCCGTATGCTAGTCAAGAAGCCTCGTAGGATAGTTGATTAGGCACTACAATGACCGTGTCTTTTATGTTTTAGTTTAATTTGTGTTCCGGATACTCGAACCCTTTGACGTTTGTGATTTTCTATGTGTTTGTTTTGGACCTAAATTATTATTTTTTGGATGTTAGTTTATGTTTGTGAGACTTGAATTATTATTCTATGGGTGTTTCGAATGTTAGTTTGTGTTATTGCAATGCCACTATTTTACAAAAACTAACCACAAAAATAAATAATGGGGATTCTAAATAATTAGGAAAATTGTATAAGATATTGCAATCATAAATCAGAAATGTGAAAAGCTATTCTATGAAAAACTAACAAGAATTCATCATACTTTCCCTCTCTCTACATATCAATCTTTCCAATGAGCTACCTGTGGCACCCTATGATATTTCCAAAAAATGATGAAGTTCCCGATCGGGGCTCCTGGGTCCACGTGTATCACAAAGAAGTGGTTGCTGCTCATACCAATTGACCATTCTTCTGCGGGTGGATCTGGTCGTGGGTGTTCTGGATCAGCGCGCGATTCCCATGGTACGAATGTATAGCTACTATCTGCACGGTAACAATGGATAACTTTCTGATACTTAGTCGCAACTGCTAGACCGAGTTCTGTCATACTCAACCAGTTAGGTTTATCGCATCCCCCAACAAAATGAGTCAAACTAATAATTTGCCTTTGGTATTCAACACAACCTCCTGCAGATCAAGTCAAATAACAATTGAAAGTTTCATATTTATATTATATAATAAATAGCATTATGTACATGTTTCAATGAAATAAAAATAGAAAAAAATTATGAGAAGGAAGCCAACATACCTGCAATGGCTATATACTTGTCTTTGTAGAGTCTCATCTCTTGAATTATGTCCAGACGCACTTGAACCCATTTTTCCTGTGTCCCGTACCTATAGTGGGCTAGTGCTCGGTACCCACAATTCCCATCAGAGTCAACATTCAACCATCCTGTGATATAGTCTGCTAAACGAACCGGCATCCATGAGCTATATTCAAAGTTGAACAGTTGTTTCGTAGCCTTTTCCTTCTCATTCATCTTGTCCTTTTGATTCTTCTCATCTTTCTGATCCTTCTTCTCATCCTTCTTCTTTCATTCTTATCTTTCTTCTCATTTTTCTTCTCATCTTTCTGATCCTTCTTCTCATCCTTCTTCCTTTTATTCTTATCTTTCTTCTCATTTTCTTCTCATCTTTCTGATCTTTCTTGTCATCCTTCTTCTTTTCCTTCTTATCTTTCTTTTCATTCTTATCTTTCTTCTCATCCTTCTTCTTCTCCTTCTCATATTCACTTTGGTATCTTTTCCCCTCAGCGTTAGGAGGTCGTCCTTTGTGCTTATGATGAATTGGCTCTTCAAATGTGGTTGACGCGGGGAACCTTATTTCATGGATATATTGAGATAACATCCTCTTCTGCACGTCAGATGCACTTTCCTTGAAGCCTCTGAATGCTTCGTCACATATATCATCAACAGTGGCTTTTCTGGAATCATCCCAAGAATATTTCTTATCCAAATCAAGAGTTTTCCAGAATGGGTGAATATCAATTGGGTCGATTGGAGTATATTCATCTTCAAGCTTCTTCATGTGGCATGCACACATCAACCCATGTGTGCTGCGTAACTCACATATACAAATAGGAGCATCACTCCCGCTACATTTTGCGTCATAGCATCTTTTATTCCACTCCTCTAACTCGTTAGCCATCAACTGTATTGCATCATGCGAAACAATCCCACCAAGCCTTCGAAACAACAAATTTGCTCTACAATGATGAGACTCCTTCGTTCTATTCAGCTCGAAATCAAATCTAATATGATTCAATTCATCTTCAACAATCTCGTGGATCTTCAAAAAATGGTAGGAAAATTACTCCTCGCATTTCTAATCCAGGACTTCAGTTGAGCATGCGCACTTTCTACCCTGCAATAATATTAAAGATTGCATAATTGAATATGATAAATTTATGCAAGTGGTGTGCTTTTACGATAATGAAAGGACAATAGTAAATTAAGAAAATTGAGTCAATGGTACCTGTTGGTTGTTTGAGTTCCAAAATGTAGATATTTTCTTGTCCAGTATGACACAAAATTTTCATGATGCGGATCACACCATGTCTTCTTGACATACTCTCCAAATAGTGGTAAGAATCTCCAAGTATAAAGTAGCTCATCCACATGTTTTTCATATTCATCAACACTTTGTGAGTTCAAAACCTTCTTCCACCTTGCCCTAACTGCCCTCTCATACTTTCGACTTCCAGAGTGTTTAACAAAATTCTTATGTACACATTCTGAAATGTGTCGCCTACAAAGTAGACGACCACTCTCCGGAAAAACAGTATCAATGGCGTTCATAAGGGCTTGCTCTCTATCTGTAACAAAAACACCTGGATACTCAACAGCACTAAAAAATTTCTTCAACTCTCTCATTATCCACACATAGCTATCCTCCTTTTCATGGTAGATGCATGCAAATGCAACATGAAAATTCTTACCGGTTGGCAATAAACCCATCACTTGAACCAAAGGCATATTATATAGATTTGTTGCATATGTGGCATCCAAGAGAATAACATAAGGATATAGTCGAACCAAAGACAAAAAAAACTTCACCAACATGATTATTACCTGGTTCCTTTCGCTCATTATGATAGTAATAGTGATCGGAGAGTAACTTCAGAAAGTATTGCATCGTGGTTAGCCCATCCCTATCCTTGTTCTTGTTTTTGTGAATTGCATTGTACACATGTCTGATGTTGCTCACATTATCTTTATTCAACAACTTTACCTCTTGCAGGATACTCTTTGGCTTCGTTCGAGTCATATACAACTTATGTATGTGTTCTAGCTCCGGTTCGCTCAACTTTGCCGCCGATGTATGCCAATTAGGGTGCTTCCCAAGTGCATGGTTATGCCTCCCTCTATTCTCGCTTGTGCGTACAACCCATGGACCATTATCACAATTTCTTTTTAGTTTCAACTGAAAGGGACATTCATTCTTCTTCGTCCCACTTGAATGGCGACTCACAACATTGATATTTTTACTCGTCGTCGCTCTGTACTCCCCACTACGTTCACAACCAAGGTAAATCCGATTTGCATGTGCTGTGACAACTGTGAAGTACATGTGATTTTCCCGACCAATTCGCCTAACTTCATCTTCTGCGGCTATTCTTGTAGGAAATTCTCCAAGACTATTGAACAAGTAATTCATGTCATCATACATATGATCTTGCTCCTTATCATTCCCATCATCATTAACCTGAAAATAAAATGTATACTAATCTATAAATTGATATATGAGATAAATACGTACATTTGTTCTAATAATTTGTAAAAAAAAAAAAAACAGAAGCAACAACATATATATCATAAATGAAAATCAAATGTGTGCATCAATAAAATATGAAGATCAATTAATATAACAAGTTGAAGTTTGATGTAATTGGATATATATATATATATATATATATATATATATATATTAGCAAAAAAATAAAAAAAATTAAAAAAAAATAAAACGGGCCTATACGCGAGCAGCAGGCCGCGGGCCTGCTGCTCGCGGGTAGCAGCAGGCCAGCGGCCTGCTGCTCCGCGCGAGCAGCAGCCAGCAGGCCGCGGCCTGCTGCTAGCGATTAGCAGCAGGCTAGCTTGCCTGCTGCGGTTTAAAAAAAAAAAAAGGGCTTAATACACATAAAATCAGTAATCTTTACCTCATAATTTTCATACTTCGACCATTCTTCAGTCCAAGTTGGCCATTCCATGTTGAAAATTTGTATTCAGAAGAGATTGTTTCTGAAGAATTTGTTGTGGGGAAGGAAGTAATGAACGTATGAAATTGTGTTAGTTGTAATTTGTGTGTATTTAATGTATTTAATAAATTTGTGACTTATTTGTAAAATATTAAAAATAAGGTGTTTTTTGCAAATTACTAATAAATTTCCAACGTTTAGTAAAATTGCTACTACGTTTAACAAGCCCCTTTTTAAATATGGATAATTTTAATTTGAGTGGGAATATGGATTGATTGGGTACAATGCAAATAAGATGATATAGGTGTTCCAACAATAAAAATTGAGTGTTAATGGCATAATAAATGAATTTCTACCAATCAAAGCATTTGAAGAATGGGCATGGCTTAAGGAGAGCCAATCAATTTTTTTTCATATATATAATAGATAGATTCATTTGTCACGATTGTGCGACCATTTCTCTAAAGTAGCCTAGAATATTGTAAATTACCAAAAAAAATTATTCTAGAGTATGCTCGAAAGAATCGACGTTTCGATCAACATGTCAACTTACCTTTCGCACACAATCAGAATTTAAATGATTTAATGTCATTTAATGAATTTTAACAAATCAAATTGCTAGAATGGGCATGGATTAAGGGGAGCCAACCAAATAACCTTTCTTTCATATATTATATAGATCGATAGTACAGAAGAGTAGAGAGAGAAGGAGATGAGTGTTCAAGTGTGTTGGAGGAGATGACTTCTTCTCCTATTTATAGATCAAATGCACCATCTCCCAAATGTTACAACCCTTCTAAATTGTGTCTAAATCATCATACATATGTTTTAAGACGAATGAGATGTATCCATCACAATTTAAGGGATGTATCCTTCATGAAACCACTTGAAAATCCACCAAGAAAAGGTGCGTACATGTTCGTGATGTTGCATCATGATTTCAGTTTCGTTGCTGCGAAAGCTCTTCCAGGAACTTGGGAACCTACAAAAAAACAGGTTTTTAGTCACGGATCTATCCGTGGCTAAAAAGACCGATTTGTGGCTAAAAAAAAATTAACTAGGGTTAAAGAATTAACTGACCTGAGTTGAGAATACGAGATGATGGAGAATGAGGATCTTCGAGGTGGTGGCGTGGTGGCTAGCTTCGAACCGTGTCGGTGGGAGGAGGTGTTGGAGTCGTGGTGGGATGCTTCACTTAGAACCATGCCGGTGGAATCGAGGTGTGGGAGTGGTGGTGGTGGTCGTGGTGAGGTGGTGCTCGAACCGGAGGGGTGGCGCAGAGCGGAGACGACGGGGGTTAGGGTTTGAGATTGAGGGAAAATAAAGTGAGGAAGAAGAAACCCGATCGGGTCTCTTAATTCACGCTTAGTCACGAATAGAATAAACTTTTATTTTAATTTTTTTTTTAAATTCATTTATTCTAGTAACCGATAGAATCCATCTGTTACTACATTTAATTTTCTTTTTTCTTTATTTCCTTTTTAATTTTTTTTTTGTTTTTTTTAACATTCAACTAGTTTAGCCACAGATAGATAATTTATCTGTGGTTAAACTTGTCACAGCTAAATTAATCTATCTATGGCTAAACCTCACGAACTCGGACCTGGACAGGCACGAACTGAGCGTCCAGACTCAGTTCGTGTCTATCCGTGGCTAAAACACTGATTCATGGCTAGCTTAGCCACGGATAGTATCCGTCGCTTCTTGTAGTGTTAATGCTATAATAATTTACATAATGCTGCAGCGAAGCATATTGTAAAGCCAAGACAAATCTTTGATATCAATTGATGCATTGTTTTATACATCAATGATGCGACAACTAGGGCTGGACATAATAACCGAAATTTAAAATCGATCCGAAAAACTGAAAAACCGATCCGAACCAATCCGATTCAGCATTTTCGATTCGGGTTACGGATCACCGATGAGCAACTCATTGATTTACATACCAATCAATTCCAATCCGTTGATCTTACTTATTCAATTTCAATCTCGTGCGTACATGTGTCATTATTTACTTAAAAGAAGTAGGGTTTGAATCCTGTTGGCGTGATTTTTCTCCATTATTTGTATTATTATTTTATTGAAGGTGTTTAGTTCGAATCTTGTTTGCGTGATTTTTCTCTATTATTTGTATCATTATTTTAGTTGAAGATGTTGGGTTCGAATCTTATTCACGTATTTTTTTTTCTTTTTTATTTATTATGTTCTTATATCTTAATTTTTTAACACAAAATTCTATGGTCGTAATATACTTAATTTAAAAATAATCATGATATGTTCTTATGAAAAAGACATACTTCGTATTTTATAAACCAAAACGTCAATTTAGCTTTGATGATAGAGAACCCGAGGATACTAGGCCACTTGAAATTTGAATATCGTCCATATTGCGGCATCAACATAACAAAAGGTATCGACGAAACAAAATGGCAAGAGATAAGGACGCACATGACAATATATTCAACTGATGAAGAACACCAATTAACATGCGAAAGCTGCATTATAGATTTCGAATTAGAATTCGAAGTTGAATGTTTTCAAAGTCTACAAATATATCGGATGGTTCTTAACTCATCGGACGAATATTTTTTGTACGCCTAATATTGCTCGATTCAAAACTATTCATTGCATAACTATAAAAACTATATATACATTTATAGGACACCATTTATGTTAAGTTAAATTACTCAATTAGTTATTTTTGGTTACGTTTGAAGTCATTATGTGAAGATTATATATTTACTACAGTCATTTCAATACATTATTTAATAAAACAACAATGTTTTACAAGGTTACACTTCATACGCATAGCGTGTGACGCAGTTTTTAGTATTTTATAACACTCCCTCTTGTTGGTGTCGGAATATGTCCAACCCCCAAGGACGTCTAAGAGCGTACTAGGGCGTCATGGGCTGACCATGATAGAAGGGTCCGTTCACCTTTCATCAGGGTCCGACCGGACAAAAGACAAGGCAAGATAACCTAAGTCCTTATATGCTGCCCTACTAGCCACTGAGCTGCCCTACTAGCGCGGTGACGCCCTACTAGCGGGACAAAGTCCTAGTAGCCACCGACTAGGAGAAAGGCAAGTCCAGCAAAGAGCTCCTCGGGCTACACCACGACCTCCGGCTACGTAGCCTCGCCCTACTAGCACGTCGAGAGGAACGAGACTGGTGCCCCTTTTGCCCTACTAGCACAGGTAGTCGGACAAGTGTCCTTCCGCCCTACTACCACGGGTGGCCGGACATAACTCCTTACGTCAAGGAAGAATTAACATGTCCCAAGGAAAAGGTGGTCCTCGGACCTTAGAAGCTCGGCTGTCGCCCTACTACCCCGTCCTCAGACGGTACTAGGGCGACATCCGCCTTAGGAGCACTTTCGTACCAAGGATGACCATTTTGCCCCTGCCAGTCTAGTGGAAGATCTGGGCCAAAGCCCATGGGTCATTCCGAATGGGCCCAAGCCCATGAGAAGATTCAATCATGGCCGGACACTTATCACGATCTCAAGTACTCAAGCAATATCCTACTTGCTAGTATAAATACGGGCTCACCTCATTAAAGGTACCAAGCATTCAAGCATTCAACAACTACTCAATCACTCAGTCAACACACTACTTTCTCACTCTACATTTACTAGGGAAGCTTACCAACTCCCTATACGTAAAGTCGTCCCTCCGGCTTGATCTTAGACAAGCCGGGCTTGTGGCACTAACCCCCCCTCTTGCCAAGTTCTTCCTCAGATCCTAGGTACAGTACGGAAGGCACTTAAAGTGCGAAGGACGCTCTAGAACCTTCGCCTTACGACGCTCCGGAGGAAAGTACGACAACGCTCCAGAGGAAAGCACTAATTACCTATCAACATTTGGCGCCGTCTGTGGGAAGCGAATAAAAAGTTACCCTCGCCCTACTAGCGCGGTCCGAAGGATGGTTAATCCCAGAAGAAGTACCCGTCTTGCGACCGCCGTCGCCGGACCCCCACCTGCTCGTCCGCGGGGCCGTCCCCCGATGGGCGGCAGAGGAAGAGGAAGGGGGCGAGGCAATGGTGGTAGGGCAGTTATAAATGATAATGTTGATGATTACCCGTACGATGAATTGCTTGACGGAGCACCGGCGAGCGTCACTGCGCCCGAGGAAGAAGGAGTTGCCGACAATGCACCCCAAGGGATTCCCGTCGGATCCGCTTTTGGCGCGTTGAGGAACCCCGCTCAACCGGCCGCAAGGCAAAATCAACCGGTCCCAAGGCAAGACCAACCAGCAGCCATGAACTTTACTCTTCCAAACGGACAAGTAGTCCGTCCTGCGGACTTTGGCTTCACAGAGGCGCAATACGGATTGTTCCTCCTGACCATCCAAGGATGCCTAGGAGAAAATGAGGCAGCAAGAGTAGAAGAGGAAATAAGGGCCCAAAGGCAGCCCCAAGTGCAAGAACCCGCACCCATTGTAGCAAGAGCAAATCCCGCTCAAGATGAAGCTCAATCTCGAGCGAGTCCAAGGCTGATACACGCAAGGTTGGGACCTCAAGGCGTACAATCAAGGCTAGGCCCCCAAGGCGTGCAATCGAGATTAGGTCCCCAAGGAGCCCCGAGAGACTTGAGAGAAATCATTGACCGAAGGGTAAGGGCCTCGCAAGGACCCAATAACCCGAATCCCCCGGACCATCTTCAAGTTCCCCCGGACCAACTCCAATTGCAAGTCAATCCGCCAACTCTTCCAAACCAGACCACTCCTCAGAACCGTCCGAAAGCAATGGCGGAAAATAATGGTGCGAGGACAGTAGCCCAAGTCACTCCAATGTTAGGCTTCGACCCCATGACCGGGAGAAGGCTAAACCTTGAGGAGTTGAAAGCCCAAAGGAAGGTCATTGAAGCACAAATAGATGCGTTAAAAACGAGCGTCCAAGAGCAAGAAAAAGATTTGGAGCCGAGCGCACTATGTGATGCCATAAGAAATCATGCGGTGAAAACTGATAGAGGATTCCCAACTCTGGAAAATTACGATGGTACCAGTTGTCCCAAGAACCATTTGGTAAGATTTGGCACGAAAATGGAAGCCCACGGGCATGATCCCAACACCAAGGCATTGATCTTCCCCTCGACACTTTGCGAGAGGCAATGGTTTGGTGGTCTAACCTAGACAATGGCTCCATCACATCCTACAGGGAACTCACATCTCAATTCATAAAAAGATTTGAGAAAGTGATTCGGAAGAAGAGAGGTGTCAAGTATTTGGCCGAAATTGTTCAAAAGCCATCGGAGGACTTGAGGGAATTCTTGACAAGGTTCCATGAAGCGGCATACCAAGTAGAAAATCACGGAGCCAAAGAGCGCAAGGAATACTTGTATGGAAATACCACAAATGAGAAGCTTCGGGACGAACTCGCAAGGTCCCATGTGGAAACGGAGAAAGACCTCGAGTAAGTATGCGAGAATTTTTTGGCGGCAGAGGAGTTCCGGAGAACCGTCCCGGTAAGAACTGTCCTTCCGATCGCCCCGAAGGAAAAGGAACAGCAAAGGCAAGCTCAAAATAATCCCCAGAAACAAAGAAGGCAAGACCAAAGAAATGAGAGAAACACCATTCAAAAGGAGCAACACCATAGAAATGACTTCAGGGACAAGAGAACTCCTCCAAGGAGATCTCCCCCTAGGAGGTACGAGAAGTACACTGAACTTAATAGGCCAAGATCCGAAATCTTGAGCACTATTATCACAAGGAACATGGATGTTGACTGGCCCGAGCCTATGCCGGAGGGCCGAAAGCATAGAAATTCGGACAAGTTTTGCTACTTTCACAAATGCAAAGGGCATACCACCAACGAATGCATTGACCTCAAGACTGAAATTGAGAAGTTAGTGCGCCGAGGGCAATTGGTCAATTATGTCCGTCGGGAGGAACCGGTTCACCAATCCATTCATCACATCGCCCCTGAACCACGAAGGGAGCCCACAGCTTTGCCGCCTCCGCCACCTCCTCCTCCGGAGGATGAGCGACATCGGGATTTTGTAAGAGAGGCGCACTTTGAGAATAGGCCTATCAATGGAAGAATTCTCACTATCGCCGGAGGACCAGCGGGAGGTGATAGTCGCAAAGCAAGAGAAAGAACCGCCAATGATCTCACGGCGAGAGACCCCAAGTATGGACAAGTTTCCCCGAAAGGAACCAACATGATTTCTTTCGACGATAGTGAGCTTCCTCTGTGACATGCCGGAGGAGGAGACACTCAAGACCCAAGTGTTCCTCTAGTAGTGTCGCTCGACTTTTTTTGCTTCGAAGTTCCAAAAATACTGGTGGACACCGGAAGCTCAGCAAATCTCATCTTCACAAGCACTCTCAAAAAGATGAAAATCGACCCGAAGGAAGGGTTAAAAGAAGTGGTGAGCGCCCTAGTAGGGTTCGGAGGTCAGCCCATAATGCCCCTCGGAAGCATGGTCCTCCTGGTCTCCATGGGCAAAGATCCTTGCAGAATAACAAAGTCGGTTACGTTCTTGGTAGTTGATATTCCTTTCGACTACTATGTGGTAATAGGGCGACCCGCCTTGTCCCAATTCAAAGCTGTTGTTTCAACCGTCCACAACCGCATGAAGTTTCCTTGCGACGACGGTGTTGTAGGGCAAGTAATCGGGAACATAAGGGAGGCATGGGAGTGTTATACTCTTTCCGCGAGTGTGACCTCAAGTGCACGCTTCGCCCTAGGAGACAGAGATCCGGAGGCAGGAGAAAACGCTTTTTACTCTATCCGAGCGACCAGGACTCGAAGGAAGTTGAAAAAACCTAGTCCGGCAGCAAGGCGAAGAAAGGCGGTCCAGAGGAAAGAGCAAAGTTTAGCGGTGGCAGAGGTAAAAGAGCTCGAAGAATACCAAGTAATTCCTCCCATCCCTCCGACCTCGAAGAAAAAAGCATTTTTTGAAGAGAACAAAATTGAAGCGAAAGAAGCTTTGGAAGAAATTCAAGTGGTCGAAGGGTCTCCCGACAAGGTCACAAGGATAGGAACTGAGATGACCGCCGAGGTACGAATGAAGGTCATCCAATGCCTCAGGGACAACAATGGCGTATTCGCATGGAGTACGGAGGATCTCAAAGGAATCGACCCTAGGGTCGCGGTTCACCATTTGAACTTAAATCCCAAAATCACCCATATCCGCGAGAAGCGAAGAGATTTTGGTCCGGAGGACAATGCCATCATTGAGGCGGAGGTCCAGAGGCTCTTGAAAGCCGGGCACATCAAAGAAGTAAGATACTCAAAGTGGGTTTGCAATGTGGTCTTAGTAGAGAAAGGCGAAGGGAAGTGGAGAATGTGCAACAACTTCACTCGTCTCAACAAGTTTTGTCCGAAGGATCCTTATCCCCTTCCAAGGATTGATCAACTTGTGGATTCCACCGCCGGATGTGCACTACTTAGCTTCAAGGATGCCTATCAAGGCTTTTATCAAATCAAGATGGCAAGGGACGACGTACCAAAGACAGCCTTCTTTGCTAATGGCAATGTCTACTGCTTCAACGTCATGCCCTTCGGACTCAAAAACGCGGGGGCGACCTACCAACGCCTAGTGAACAAGATGTTCAAGGACGAGATAGGCAAAACCATGGAAGTGTACGTCGACGACATGCTGGTGAAAAGCAAGAAGGAAGACCAACACGTCGAGCACATTAACAAGTGCTTCGCGGTCCTGAGGAAATATGGCATGAAGCTTAACCCGGCGAAGTGCACATTTGGTGTCAAGGGAGGCAAGTTCTTTGGCTATGTGGTGACCGAAAGGGGAATAGAAGCAAATCCAGAAAATATCAAGGCCATACTTGACCTTCCGCAGCCAAAGACGCTCAACGAGGTACAACAATTGGTCGGGAAGTCAATCGCCCTAAGCCGCTTCATCTCGAGATCGGCCGAAAAGAATTTGCCTTTCTTCAAGGTCCTAAGGAAGAGTAACCAGTTCGAATGGACAAAAGAATGCGAAGAGGCTTTTGAGAAACTGAATTAATACTTGTTGTCGCCACCTTTGTTATCCAAGCCGGTCGACGGAGAACCATTATATCTCTACCTTGCGACCACTCCGGAGGCAATAAGTTCCGTCTTGGTACGGATCCAAGGGAATGATCACATGCCGATCTATTATTTGAGCAAGGCACTCACGGGTGCGGAGACGAGATATTTGGATATTGAAAGGTTGTCATTTGCCTTGGTCTATACCGCAAGGAGGCTCAAACCATACTTTGGTGCACACAAAGTGATTGTCTTAACAAGCCAACCCCTGAAGCAAGTCCTAGGGCGACCTGAAATGAGTGGAAGATTAGCAAGGTGGGCGATCGAGCTTAGTGAGTTCGACATCGACTACCAAGCTTCATTAGCCAAAAAGGCTCAAGTCTTAGCGGATTTCTTGGCCGAGTATCCCGCCAAGGACCCTATGGACGTCGACCCGAAGGAAGCACAATCTGATTCAGCTATGATGATCGACTCCCAAGGACCTCAAGTCAGTGAACATTTCAAAGCTCTAGAGGCAACATTGAAGGGATTCAAGGAACTAGCCCAAGCTAGTCGAGAAATTGACATGTCCAATGCCGAAGATGCCATGCTTTACCGTCCTGAGACCAATGACCAAAGGAAAGAATACACACCCAGCAACATGTTTCTTCTTAACGATGTGGCAATGGAAGAAGCAAATTCTCAGATGGTGAACCAAGGACCAAAATTCGGAATGGAAGTTCCGGAGGAAGCAGAAAAAGGTCCGGAGGAAAGAGGAAACGGTCCGAAGGAACCAGTTCGAGAAATAATGCTCCCCGAACCAAAAGATCCAAAAAATCATGGAGATGTTTGGATTTTGCAAGTTGATGGTTCGTCTTGCGGGAGGTCCGGAGGAATTGGAATCTACCTCAGGAGCCCCGGAGGAGCCGAGTTAGAATACGCAGTGACCTTAGGCTTTTCGGTCTCGGACAATGAAGCAGAATATGAAGCGATTCTGATTGGTCTCCGGATGGCCAAAGCACTACAAGTGAAGAAAATCAAGCTTTTTTACCGACTCGCAATTGGCCGAGAGGCAGTTGGCCGGAGCATTTAAAGCGAAGAAGAGCTCCTTGCTAGAGTACAAGGACGCTATCAAAGAAGAGATGGCACAGTTTGAAGAATGCCAAGTAGAGAAATTTGCAAGAGAACTCAATGGTAAGGCAAATGCCTTGTCCAAGTATGCATCAGCGTCCGGAGGCGTAGACACTCGAAATGTGATACTTCTGAAGATGGAGCTTTCGTCCATCGCAAGTTCTCAAAAAAGTGCGCAAGGCATGTTCACCATTGATACAACCCCAAGTTGGATGCAACCTATCGCGACCTATTTGATGCATGGAATTCTTCCGAGGGACCGTGCTGAAGCAAGAAGGATCAAAGGAAGAGCAGTAAGATACTTTGTCCAAGGGGCATATCTTTACAAAAGATCCTTCAGAGGCACACACCTTAGATGTGTTAGTGATAATGAAGTTCAAGCGATCTTAGAGGAAATGCACCAGGGGAGCTGCGGAAACCACTCGGGAGGAAGAGCTTTAGCTCAGAAAATCATTCGCCAACGATTTTATTGGCCAACAGTGCGAGAAGATGCTGTGCAATTCGTGCGCAAATGCGAAGAATGCCAATACTTTGCGACCCCCGATCGCGCGCCCGCAAGACCTCTTATTCCTTCCAAGATCACGTGTCCCTTCGACACATGGGGAATAGACATCGTCGGACCATTGCCCAAAGGAACCGGACAAAAGAAGTTCATCATTGTCGCGGTAGAGTACTTCAGCAAATGGGCAGAGGCGGAAGCGGTTTCGGTGATCAGTGAGAAGAAGGTCATGGATTTTGTCTGGAGGAACATAGTATGTCGCTTTGGCTTGCAAAGGGTTCTTGTGTCCGACAACGGCTCCTAATTCTCTGGAGCCAAGTTTAATGCATGGTGCGAAAGGATGAAGATCGAAAGGCACTTTACTTCGGTAGGATATCCCCAAGCCAATGGCCAAACTGAGTCCACCATCAAGACGCTCGTAAGGAGGTTGAAGAAAAGGTTTTCGGCGTACCAAGGTAGCTGGGTCGAGCAACTTGATGGAGTCCTTTGGGCCTACCGCACTACTTCAAAGACAGCAACAAGGGAAACCCCATTCTCCCTTGTCTATGGTTCGGAAGCAGTTATCCCGGCCGAGATTGTGCATGAGACACTGAGAATTCAAGGCTATCAACCGGAGGAAAACCATGAAGCAAGAATGTTTGATCTAGAAATGCTCGAAGAGTCGAGAACCACAGCGTTGGCAAACATCTTGAGATACCAAGCCATTGTCGCGAAGGCCTACAACAAGCACGTCAAGGACAGAGACTTTCAAGTCGGAGACTTAGTACTCCGCAAGGCAGATATCCTAGGTAATCCACACAAGATGGAACCTAAGTGGGAAGGACCTTATAAGATCATAGAAGCCAACTCAAATGGAAGTTATCGCTTGGAAGACGCTGAAGGAAGCAAGTTGAAAAACACTTGGAACACCACTAATCTCCAGAGGTTTTATGCCTAGAAGGCATTGGAGAAATATGCAACGTTTTGATGAGCTCTTATGGAAAGCCCCTTTCGCCAAGTTTATGATTCCTAGTTCAGTTTATGTTTCGCCCCTTGGGCATGGCCTCGAAGCCCTCAGTTGTAATTGAATTTCCGTCAAATCAATGCAACTCTTTCAGTTTGAAATATTGTCTTGCTTGCTCGAAAGGCAGATATAAAACCACGAAGGGCAACATAAAAATACGAAACTAGATGAGAAAGGTCCGAAGGAAAGAAATAATGGTCGAAAGGCAAAAAAATCAATCTTCTTAGTTTCTCGAAACAAGAAAAAGATATCTCGGGAAAAAAATTTCAGAAAATTTTTGGGTCGGAGGACACACAAAGGCGCGACCAATCGCCCCTCGGCCAAAGATTCCAAATGGTCGGAGGACCATTCCATCGCCCACAAGAGACTTTTTCATGAATTTTTTGAGAAAAAATTGTAAGGGAGAAAAGTGTGCTCGACGACACACTTAAATTACCTTAGAGCCGACGACATTGGTGATTAAAGTGGCTCGACTAACATCCATTCATGAAGCGTCCGAAGACATCAAGAGAAGGGGGCGCCCGAGTACTAGAATTAATACTTGGTGAAATTTTGTCTAAGTTTTGATTCCTACTTAGAAAATTTTGTCTAAGTTTTAAAGAAGCACTAAGAGGCCGACTACCAAGAAGATTGTACGTCGACCGACCAACAAAGGTAGTCGAGCAGCAAAGTTTGAGAAGTATGTTGCATTGGCCGATGACAATCGAGTTTCGATACTTAGAATTTATTTGAAAGAAAAGGTCCGGAAGCGTGTGATTTAAGATGTATATTGCAAACGCCCGATGGCTCCACCGTCCGACGACGTATACTTAGAAATTTTTCTCGGCCTCTGCTCGACCAACGCCAGAGGTCCCCGCGCGCTTCTCGGCCTCGATGGACTCCCGGAACTTGATGACCTCGGGCTCTTCCACAGTGTAGTCGCGGCCGAGGACAGGGCCAGGAAGAGCGAGCCACCTAGTGTTGCGATAACCACATTTGTTGAACGGCTCGAATATCCCGACTCGGAGGACCTCAGGCACCCAGGAAGGAAGTAGGCCGACCTTGGCAGGGTAAGGAACCTCTGGATTAGCGACCAGCGCGCCAAATTCACAAGCTTGGTGCTCGGCGTCGGACACAAGCTGATCTTCGTAGTCCGAGAACTCGCCAGTCTTATTATCCATTAGGCCCGCGGCGTCGCTGTCAAAGTCCTCGGACAAGATACCCTTAGCCTTCAGTTGGTCAAGGGCCGAGTAGAAGCCCTCCTCGCGACCCACCTCCTTAGTCTCCAACATCTTCAGGCGGTACGAGGCGGACTCATAAAAAGCTTTGGCGCCCTCGAACCGCGTGTCCTTGAGGTACCCGAGGACGGCATCCTTGAAACGGGCCATTTTGATGGAAAGATTGCCCCATGCATCCTTCCAAGCCTTCATCTGCCTTTGGACCTTGGAGCTCTCGGCCTCCAGAGTAGTGAATTTGGCCTTCTCGACCTGAAGCTCCTCCTCAAGTTCCCGAGCACGGGCATTGGCCTCTTGGAGTTGGAGGTGCAAGTTCGTAACTTCCTCCGGAGCACCCTTGTCGGCCGCCAAATTCCCGATTGCACCCACTATAGCGGCGAGCTGCAAACAAATAAAAGAAAGGTCCGAGGACACAAGAAATTAGCAAAGGCGCGAGAAGCACAAGTTAAAACACTTAGTGAAATTTTGAAATTGAAAGTGAGGACATTACCTTGCGCGAGACTTGGCTCAGCTCATGTGCCCGATCAAGCTCGTCGAGCGCCATGATGCGGTTTACCTCGTCCGAGAGGTCCTCGTCCGTGGTGATCTCCTTCCCTTTGCCCTTATTTTTACGGGACTTCTTATGCGCACGACCACCTTCCTCGTCGGAGCTCCTCTTCGACTTCTTACCTCGCTTGTCCTCCTTGGCCGAGACGTCGGGCTTCTTCAGTTGTGGCAGAGCCATCTCCAGAGGAGGCTCACCTTCTTGCACCCGACGAGCCATCTCGTCCTTGTGCACAGCAGCATTCCGAGGAGGGTCGCAAGGAATCTGCGACGGCGTGTTCATTACCTTGTCCAACTTTTGCTGTTGGACAAGTTTGCGCTGAGCGGCGCGCTGCCTTCGGCCGGCTTCAAGTGTCTCGGACATGATCCACTTAAGCCAGTAACCTGCAAAGGAGAGTTAATTAGTGTCCGAGAAGCAAAGAAAAACATAGAGCGCGAGCAACAAACAAACCCAAAAAATAGACAAGTATGGAAGTATAAACTCAGAAGGAAAGACAAAAAATGCGATGCCGAGCGAGGAGGCGCTACTCGCACAAGGTGCCCTCGGACGATTAACTTACCGAAATCCTTTTTGAAGCCGCAATACACCGGATCGGTCAAATTTGCCAAGTATGGCAAGGGCTGGAGATTCAACGCCCAGTAAAAGTACCTCTTGGGCTCCGGAAGCAAGTTCTCGCGCTGTAGTCTGGCAGCCCAAGGAGCCAGGTCGCCCCCGACTGTCTTACCCACCCAACTTCCCCTAAAGAATTTCTTCGGGACACTCCAAGCGACCTGCTCGTCGGTCATGCCTTGTTGTCGCACCTTGCGGACATAAAAGTAGCGCGACCACCACCTACAACCGATCGACGATAGAGCCTCTTTCAAAAAAGCAAAGCCCGGTCTGGTCGAGAAGAAGTAGAAATCGGGGTTCCCCGGACTGACAGACACCCGGAAGAGTTGGGTAGAGGTGGAATAATTGACCGGGGATCCCTCGGATGTGGCAAAAGACCCTGTAACAAACTAGCGTGCCGAGCGAGCTTGGGATTATTTGAGCTGGAGCGAGGCCCAAGTCGTTGAAGAGTTGGCGGAAGGCATCGCAAAAGGGCATGCACCAGCCTCGCTCGAAAGACATGGTGTGGACCGCCATGTACCCGGCCGGCGCATTATAAAAAGTCTGGTCGGGCGTCGGAAGGAGTATATCGACCTTGGACGCCGGCAAGGAGTAAATCCACCTAAGGTGAGGAATCTCCTCCTCACAAATTGTGGTCGTAACAGTGGGAATGGCACCGTCCTCGTTCAGTTCTCCAGAAGGATCCGGATGATGACATTCTGAGACGGGGCGAGTAAACTTGGCGCTCGAGGAAGCGGCGCCCCTCGGACGACCGTCCTTGGCAAACTTGGGAGCAACCGGCTCGCCCCTTCTTCTTCTTCTCTTCCTCGGCGCAGAGCGAGAAGTCCCTACGTCCTCGGACGCGGAAATTTGGTTTCCTTCCTCACGCGCGTCCTCGCCCTCTTCAACATCGAGCAGTAATCCTTCCTCCTCGCGACCCCTCTGGGATTCTCCCTCGGACGCATCAACCGAAAATTCATCGTCGTCCCCGAAGAGAGAGTCGCTACTCTCGTTATGCACATAAGCGACTTGTTTGCTCCCACTCGGACCGACCCCATCAAAATTAGGAGGCGGTCGACGGACCTCGTCGTCGGAAGAGAGAGTTACCACTCTCTGATAATAACCCTGAGGTAAGTACCTCACGGGGCTTGGACTCTTCGTAGTTTTTGAAGAGGATTTCTCAGTCAAAGGAGGCGCTTCAGCACCAGGCAAGGCGGGCGCGTCATCTATAGCAACGATCCGTGGCTCTATAGGGTCTGGCTGACCACCCGCCCGAGCGCCCCAGCAACGACATTAACTACCTCGGAAGGAACATTAGGAACGACACCCTCCTCGGCCACGTCATTAATAAACGAGTCATTCAGATCATACTCGTTCCTCGACCCTCTAGACCGAGCGACTAGCCTGTCCTCCGGAGGAGTACTCACTACTTCCTCTTCCTCCTCGGGCACATCGATAATGGGTAGGTCGTTATCGAGAAAGCCGGCAGACAAGGAACTGCTGCTGTCCGCGTACCCTTGTCCCTCGGACACGTTCTCGCTATCACTCCTCTCGGACATCCTAAACAAAGGAAGAGGAAAACATCAATCAACATCGGCTTTATGTAAGGTCCGAGAGGTCAATTTAGGTGAATTTTAAGTCCAAGTCTCAAAGCCGAGACGCGCAAGCGCAACCAAGGGGCGCGACTACCACATAGGGAGGCAAGGGGCGACGAGATAAAAAGGGGAAAAGCAGGTATATATAAAAAATACGGAGCGACGAGCACGGAAAGCAAGCAAAGTAATAAAAGCGAGTAAAGCAGAAAAAATAAAGGAAAGAAAGGTACTTACTTGATTTGATGAAAAGGAAAAAGTTGTTGCTCGACCACGCTCGACTACACAGATGCCTCGCGCTTTAGGGATGCTGGTCGCTCAGTTATAATTGCTCTGAGTGAATTTCGGCGAAAAGTTTGCAAATGAATCTAAGTACCCCTATTTATAAGAGGGTAGTACCGGAAGGCGAACCGTCGCATACGTGTCAATGAATCTGGGCCACACGCGCGAGGAGATAGACGGCCCAGATTAAGCCACGTCACGAAAAGACTATTTTACCCCCAGAGCGCCGCGATTTGAGAAGAAAAAGCGGTCGGAGCGTACGTGAATTAGAAAGCTCCCTGCCGAATACGCTCCTCGAGCAGATCGCCACCAAGATTGGCTCCTCGAGCAACCTATCACTAAGAATGCTCCTCGAGCAGATCGCCACCAAGTTGGCTTCTCGAGCAACTCGCCACCAAGATGGCTCCTCGAGCAACCTATCACTAAGTATGCTCCTCGAGCAGCTCGCCACCTAGATGGCTCCTCGAGCAACCTGTCACCAAGGACGCTCCTCGAGCAGCTCGCCAACAGGTTGGCTCCAAGAGCAAACAAAAAGACCGACTAGACATGCTCCGAAGGAAGAAAAGACTACTCCTCGACCTCTTGAAGCTACGTGATCTTACCCGGATCCAATCTCTTTCATACAAATACTCTTTTCGTGGTCCGAGTACCGTCTACTCGAACCATAAAAAAGAGAGGGGGGGGGGGGAGAGATAGGAGGAGGGAAAGATTGTGAAAACCATGGGGTCGCAAGGAAAAACTTTTTTGCAAACGTACATCGGACCATACTTCAAGATTGAAGGGAAGGCCGACTTGAACTTTATAGTTCTACAACTATCTTCTACTAAGATACTTGGAAACTAGGGGGACATATGTTGGTGTCGGAATATGTCCAACCCCCAAGGACGTCTAAGAGCGTACTAGGGCGTCATGGGCTGACCATGATAGAAGGGTCCGTTCACCTTTCATCAGGGTCCGACCAGACAAAACACTAGGCAAGATAACCTAAGTCCTTATATGCTGCCCTACTAGCCACTGAGCTGCCCTAATAGCGCGGTGACGCCCTACTAGCGGGACAAAGTCCTAGTAGCCACCGGCTAGGAGAAAGGCAAGTCCAGCAAAGAGCTCCTCGGGCTACACCACAACCTCCGACTACGTAGTCTCGCCCTACTAGCACGTCGAGAGGAACGAGACTGGTGCCCCTTTTGCCCTACTAGCACAGGTAGTCGGACAAGTGTCCTTCCGCCCTACTACCACGGGTGGCCGGACATAACTCCTTACGTCAAGGAAGAATTAACATGTCCCAAGGAAAAGGTGGTCCTCGGACCTTAGAAGCTCGGCAGTCGCCCTACTACCCCGTCCTCGGACAGTACTAGGGCGACATCCGCCCTAGGAGCACTTTGGTACCAAGAATGACCATTTTGCCCCTGCCAGCCTAGTGGAAGATCTGGGCCAAAGCCCATGGGTCATTCCGAATGGGCCCAAGCCCATGAGAAGATTCAATCATGGCCGGACACTTGTCAGGATCTCAAGTACTCAAGTAATATCCTACTTGCTAGTATAAATACGGGCTCACCTCATTAAAGGTACCAAGCATTCAAGCATTCAACAACTACTCAATCACTCAGTCAACACACTACTTTCTCACTCTACATTTACTAGGGAAGCTTACCAACTCCCTATACGTAAAGTCGTCCCTCCGGCTTGATCTTAGACAAGCCGGGCTTGTGGCTCTAACCCCCCCCCCCTCTTGCCAAGTTCTTCCTCAGATCCTAGGTACAGTACGGAAGGCACTTAAAGTGCGAAGGACGCTCTAGAACCTTCGTCTTACGACGCTCCGGAGGAAAGTACGACAACGCTCCAGAGGAAAGCACTAATTACCTATCCACACCTATGAATGGCATAAATGTTCAATTGTTAATACGTTTTGAAATACCATATCGGTAAAAGCCTTGCAATGAAAAAACCTCATGGGATAAAAATTTGGCGAATGGAAAATAGTGTAATTTGTATCAACTTCCCTAATTGAAACATCACTTTATGCCTTCAAATTGTGTCTTCCAATCTTTTGAACCAACTTCACAAATAATGATGTTGGAGCTTGTTTAAAAATATATGAATATGTGATACTTGAATGAAATCTTCTACTTGTCCTTATGCTTCTTCATGTGAAGTACTTTCCAGCACTTGAAGTATCACATTTCTTAACATTCTTATTTCAAGTTGCTTAAAATATGTCATTTGAACAACTCATATATCTGATCATAAGGAAATAAGTTTTCAATGGGCATTTTTTTTAGTACTAAAGGTTAAAGTATCTAAGCTAACGAAATAATTAAAGAGTAGCAACAGGTTCAGGTCTTTATTACATAATATAAATATATTCGCCTAATTTTTTTAGGTGACATTAACTTATTCGTACACAATAACTGTGACATATACATACGTCCATGGACGTGGTCTTTATTACATAACATAACATGTATGCAACTAATGTTTTTAGGTGAAGTTCACTTATTCGTACACAATACATCATCAACTGTGACATATACATACGCCCATGGACGTGTTATTTGTCCATGTTTATTTATTTATTTAATAATATTATTTTAATAAGTGTAGTTAACACTAGATATGTCAACCAATAAGCGGCATCTTCGTGACGATGCCCTTTGAGTCAACCCAAACCCAGACACGGGTACAAATGATAGGTAGAGTTACTTTAACTCCGTGTATAATCTTAGCCTTCACATACGGATTCTCCTTCTCTATCACCCGTTTAGCATATTTTCCGGGTTTCCCCACCAACTCCGGCCACTTCCACTTACCTGGAATTTCTGCATAAGCAGAATTAACAATTCATTTTCATTACACCCAACTCTAATTATAAAACATTGCTATATATGATCATATTGCACGACAGGAAAATAAAAAGTTCAATCGAAAATTAATTAGTTTATTATCAGTCTATATATGATATTTATATATATATTGTACTTACCTTGACAGTAATCGATCGGCATATCTTGTTGCTTGCTATTCTTGGAATTATTATAGATAATAATTAAATACCAACGTAATGTAAACTTATGTGTATTTGTGGAATGGGCCAAGAGCATACGTGCATATTTATAGGGTTGGATTTTTTATTTTATTTTTAAAAGCACATAATATATATAAAGCTTAAATAATACATGTGTAAATCTATCTGAGGGTCGTAAATCTTTTCTTAAAGGGTTGGTATAGAAAGGATTAAATAAGGTCTAATATATTTTGTAACACTTTGAAGCATTAACTTTAATAAATAATATATTACATATTATTTTTAAGGGGTATATATGAAGAATTGTAAGTATATATATGAATATGATGAAGCGCTATGACGAGAATAATAATGAATTACCTTTTAACCTTTAAAAAATGATTAAGCAAAAAGTATTTTAAGAGAAAGAAATGGATTTTTTTTTTAAATATATAATAAACATAAAGGAAAGTTGAAGATAACAAGAATTTTAAAAGAAATATAAAAAGAAAGTTGAAGATAACAAGAATTTTAAAAGAAATATAAAAAAGAAAGTTGAAGATAACAAGAATTTTAAAAGAAATATAAAAAAGAAAGTTGAAAATAGCAAGAATTTAAAAAAAAAATGGAATAAAAATACTCTATCCATATGACAAAATTTTACCCACTTTCTCTATTCGTTTCAAAATTAATTATTTTAAGCTCAGATCAGATCAGTTCGGTTCAATTCAGATCAATTCAGATGCATTAAGTTCAGTTTAGTTCAGATTTATTAAGTTCAGTTTAGTTAAGTTCAGATTCATTTAGTAGCATTTTATACTACAAATAAGTTCATTTCAGCTTCATTCAGTTCAACTCAGCTTCATTCAGTTCAATTCAATTTTGTTCAGACGAAGAGAACAAAGCCTAATTCAATTATCTATATGAAGAAATAAATCTAAAGTTTTTTTTAATAAGTAAGGAATCTAAATGTTATTTGAAAAGAGAGAAAACGGAACACAAATTTGAACAAAAATACTTGAATATATAACAAGAATTTAAAAGAAATATATAGCAAAGTTGAAAATAACATGAAGTTTAAAAAAAATAAAAATGAATACAAGTTATTTAACAAATATTGATAACTGAATTGTCTTGGTTTGAAAGAACCATTGATTTGAGTTCAATTCAAATCAATTCAATTCATGAGCTGAGTTTAGAACTTTAGATCAGTTCAAATTTATTTAGGTGTTTTGAAAGAACCATTGATTTGAGATCTGATAATCATGGCTACTGGCATGAACTCTAAGTATCAATTCAGATACTTTGATTTGAAAAATCGTTGATGTACATGAGGTACATACAAAATCATAGGTGTACATGAGGTACATATCAGCCGACTAATAAATCATGGATGTTGGTGTTCTAGTCCCTTTTCAATGTTCAAAAGCCACAACCATACATAAGATATTTTAAACCACTTTGGGAATATGATTAATCAAATCAACTTGGCATAAGTTGGGCTATGTGCTTGGAGATACAAATCTTGTGACGTAAATATGCATAGCAACTCCAGGTGCTATATTTACTTGATGTCTCATTTCAATAAATGGACAAAATTTCTAAAGTATCAATTGTATTTCTTGCAAATCCCTTTTATGGTTTATGTATCCAATCACTTCAGGGATTGGAGGAATATGATTTATATTCGTATGATATATTTTCACATCCGTAAGCATCTTTCAAGTGCTATATTTCTTGGATGTCACATTTCGAGAAATAGATCAATGCTAAAATGATTAGAATCAACGGGACTTAAAAGTCACGTTTTAGCAAACATACCCATGATTTAATTGTCCAAATTAAAACACTACCAATCAATCAAAAAAAACACAAGAATTGGTAACATGTTTTCTAATTGTTTTCTTGAAGAATCAGGGGTCAAGTCCAAGAAACTAAGTCATTGATATATTGATATGTAAAGTAGCATCAGCTTATGTCACAAATCACATATATATCTATATAAATACATCAATTAATTTTAACACTAGAATTCAACTTCCTCATGGATGTTTTATACATTAGACTATATTCGCATAAGATCTACTTGGTAGCTTAGAAAAACAGAGGAATGACATGATGATAAGCTGGCTCTCATAGTATGATAATAAAAGTCAGGCATCAGATTCAAATTTTCGAGAATCAGTAAAAATTGCTTGAAAGGATTCCAAGGTTAAAGGCACAAAAACTTTAGTGAGGTAATTTATCAAGCACCTAGAGTGCACCAAATTTCAGCAAATACCCCTAAAACATAAATAGATTCACCATGAACGATCAAAAGCTCATGTAATGGAACTCTACGATACATATGAGGGAGAAAGGCACAAGATAAATTCATTCGGTCAAAACACCTTATGTGCACCGTTCATCAACCTAAATAATAAACATCATACATTCTTCCTCTTTCCCTCAAAACAAGAATTTAGACGCAAATAAAACAACCCTTCATGCTAACAATCATCGATCATTTGGATTTTGTACATTCAAGAAATCAATTAAACATGCAAGGGCCGAAGCTCCTATATATACCACTGAACATGGGAATTCATCATAAGTTAATTAAAGTAATGATTTACTACTACTAGAAATCACTCACATGTAATTAAGCACAAGTATAGGCCTTATAGGTAAAGCTTGGAAATTTTAGCAAAAACAGGATACTCCATGCTACTATAGTAAAGACATGATATTTTGATTTCTAAATTTTTTTGTTCTACTTGCAGCATATAATGATAGAAGATAATAAAGATTAGGGGCAAATTTACTCAACTCTTATTCATGGATACTTGTCTACCACCACTACCACTCTATGCGACCCGTCCGCTACCGAAGTGATTGGAGGCCGCATTATATGGCGAGGTCGAGGCTAGACAATGTGTGGAGTACAATATATATTAGTTGCGCCTGCGAAGTACATGATCGAAATAGTTAGATCTACTATATTATTATCCAATTAAAATTTATACCCCTAGATAAACTAGTTTTTAAGGATATGATCTAAAACACTTATTTTTATTTTGCGTATAGAATATATATATATATACTTTGCATAAGAAATAAAAAGAAATCACTTAGCTCTCATTGGAATTGGATGCATCAATTAATCACCATCACCGGCCGTCTGTGTGTCGGTCCACATTCCAGTACATCTTTCTCCCTTTTTTTTTTTTCTTGAAACAGAGTACATCTTCCTCTCTTGGTTGCTTGTGTTTTTCTATTTGAATTACTTGGGTAAGATATGGGTTAGTATAATAGATATGAAGGAGGGAATGATAATATATGAGATCATAAGCTGATGAGATTTGTGTCCATGCCGATGGGTTAATCAAATTGGTGGTGATAGATTAATGGGACTAGTCGGCTTTATGGATCGATGAAGTGGTAGAGGATTAACACAGAAAATCCCAGGAATGGTAGAGTTATTCGTGCTGATAACGTTTCATAAGATAAAAGACTTGCAAGAGTTATAAGAGAGGGGAGAATGTCATTGTATTATCAAGTATTTCATTCTCAAGTCTTTTACAAGGTACAAGTTGAAGCCCTATTTATAGGGATCTCTCCATGATTAAGTGAGTTTGTAACTCTCTCTTTACATAATGAACAATAACTAAAGTGAATAAATGGAGTAGAAGAAGAGTCATGAACTCATGGCATTCATCATATTCATAACAAATAACTATTTTTAAATAAGGATAATTTTAATTTGAGTGGGAATATGGATTGATTGGGTACAATGCAAATAAGATGATATAGGTGTTCCAACAATAAAAATTGAGTGTTAATGGCATAATAAATGAATTTCTACCAATCAAAGCATTTGAAGAATGGGCATGGCTTAAGGAGAACCAATCAAATTTTTTTTCATATATATAATAGATAGATTCATTTGTCACGATTGTGCGACCATTTCTCTAAAGTAGCCTAGAATATTGTAAATTACCAAAAAAAATTATTCTAGAGTATGCTCGAAAGAATCGACGTTTCGATCAACATGTCAACTTACCTTTGCACACAATCAGAATTTAAATGATTTAATGTCATTTAATGAATTTTAACCAATCAAATTGCTAGAATGGGCATGGATTAAGGGGAGCCAATCAAATAACCTTTCTTTCATATATTATATAGATCGATAGTACAGAAGAGTAGAGAGAGAAGGAGATGAGTGTTCAAGTGTGTTGGAAGAGATGACTTCTTCTCCTATTTATAGATCAAATGCACCATCTCCCAAATGTTACAACCCTTCTAAATTGTGTCTAAATCATCATACATATGTTTTAAGACGAATGAGATGTATCCATCACAATTTAAGGGATGTATCTCTTCATGAAACCACTTGAAAATCCACCAAGAAAAGGTGCGTACATGTTCGTGATGTTGCATCATAAAACACTGATTCATGGCTAGCTTAGCCACGGATAGTATCTGTCGCTTCTTGTAGTGTTAATTCTATAATAATTTACATAATGCTGCAGCGAAGCATATTTTAAAGCCAAGACAAATCTTTGATATCAATTGATGCATTGTTTTATACATCAATGATGCGACAGCTAGGGCTGGACATAATAACCGAAATCTAAAACCGATCCGAAAAACCGAAAAACTGATCCGAACCAATCCGATTCAGCATTTTCGATTCGGGTTACGGATTACCGATGAGAAACTCATTGATTTAGATACCAATCAATTCCAATCCGTTGATCTTACTTATTCAATTTCAATCTCGTGCGTACATGTGTCATTATTTACTTAAAAGAAGTAGGGTTCGAATCCTGTTGGCGTGATTTTTCTCCATTATTTGTATTATTATTTTATTGAAGGTGTTTAGTTCGAATCTTGTTTGCGTGATTTTTCTCTATTATTTGTATCATTATTTTAGTTGAAGATGTTGGGTTCGAATCTTATTCACGTATTTTTTTTCTTTTTTATTTATTATGTTCTTATATCTTTATTTTTTAACACAAAATTCTATGGTCGTAATATACTTAATTTAAAAATAATCATGATATGTTCTTATGAAAAAGACATACTTCGTATTTTATAAACCAAAACGTCAATTTAGCTTTGATGATAGAGAACCCGAGGATACTAGGCCACTTGAAATTTGAATATCGTCCATATTGCGGCATCAACATAACAAAAGGTATCGACGAAACAAAATGGCAAGAGATAAGGACGCACATGACAATATATTCAACTGATGAAGAACACCAATTAACATGCGAAAGCTGCATTATAGATTTCGAATTAGAATTCGAAGTTGAATGTTTTCAAAGTCTACAAATATATCGGATGGTTCTTAACTCATCGGACGAATATTTTTTGTACGCCTAATATCGCTTGATTCAAAACTATTCATTGCATAACTATAAAAACTATATATACATTTATAGGACACCATTTATGTTAAGTTAAATTACTCAATTAGTTATTTTGGTTACGTTTGAAGTCATTATGTGAAGATTATATATTTACTACAGTCATTTCAATACATTATTTAATAAAACAACAATGTTTTACAAGGTTACACTTCATACGCATAGCGTGTGACGCAGTTTTTAGTATTTTATAACACTCCCTATGAATGGCATAAATGTTCAATTGTTAATACGTTTTGAAATACCATATCGGTAAAAGCCTTGCTATGAAAAACCTCATGGGATAAAAATTTGGCGAATGGGAAGTAGTGTAATTTGTATCAACTTCCCTAATTGAAACATCACTTTATGCCTTAAAATTGTGTCTTCCAATCTTTTGAACCAACTTCACAAATAATGATGTTGGAGCTTGTTTAAAAATATATGAATATGTGATACTTGAATGAAATCTTCTACTTGTCCTTATGCTTCTTCATGTGAAGTACTTTCCAGCACTTGAAGTATCACATTTCTTAACATTCTTATTTCAAGTTGCTTAAAATATGTCATTTGAACAACTCATATATCTGATCATAAGGAAATAAGTTTTCAATGGGCATTTTTTTAGTACTAAAGGTTAAAGTATCTAAGCTAACGAAATAATTAAAGAGTAGCAACAGGTTCAGGTCTTTATTACATAATATAAATATATTCACCTAATTTTTTTAGGTGACATTAACTTATTCGTACACAATAAATGTGACATATACATACGTCCATGGACGTGGTCTTTATTACATAACATAACATGTATGCAACTAATGTTTTTAGGTGAAGTTCACTTATTCGTACACAATACATCATCAACTGTGACATATACATACGCCCATGGACGTGTTATTTGTCCATGTTTATTTATTTATTTAATAATATTATTTTAATAAGTGTAGTTAACACTAGATATGTCAACCAATAAGCGGCATCTTCGTGACGATGCCCTTTGAGTCAACCCAAACCCAGACACGGGTACAAATGATAGGTAGAGTTACTTTAACTCCGTGTATAATCTTAGCCTTCACATACGGGTTCTCCTTCTCTATCACCCGTTTAGCATATTTTCCGGGTTTGCCCACCAACTCCGGCCACTTCCACTTACCTGGAATTTCTGCATAAGCAGAATTAACAATTCATTTTCATTACACCCAACTCTAATTATAAAACATTGCTATATATGATCATATTGCACGACAGGAAAATAAAAAGTTCAATCGAAAATTAATTAGTTTATTATCAGTCTATATATGATATTTATATATATTGTACTTACCTTGACAGTAATCGATCGGCATATCTTGTTGCTTGCTATTCTTGGAATTATTATAGATAATAATTAAATACCAACGTAATGTAAACTTATGTGTATTTGTGGAATGGGCCAAGAGCATACGTGCATATTTATAGGGTTGGATTTTTTATTTTATTTTTAAAAGCACATAATATATATAAAGCTTAAATAATACATGTATAAATCTATCTGAGGGTCGTAAATCTTTTCTTAAAGGGTTGGTATAGAAAGGATTAAATAAGGTCTAATATATTTTGTAACACTTTGAAGCATTAACTTTAATAAATAATATATTACATATTATTTTTAAGGGGTATATATGAAGAATTGTAAGTATATATATGAATATGATGAAGCGCTATGACGAGAATAATAATGAATTACCTTTTAACCTTTAAAAAATGATTAAGCAAAAAGTATTTTAAGAGAAAGAAATGGAATTTTTTTTTAAATATATAATAAACATAAAGGAAAGTTGAAGATAACAAGAATTTTAAAAGAAATATAAAAAAGAAAGTTGAAGATAACAAGAATTTTAAAAGAAATATAAAAAAGAAAGTTGAAGATAACAAGAATTTTAAAAGAAATATAAAAAAGAAAGTTGAAAATAGCAAGAATTAAAAAAAAAATGGAATAAAAATACTCTATCCATATGACAAAATTTTACCCACTTTCTCTATTCGTTTCAAAATTAATTATTTTAAGCTCAAATCAGATCAGTTCGGTTCAATTCAGATCAATTCAGATGCATTAAGTTCAGTTTAGTTCAGATTTATTAAGTTCAGTTTAGTTAAGTTCAGATTCATTTAGTAGCATTTTATACTACAAATAAGTTCATTTCAGCTTCATTCAGTTCAACTCAGCTTCATTCAGTTCAATTCAATTTTGTTCAGACGAAGAGAACAAAGCCTAATTCAATTATCTATATGAAGAAATAAATCTAAAGTTTTTTTTAATAAGTAAGGAATCTAAATGTTATTTGAAAAGAGAGAAAACGGAACACAAATTTGAACAAAAATACTTGAATATATAACAAGAATTTAAAAGAAATATATAGCAAAGTTGAAAATAACATGAAGTTTAAAAGAAAATAAATGAATACAAGTTATTTAACAAATATAGATAACTGAATTGTCTATATATGAAGGATGTAATGAGACTTGTTCTCTTGGTTTGAAAGAACCATTGATTTGAGTTCAATTCAAATCAATTCAATTCATGAGCTGAGTTTAGAACTTTAGATCAGTTCAAATTTGTTTAGGTGTTTTTTATATTACAAATAAGTTCGATTCAGAGTTAAATTACTTAATTAGTTATTTTTTTTATTACGTTTGAAGTCATTATGTGAAGATTATATATTTAATACAGTCATTTTAATACATTACTTAATAAAACAACAATATTTTATAAAGTTACGCTTCACAACGCAGTTTCTAGTATTAAAATAGTAGAAATATTGAACTAATTTATCATAATTTTTCTAAATTTTTTATTTAATATGATTTAGAAATAATTTACTATTTATAAAAATGGTCAACAAAAGGAGGGAATATGTTTCATACCAAAAAGTAAAATTGTGTTTACTAACCAATAGAGCAATTGACCTTGCACCTAGAATTTAGTAACAAGACAAATGACCTTTACCTAAGTCAACCTCCAAAATTGTTCAAGTGGACAACGATTCCACGGCTCAAATGAATTGATATCTGACTCAACAAATATTTTCCACCCCCAATTGATTTTAGATTTCACTAACTACAATCATTTCGGTGCAAAGTCTTAATCACGCTGGATTCAAATTTCTACTAGTTACCAATTACGATAAAATTTTTGATTGTGTTGGGATTTCGATGCTAAGTACTTTACAATTGAACCATAGTTAAATTTGTAGACGGCTTGGTATAACTGGAAGCATATAGAATCCACAGTGTCACATATGAGTAGTAGCCTGGACCAAGGACAAGCGGACCAACACAAAACTGTGTAACTTCTATAAGTCAATCAAAAGCCTAAAATACTATTGAGAAGCATATAAGTGGCTATAGGCGAAGAAGCCATTAAATAGGACATGGACTAGCTACAAGTTAGCATTGTTGGCTCGGCTAGAGTCATATACTTGTCCCGATTAAGTGAAATACACCTACTTTAATTTGTTGAAAATTATAAATATGACACAGATACATATAATTAAAATTAAGACAAGTCATTATTATACAATTATACGTATTTTATAAATATGGTCTATGGCAGACTACAAGATCCCTATAGAAGTGAGGTCCTCTCCCCGGTTGACTTAGGGCAGATTAGACATATGCATAAAGTACTACTAATACGCAAAGAAGGAAGCTGAAATATCCTGACATATGCATAAAGAAGGACTTATACGGATTAGCAAATTACTCCACATCATTACTAAGAACAATGTTGAGCCTAGTCCAAGATATCACGATATGTTTAATCTATTTTACCTAAATATCACGATTGTAATTTAGAGTAATGTGTGCCTCACACTTCAATTCATTTCAGTTTATATATTTTCTCCCTTAAAAAAATAAAATGAAATAAGTAAAACACTTTGTTTTGTTTTATTGACGTTTTTTAGGATCAGTTTAAACTCAAATTAATTCCAAATTTAGTGAATGAACCACTGGGAGTCCAGTGAGATCCTTCGAAGCTTTCACCATATAATGAAAATAATTAAAAATATTATATTATGAAACTAGAATGTTTATATTTTCATAATATAGAGGTTTTAATTATTTTGTATGTATGATTTGGGATTAATACGATGTCAAACTAACCCTTGAAAATATCAACAAAACAAAGTGTTTCACTTTATTTTTACGAAGAAAGTAATATATAAATCCAGTTTAGATTTGCTTAGTGGTACACTACAAATAAGTCTAATATAGTTTAAATTTACTTAGTTGTTTTTATATTACAAATAAATTTAATTTAATTTAATTTTGTTTCAAAAAAGAGTGAAGACAACAGAGGTGGTGATATGATTTTACATCACATTAGACTGTCATGCACATACACTTGTCCATGGTAAAACAAACTTGTGAGATACGCTTTTTTTTAAAAGCAAAAAATTTATTTATGAGAGAACAAAAGAAACGTTCGGACTAATTACAATAAGGTTCAAATCGAAATAAACCTCCGAATTAATATACAAAAGACCAATTTACACCAAACCTCCAACCAACCATTATTTGAGAACAAACAAAATTCCAACATGATAGCCCGCCCGACACTAGTTTCCACTTCCTATGCCAAGAACAAGATTCTTTACTTTCCAAGATCCATACCAAACCATAAAACTCCACCACGTTAAGATATAACAAAAGAATCAACACCGTCACTTCATTATTATAGGAGAGTGTTAGAAAACTTGTAATTTTGATGAACAGATTACCATGCTAAATTGAGAACAGTCCAGTGATTAGTACTCTTAAGGTCCATAAGAAATTAGAATTTTTAAAGTACATTGTAAAAGAGGAACATTTGCCGAAGACTTAGTATAGGTACTAGATAGGTTCTTTTGTTTGCTGATGATGTACGTTGTTTGCTGAAACAATCTATTGAAGTATAAGAACCACTCAGAAGACTTGAAGACTTGAAGATTTGAAGACAAGAAGACTTGAAGTTTGCTGATATGTGGTATCTATATAAGGCACTTAGTAAAGTTAACTAAAGTACATATTTTAACAAAGCAGGAAACACAAGTGTAAAACTTGAGTCTGCTGAGCCGATACAACGTACTAAAGTAACTACATGTGACCTTACTTGTTGAAGTAGTACTTACATTTATGTTCCGAGTTTCAAACGTTGAAAAAGGTCAAAGAGCATTAAAGGAAAAGCATGTCGTTCTGAAAAAGTTGAACACGCTGCTGACAGTACCTTCATAGCAAGATAGTGACATTTTTGGCTCCGGCTTAGAGTTTTAAAATTCAAACGGTACCAAGAAATCACTATAAATAGAGACCCTTAGGCAGTGAAAGAAAGGTGTCAACAACGTGATCTTACACTCACTTGTGCTTTCAAACTCATGTCTTTCTTAAGCTCACTACTGTCTAAAGATCCGACCCAGGACTTAAACTTGAAACAAAAGCTACTTGTTAATGTTAAGAAGTAGAACTTTAGCTGAGAAATTGGTTAAGTGTTCTTTCTCCTAAACAAGAAATAGTCTTGGCACCCAGAAACAATATACTTATAACGGAAAAGTTATTCAGTTGAGTTTCATAAGATTACTTGGTATTATCTGAAAAGTTAATCTCATAAGTGATCTTCACCCAAAACCTCTCTAACTGATAAAACACCTTTTTACAGGCGTGAAATTCAGGGGGAACTAATCAAGCAAGGATTTGCTGATAAGTGTCCCAAGTTTGGTGGAGAACAAGGTTATAGTTCACTGATTGTTGGAAACAAAGCAAGGGCGCTTTGGTTTCTGGAATTCTAGTAGATTAGGTGTTGTAAGGAACCCCGTCATCTATCTTAGTGAATTCAGTCCTAGCAAGGACAAAGTGGACTAGTTGAGGGATTACGCCACCCTTAGATACCACTATAAAGTGTTTGTGTGATTTACTTACTGCATTTACATTTCAGCAAAGCTTTATCTTAGTTACTGCAGTTTCTCTCAAAAAGCCTTTACTCAGCAGACTTGATTTAATTTTGGTTTGCTTAAACCTGCTGAGTGGTTGTTTTATCAAAAGCACGTAATTTCAAAAGACTTCCGCTCTCTGATTATTTAAGTATTAGAAAAACTTACTACTGAACAAGTATTTAGTACCTTGCTAAGAAATTTGTTTTAAGTATCAGCATAAGCCCTTTACTGTAAAGTAGAAGCACCATTGATGAGAAAGTTTTAGACGACGAAAAAGTTTTAGAAACTATTCACAACCCCCTCTAGTCTCTACTTGTTGTCTAAAGGGACCAACAAGTGGTATCAGAGCAGGAGGTTCATTCCTTCTGCATTGAACCTACATCCCCTTTTAAAGTGCTTTCCGTAAATCGCTCATACTTGATCAAGGTTGGTAGTTTGTTGCCTTTTGCAGGATGTCTTTAGGAGACGCTCCATTGCTGATGCTGGAAAACTATGAAAAATGGCGAAACAACATGATGTTACATCTTGAGGCCATTAGTGATGAGATGGTGACTGTCATAAACGATGGCCCAATCAAGATCACTAAAGTTGAAAGAAACTTTCCTCACATGACGACAGATACTGGTGGAAAGGAAACTATCTTAGGAGAACCGGTCGACATTGTCGTACCAAAACCAAGAGAGGAATGGACTTCAGATGAAGCCAAAAGATTCTGTCTTGATGTCCAAGCAAGAAACATCATTATCCGGTCTACTCATGACACCATACAGTGCAAACTGTGGGGTGCAAAGACTGCTAAGGAAGCTTGGAAGATGATCCAAGATCTGTGTGCTGGATCTGACAAAACCAAGGAAAACAAACTCTAATTGTTGAAGTTAAAGTTTCAAAACTTTAAACAAGGTACTGCTGAGTCACTGGAAGACTTGGATTTCAGGTTCACAACTCTTGTGAGTGAAATGGCTGTCTTAGGTGCTGGAAACTTCTATTTAGACTCTGAGAAGGTGAAAACTATCATCAGAAGATTGAATCAAGAATGGATCCACACTCAAAACTTCTATTATAATCAAGGAATGCCTAATATCACTCCAACAAAGTTGTTTTCTCACCTTGCTGCTGTAAACTATGAGACAAAGCAACGAGAAAATGTGTCTGCTGAAAAATCGCAGAATATTGCTCTTGCTACTAAGGTTTCATCTTCTGAAAAGAAGGATGAAAATGAGCCTACTGATGAAAGTGCCTTGGCTGTTAAAAACATGAGAAAATTCATCAGCAAAGAGCTTGAAAGAAGAAAAGCAACGGAGAAGCTGAAAAAGCATCTTGGCAATAACTACTACAAATACAAGACAGATGCTAGCCTAATGATATTTGTTTCTACTGAAAGAAACCTGGTCATTTCAAGGCCAACTGTCCCTTGCTGAAAGGCAAGAGTGCTGACAAAAGAAAGAAGTTCAAAAAAGGCCATGATTGCTGAAGAAAAGAAGAAGCTTCAAGCTAAGATTGATGCTTTATGCATAGACACTAGCGCTGAAGAAAGTGAGGAAGATGATTCAGACACTGAAGAAGAATCAACCATGGACGTTGAATTTGGAAAAGAAGTTTGTGGAATCGCTATGGAAGCATTTCTAGACGTGTCAAACATGGAATTCTGTCTTATGGCAGATCAGGTAAATTCTCCTAATACTGACTCAGAATCAGATGATGAAAATGAAATTGATCTCGAAAAGATACAAGGAGAAATTGAAAGATTTGAGAAAACTCTGAGCAAACAACAAGAGAAACTACAGAATGCTGAATCTTTGACTAAGCAAACTACTGAAAAGTATGTATTGCTGAAAGATGAATCAGAAAGAAAATATGCTGAAATATTGTATCTTAAGAAACTACTTACTGAAGCTACAGAGAAAGACACTCAAATGTCAACAGAATTGAAAGAATATCAATCTTCAATCCTGAAGTTACTTGCTGAAATACAAGAGCTGAAAAAGATGAAAGTAAATTTCAAATCTTATGCGAGTTCTAGTAACACTTTGACAGAACTAAACTCTTATCTGAGAGATCCATCTCAGAAGGAAGGTTTAGGTGCCACTTATGAAGGTGATGACGTGATACTCTTGAGTAAAGACAAATCACCAATAACCTTTTTTCGTGCTACTGATAGTGTTCAACCAGAACTCTATCAAATTGGTCAATCTAAGGTTGCTGAAACATGTAATCAATTACTGATGAACCGCAATTTGTCAGATTCTATTAATCAAATAAATTTGTATTTAGCCAAAGACAATTCACAACTACAACGAAAACCGTAGTGTAGCAGTAGAATAACCTCGAGTGTCGATCTCTAAGGACTATAACTAGCTTTATCTAATCTAACTTAAGAATATAAAATCAACAGACGACTTAGCAAAGGTTTTTCTTAACAGATAATGGAGATTGATGATAGTATGGTCATTCAAAGCATAGCAGGTTAATAATCATGCATGAAGTCCCCGATTTTGCATAGAGATCTTTGATCAATGAATTGTCCAATTGTGTTCCGTAATTATTCAACACTACGAAGATAGAGGTTTTAGATAGATCAAAGAAATAAAGCAATAACTCAAAGTATAATGTGCGATATAGCCATTAGCATAATTATTAACCCTTCGCTAAGAAATCACATACTATCACCAACGAGAAGTTTAGCTACTCATAGATGTCATGCAGTCAACATAAATCATAGCAAGATTGAATGAAAACATGTTGAAAGATAAATAAATATAAATAGAAAAACTGTAAGATACAATGTTACCGAAGGTTGTCAATCTCCGAAGAATCGCGATCTTACAAGCTCCAAAACGCTAAGAAAAAGTATCTCCTAAGCTAAGAATCCCCAGAACAGGCTCTGGAGAATTCCTACCTAAAACTAATGAGAAAGGAGAGAGAAAAGGTCTGGAAAAGTCTGAAAAACGGAGAAAACTGAGCAACTATATATAGTGATTCGGCAGGTGTGGGGCGAGTCGTCCCACACACCGGGCGATTCGCTTGGTGTGGGGCGATTCGCCCCACGTCCCGGGCGACTCGCCCGGGAGGTTTTTTCGGCCATATACGCGTTTTTGGATTTCTTCTCCTTTTCGGACTCGGTTTTTGCCTTCTAGTGACCTTTTACCCTTTAGACTCGACCCCTAGACTTCAAATCCTATCTGGAATATTTTAGATACTCCAATTAAGCCTTCGGAACACCAATTCCTTGTCTACTTCAATATAATTGCCCGGAAAACCTCATTTTTCACACCAAACCTGTAAAATACAAACTAAAGGGAAACGTGACACTATTCTAATAAAATGCACTAAAATATAGCTAAATTAACATAGAGGATAGCTGAAATAGGTGAAAAAGACTCAAATGAAAGTGTAAAATACACGTTCATCAATTACCTATGACCAAGAAGCCCTCTGTTGCTACTCAAAGTAATAAGACTTCAAAAGATAAACAGATTGCTGAAAAGCAATCTGTTCAGAAAAAGGATGCTGAAAAGCATTCCGCCAAATAAATTGCTTTTCAGCAATTTGTTAAGTCTAAGGCAAGATTACTAACAAAAGTAATCAGAAGATCTTTGCTGACAAACCTGAATCAAGTAAGGTTGCTGAGACAAAAATGCAGCATACTCCGAGAAGTGGACTTGGTTACAAAAACAAGCAAAACCAACTTTTCCATGAGTATAAGCAAAGTCAGCAAAAATACTTCAAGGAGATGAACAAATCAAAGCCTAAGAGTAATAGCAATACTTAAAATGCTAGAACTAGAAGAAATCTTGCTAGAAAAGAACTTACTGAAAAGTATGTTCAGCAAAAGGAAAAACCAAACAAGACACCACGTTTGAAATTGGACTTGACTAGTGAAAGTCAAAAGTCTTTTGGCCCTAAGAAATCTAGTTCCTCAGCAAGAAAAAAACAAGTCAAGATTGAAAAATCTGAGGCTTGGGTTTCCACTGGCCGTTTCTTTAAACATGTTAATAAATATCCCATTTTGGATAATTGACGTGTTAATCTTGATTGTGTAGACTTCAGCCACCGAGACAACCAATCCTATTTGGCACTTTGATAGTGGCTGCGGGAAGCACATGACGGGCGACAAAACAAATCTTATAAACTATAGACGGTGGTCTGGAGGTCCAAGAATAAGATTTGCAGGTGGAGGCTTTGCATCTACTAAAGGCTTTGGTGACGTGAAGTTAGGATGCATTACCATAACGGGAGTTCTTTATGTCAAAAATCTTAAGTTCAACCTGTTCAGCATGAGTCAGTTTGCCGACAAAGGTTACTTCATCAAAATTAAAAGTGATGAATGCAAACTTATTGACTTTGAGACAAAGAAGGTAATCATGGTTGCTAGAAGATCAGGAGGTCTATACACTGTAGATTGCTCCTCAACAATCATTGAAAAATGCCTGATCTCAGATCACGAAGGCCTTGCTGAAGATGCATGGTTGTGGCATAAAAGAACTAGTAACCTAAACTTCAAGACGCTGAATAAGCTATCTAAAAAGGTACTTGTAGTTGGATTACCTAAGGTCACTTTTAAGAAGGATGGTGCTTGCACTGCATGTCAGCAGGGTAAGCAAACTAAGTCCTCTTTTAAGAACAAGGCAGTACCGTCAACTACAAAACCTTTACAACTCTTGCACATGGACTTGTTTGAATCATCTTCAACAACCTATGCTGGCAAGAAATATGGTCTGGTGGTGGTGGATGATTATTCAAGATTCACTTGGGTAATTTTCATCAAACAAAAGTCTGAAACAAGGATTGAAATACCTAACTTGCTGAACAAGCTTGAAGTCATGAAAAATGACAAGGTAAAAATCATCAGAACATACCATGGTACTGAGTTTGTAAACCAGTACATAACTTAATATTGCACTTCTAAAGACATACAACATCAGTTATCCTCAGTAAGGACACCTCAACAAAATGGTGTTGCTGAAAGGAAGAATCGTACCCTTAAGGAAGCAGCTAGAACCATGCTTGCTGACACTGAAATAAGTGAAGCTTATTGGGTTGAAGCGATTAACACTGCTTGCTATACTCAAAATAGATGCTTGATAACTAAGGAGTACAATAAAACTCCCTATGAGCTATTTGTTGGAAGACCTCCTAACATCACTCATCTAAGAGTATTTGGTTGCAAATGTTTTGTTCTTAATAATGGTAGAGAATATCTAAGAACATTTCAACCAAAGGAAGATGAAGCGATATTTCTTGGTTACTCCTTGCATAGGAAAGCTTATAGAGTTTACAACAAAAAGGCACAAAAGATTGAAGAATCTGTGCATGTTGTATTCTATGAAAAGAAACAAGGAGTTCCTGCTGAAGAAGAAATATTTGAATGTATGAAAAAGCTACTCATACACGAGCAAAGAACTGAACCTAAAGCTGGAAATGTCAAGATCACTGAACTTAATGATGATTCTGACAATGACATGCCATCATCAAGTCAAGTCAAGATAAATATAGTTCATGATAAGAAATTCCCGGCTAAAGATGCAGTTGCTTCAGATGTTGCTGAAACAATGCAACTTCCTGTGTCTACTGGAGAGTTACCACAAACAAACAATACTGAACAAGTAGTTGCTGATGAACCTATATCAGTGGAGACACAACTTGAAACCAGTAGTGCTGAACAAGCACATGCTGAAGAGTCACATGCTGAAATGCATACATGTCCAGATCCAAAGAACAAACGTGTTAATATTTGGATTAGAGATCATACCTCTAAGGATATGATTGGTGATATTGACAATCGCCGAGTGACTAGATCCAAAGTTTCTACTAACAAGGATGTTGCTGAAGAAGCAATGATAGTTGAAGTAGAAGCATTATTCTCTTGCTTTGTATCTGAAATTGAACCTAAAACCATAGAAGAAGCTTTAAAGCATTCTGAATGGATCAAGGCAATGCAAGAACAATTGGATCAATTTGAAACGAACCAAGTCTGAAAACTTGTACCCCTTGCTGAAGGTAAGAAAGCAATTGGTACTAAGTGGGTGTTCATAAATAAGCTGAGTGAGTCTGGTGAAGTAACAAGGAATAAAGCACGTTTAGTTGCTCAAGGTTACTGTCAGACTGAAGGATTGGACTATGATGAGTCTTATGCACCAGTTGCAAGATTGGATGCAATTAGACTTTTTCTGGCCTTTGTTGCTCATAACGACTTTATAGTTTACCAAATGGATGTTAAAAGTGCATTCTTAAATGGTGAACTTGTTGAAGAAGTCTATTTAGAACAACCCCCTGACTTTGAACTTCCTTCAGAAACCAAGATGGTATACAAGCTTTAGAAAGCTGTATATGGTCTAAAGCAAGCACCAAGAGCTTGGTATGACACCTTAGCTAGGTTCTTGCTGGACAATGGTTTCAAGAAGGGTGAGGTTGATAAAACCTTGTTTACCATAAATCATGATGGTAAATTACTTTTGGTCCAAATTTATGTGGATGACATAATATTTGGTTCTAAAGACAAGCAACTTTGTGAAAATTTTGCAAAACTCATGACAAACAAGTTTGAAATGAGTATGATGGGAAAATTGAATTATTTCCCAGGATTGCAAGTCAAGCAACTCAAAGATGGAATATTCATAAATCAAGCAAAGTATGCAAAGGAAATGCTCATAAAATTCAGGATCAAAGAAGATGAAAAACCTGAAAAGATCCCTATGAGTGTTGGTACCAAAATGGGCTATACTAAGACAGACAAATGTGTTGATGAACACAAGTATATGGAGCTCATTGGTTCCTTGTTGTATTTAACAACAAGTAGACCTGACATTTAGTATGCTGTTTGTGTGTGCGCAAGATTTCAATCTGATCCTAGAGAATCACACTACAAGAAAGCAATTAAAATACTGAAATATGTCAAAGGTACTGTCAATATTGGATTGTGGTATCCAAAAGATTCTGGTCTGTCACTAGTTGGCTACTCAGATGCTGATCATGGAGGCTCTACACTTGACAAAAAGAGTACCTCTGGAACATGTCAGTTCCTAGGAACAAGACTAATTTCATGGTTCAGCAAGAAGCAAACTTGGGTGGAAAATTCTTCCACAGAATCTGAATATATTGCAGCTGGTTGTTGCACTGCTCAAATCCTATGGATTCAGCAACAATTAAGGGATTATGGTATCTTTGAAAAGAAGACTCCAATCTTCTGTGATAATACAAATGCTATTGCTATCACGCAAAATTCAAAGTTCCATTCAAGAACTAAGCACATTGATATTAGACATCACTTCATAAGATACCATGTTGAGAAAGGAGATATTGAGGTAATTCAGGTAGGTATTGATGATCAGCTTGCTGACATCTTTACCAAACCACTGTCTGATAATAGGTTCTCAATCCTAAGGTACAAACTTGGGTTATTGGAACTTGCCAAATATGTCTTAGAAACATACTACAAGGTTGCTGAAACGGACATTCAGCAAGGAATAAATCTGCATGATGTATAACTTGTAGTAGACCCCCAATAAATAGTAATTCAGCACGAGATATAATTCTTGTTTTCATTAAAAGATTCAGCTGATTACTAAAGTTTGCTGAAACAAGCATTCAGCAAACAAAATGGACTTTTGCCAACTAATATTTGTTAAGGAAACTTGTTTGCATGATATGAAACGGGCATTCAATATTAAAAAGGGAACAAAGATTGCTGAAACAGGCATTCAGACAATCTTCGAAGGAACTGAGACAGGAACTCAGCAAAGTAAATGTATACTCTCATAATTACACTATATTATCTCAATCAAAAGATGCATTTGCTGAGACAGGAACTCAGAAATACAAATGATTATCAAAAGTAAAAGAGCTAATTAATTAAGGGGGAATTTCAGCAAACACAAAGATCAAAAGAATTTTGGATACATTTAGATAATTTGTTTGATTGACGTTATGATCCCTTGGTTAAAAAGAAGTAATCATTGTGATGTTTTTGGCATAGATAAACTAAAAGGCCATTGAGTGCTTATTAGTTAATCTGGTTCGTTGATTTAAAGCAAGATGCTTATCCAACGGTACATTTTGTGAGAATTGACACGATCTGACAGTTACTCGCTAGTGGGCCACTATGCATTTATTACGCGTGCACCTTCCAAACAAATGTATCTCTTGTTGGTCCCTTTAAACAACAAGAAAAGACTAGAGGGGGGGGGGTGAATAGTCTTTTCAAACTTACATCGTTTAAAAACTTTCTCAACAAGGGCTTATTACTTTTCAGTAATGAGTTTGCTGATACTTAACTTTCTCAGCAAGCACTAGTTACTTTTCAATAACGAGTTTTGCTGATACTTAAAATCAGAGAGCGGAAGTCTTTGTACAATAAGTGCTTTGTCAGTAAGTGATAGTTTCAGCAAGTGAACAGAGTGACAGTGTACAGATAGATATGCTTGCTGAAAACTAAATGCAGTAAGTAAATCACACACACACTTTTATATAGTTGTATCTGAGAGTGGCGTAATCTCTCAACTAATCCACTTTGTCCTTTCTAGGACTGAATCCACTAAGATAAGTTTGAGGTTCCTTACAACACCTATCTAGAGCGATTCAACAGAAACCAAAGCACACTTGCTTCGTTTCCAACCTAACTAGAGAACGAAACATTGTTCTCCACCAAACTTGGGACTTATAATCATCAACACTATGCTCGATTAAGTTCCCCCCTGAATTTTACGCCTGAAAGGGTGTATTTTCAATTAGAAAGGTTTGGGATGAGATAACTTGATTATAACTTATTCAGCTACAACAAGTAATCTAAGAAACAAAACTTTGAATACATTGCAGTAAACAAGTTTGATTGTTTCTGGTGTCAAGACTTGTTCTTGTTCGAAAGAAAGAACACTTAACTAATTTCTTAGCCGTGTATGTTCTACTTCTTCACAAGTAGCTTTTTCAAGCTTTAAGTCTTGGAACGGATCAATGGCAGTAAATTAAGAGTATTGAAGGGTATGTGAGTTTAAGCACAAGTGAGAGTTTGATCACGTTGTTGACACACTTCAACTCTTTGCCGAATGACCTCTATTTATAGTGAATCAAGGGAGCCGTTTGAATTTCGAATTCTAAGGCTTTGTTCCTTAAGATGTCACTGTCTTGATTTTGTACTTTCAGCAGCGTCCTTTATTTGTCTTCTAGTCTTCATGTTCTTCGCGTGCTTACTTTGCATTTAATGTTCATTTGAATGAAATTCAAATGTGAACGTTGGAGCGTAAATGCAAGTACTTTCAGCAAGGAGGTCACATATGTTTTTCAGCAAGTGGTCATTCTCAGTTTCAGCAAGCACAACCTACTCTGTAGTTTAGATTTTCACTTATGCAAGCTGTTGCTGAAGTTTCCACTTTCTGAGCAACATGTGCCTTTGTAGATACCATCTTCAGAAATCTTCTTTAGTCTTCAGTCTTCGAATTCTTCAAGTTTCTGAACGGTTCTAATGCTTCAATAGTTTGTTTGTGTAAACAAAGTAAATCATCAACAAATGCTTCAATAGGTTGTTTTTCTTTTCAGAAAACACGATATATCATAAGCGGTTAAAGCACCTATCTAGCACCTACTCTAAATCTTCAGCAAATGTTCCTCTTTTACAATGTCCTTTAAAAATTCTAATTTCCTATGGACCTTAAGAGTACTAATCACTGGACTGTTCTTAATTTAGCATGGTTAATTGCTCATCAAAATTACAAGTTTCCTAACAAATTTCCCCCTTTTTGATGTTAGCAATCCATGGATAAATTAATTGTTACCCTTTTAGAGGTTTCTGATGTTGAATAAATCAGTTGATTAATGCAATCATACTTGAATAATAAAACAGTAATCATAAGTAGATTGCATAATCAAAAACCAATAAGAGTCAAAAGCTTTATTGCTGATAGTTATCTTTCAGTAAGTTTACAAGAAAGTTCAGAGATAACTACACAAATCAGCAAACAAAACTAAGCAAAGCTTTTACAAGGGACTTAAGCTCTTCCAGCAGAAGATTTCCTCAGAATCTCCCTTACACTTTTCTCAGCAAGCGCAGGAAATTCAACACAGTCCTTTTCGTAATCTTCAAGTAGCTTACGGACTTCGAGCTGAATGATCCTTGCGGTCTTGCAGGCGGTATAATGATGGTTTTCACCATTCATTTATTTGTAGTGCAACACCCACAAGTGCATGCCCCAATTTCTAGCATGGAAAAGTTGTGTATCTGAAATTCCCTTGTTAGCATGAATCTTCCTTAACCAGAGAAGATCTTCTTCTTGATCCTTGGCAGTGAGATAGAAATACTCATAAGGAATCAAGCCATATTTCTTCTTTGACTTCTTGGTTAAAGGGTCAGAGTAGTAAGCAACATCAATTGGTTTTGATTAAATCGGGTTCTTGCTTCATTTGCTTGCCAATAGATGTTCTTCTTACTAAGACTTCTAGATTCAACCATCTTCCAGCAATGTTTATTGGGTAGGGAGGAGGATCCCTTTCGTTTATTTTCACCTTTAATTCAATCCAAGTGTACATTTGATTCAGTACAGTAGTTGGAAAGAAATGATTTGCCAATACATCTTCCAGCTTTAAGATCCAACAACCATGAACATTTCTGATCACATTTTGAGTTGTTTCCTCATTGCTGGTCTTTGTGTAATCAATGTCGGAGCCAATAGCAATGCAAGCTAGCCTCTTTTCTTCCTGTCTTTGTCTTCTTCTTCTTGACTTTGCATTTTCTTGATCTCTTGCTGAAGATCTTGAGTCAGAAGAGAAATGTTTTGAGTGGCCAAACGGAGTTAGAGTTGTGATTGGTCTAGCTCTTATAGCTTGAGCTATTGTTTGATTGTCATCATCATCATCATCATCTTCATTCAGATCTTGATGACTCTCAATATGACAGTATTCATGAGTTTCAGCAGATGTTCTTCTCCTTTACGGATTTGCTGAATTCAACTCAGAATCTGTTTCAGCTTGTCTTTTAGAACTTTGCTCTCTTTCAGCAAGAGGTTCTATTGTCAATGGCGCTTCATCAGGAGTTTTCTTTCTTGAAGATTTTCTTTGTTTATCTTCCCCCTTAGACATGGATTGCATCATTGGTTGAATGTGCAGAGAGAAAAATTCATTGCAATTTTCAGCAAGTTTACTTAGGCTGTTGTACTTAAGAATCATGTCTTGCTGATCAGCAGTCAGCTTGGACATTTCTTCTTTTATACTCACCAAGTTCTCCTCATGTCTGCGCTCATTTTTGACTTTTACTTCAATGAAAGTCTGAGCCTTTTTCAATGTAGTCTTTGCCAGTTTGAGTGCTTGACTGACATCATCTTCATAGCTTTTATGATGTAGACTTATGTCTTTCTGAGCTATGGTAAGAGAAGTAGTGTGTTTCAGCACAGTAGCCAGTATTTTGTCTATGTCAAGCGGACTCTCAGCAAGCAGTGCATCGTCCTCTTCTTTGCAGGATTTGTGGACTTCCATTAGTGCCTTAATTCTTGGAGTAAAATCCTCCACACTAGGAAACGGCACTAAAGAAGGAGTTACGGAATGAACTTTAAGCTCAGTAGTGAATTGATCATCTTTGGTCAGCAAATGGCATCTTATGTCATCTCCTACATCATTTTCATCATCAAGAGGAGGAATTGTAACCACTGTGGGTTCAGATTTCTTTGTTAGATCTTCTTCATTTGCTGAGAGATCTTCTTCGTCATCAGATTCATCAAGGCCAACAACCTTGGTTCCTAAATCTGTAGCTTCATTCCCTTTCGGTTGAGTGGTTGCTGAGTGCAACGCTTGAGACTCAACAACTGGAGTTTCACCAGTAGTAACTTTTGGTTGAGTAGTTGCTGAGGGCAACTCTTGAGACTCAACAACTGGAGTTTCACCAGTAGTAAGTGGAAGGGAGGGGACTTCCGTATGCTTCACTCCTGAAGATTGAGCAATGTCTAGATTCTGCGTATGCCTTGCATGAATCTGTAGACTGTTTTGAAGTGCTCTTTGATAATCTTCATCCATTTCTTTATCATCAAGGTTTGGTTCAGTGACCTTGGCATCGAGTAAAGATAACTCGGCATCAGAAAGCTTATTCTTGACTAAATTCATTTCAACACGCTTTCTGGCGTACTCTTCTTCAGTGTCAGCAACTTGTTCAGTTGCTGGAGTACTTGTTTCAGCAGGAGTAGAATTGGATTCTTGTTGCTGACTTGGTGTGTGATCAGCTTGCTGATTTTCAGTATCATGACGTTCAGTCTCAGCAACTGTCAGTTTAAGTCCACCAGCATCAGGACTAGGACCTTGATTTGTAAGAAAATACGGTCAGAGTTACCCCTAGGGTACGCAACGGAATTTCAAAATTTTCTTAACATGCAGGTTAATTGATTATGTATATGCCGTATATATATATATTTAAACACGTCAATTAGAAGACTAACCTTACTTCCAAAGCAAGCACAACTTCCAAGTCTTCGTAATAATCCGTTGTATCTTCTCCTTCGTCGAAGTCGAAGATATCTGCAATACTTTGCTTATCTGCAAGACAATAAAAGTTAGTTTCCAGCTCCTAGAACCTCAACCTCGGTATCCACGGATGAACAACCTATCAGAAATAATGCTAGGATATTCTTTGTATGACCAAGAAGACGGGGCGGCGATTCCTCCGGTAGGTGGCGCGCGCTTGGCTTTTGTGAGGTAGGGGAGAGCTTTTTATTTTCTCTAAGAAAATTGGGTAGAATAATTCTCTAAGAATTTGATTCTTCAACTGTGTGAAAATCTATGTCAAAAGCTCTCTAATAGTCTACTATATATAGTAGTCAATAGAAGCCTAAAGCATAAGCAATTAGACTTCACAAAGGAATAAAAATCTAATTCTTATCGCACTAGGAAACTAATTTCAAGTCTAGATTCATTCCCAATCAAATTAAAACTCCATCAGGAAAATCTAACTTATCCCTTAGACTTCTAATAGAGGAAGGAGTCGAACTCTTTCCCCTACTCCAACTTGCGCGCGCGCGCATCCTAAGGGTGATAGGTGGGTCCCGATTTTGGGACCCACTTATAGTTCTGAGGCAAATTAAACTACAAGTAGATTTTTCCCATGTGCAGATGTTAATTCTAAATTAACATATCCTTTCAAATCAAACCTCTATTATATTTCTAAAATATAATCTTTAATTGTATTTACATAAAATACAATTAATTAGCCAATTCAATTAATAATTCCAAATCATTAATTGAGCCACTAAATATTATAATTAATTCCAAATCAATTATAATCCATCAATCACAATTAATTCCAAATCAATTGCGATTCAATCTTCAAGGATATTCGGATAGGCTGAATCACCACATAGTGTGACCCATAGGGCCTCATTGTATTAAGCAAGTCATAGACTAGGCAAAATGAAATTCCTAGACGGTTCCATTTGCAATATTAATATATGAGGACGTTTGACAGGTTTCTCAAAGCAAACCCTTTCGTTGCGAAGTCTGTTGCGCTCAACGCGGCGATGGTAACGTCCCTTCATCTGACTTGCTCGAATGCATCTAGGATCGATGAAGTGTCTATCCCAATAATACATCCACGGGCGTCTTCAGTGAGTTGCATGGTGAATCCAATATCTATTATGACCATCATAATAATATTGATACGCTGGCCAACGGTTTTACCATCACAACTATGAACGACTATGAGCAGTGCTCTCCTGTGCTACACTTGAGAGATGAATCCTTCACAGAATCACTTATCATCCCCATTTGTATGTAGCCATAATCCTGGATCGTGTCTTAGGTCAACTTCTTATTCAGAGCTGACATCGACGGGTCCATCAAGGATATGGGGCAACAAATGTGATGATAAAGTCCTGTAAGTCCAAAGGACGACTGGCATCACTTCGACAACTTACCGGTTCCCATAGACACTTCGGTGTAGAGTATACATCGATGGGAGTGTCCGGTGGGTACTTCCATTGTTCGGTAATCGCCCATCGAACAACTATGCGCAGTTATGGGAACATTTCTCGATTGTCCAACAATCCATTCCGTGGCCGTGGGATCGGCTCACACTTGCTCCAACAAGTATAACCTCCACGCATACTAGTCTCATCTGGTTCATTCAGACCCCTACATCCGAGATGAACCTCGACTAGAGAGAGTTTGGGATAGATGATAACTCACATAGCTCCCACTATCTGTGTGATCGGTCATCTATCCGAGGGGGCATGTTTAATATCAATACAGACAGGAGTAGAGATATGACATGCTGCATGCCTGGTGTAATATAAATATGAAAGCGATACTCAACAGTCAAACAGTAAACATATATTATATTACGTTGACCTGTGTAATAGTACATATATGCCCTCTATAAGGGTTGCATGCCCTTAATAAGGACTGTCTCTAGGACATATACACTATCAATCTCCCACTTGGACTAGAGCCAGTCACCTTTATGCCTAATACCCAGATTAGCATAATGTCTTAAGTGGACTTCCACTGATAAGACCTTGGTGAAAGGATCTGCCACGTTGTCCGTGGTAGAGACACGTTCTATACTAACTTCTCCTCTATCAATAATCTCACGTATAACGTGATACTTTCTAAGTACATGTTTGTTCTTGTTTGTAGATCTAGGCTCCTTAGATTGAGCGACGGCGCCCGTATTGTCCCAATAAATCGTTATTGGACTAGGAGCAGGAACAACCCTCAATTCCTTCAAGAACTCTGAAATTCAGACAGCTTCTTACGAAGCTTCTGATTCAGCAATGTACTCGGCTTCTATGGATGAGTCAACAATCGTGGCTTGCTTAGAACTCTTCCAACAGATAGCTCCTCCGTTCAATTTGAATACGTATCCTGTCTGTGACTCAAAGTCATCAGGATCTGATTCAAATCCAGCGTCGACATAACCAGACATCTTTAATTCTGGTTCTCCACCAAACACCAAGAACATCTCTTTAGTCCGTCAAAGGTACTTAAGAATGTTCTTTACAGCAGTCCAGTGAGGTACTCTTGGATTCTGTTGGTGTCGACAAGTGACACTAAGCGCATATGCCACATCGGGCCTTGTGCAATTCATTGCATACATTATAGACCCTACTGCCAAAGCATAGGGCACACGAATCATTGCATTTCTTTCTTCATCAGTTTTAGGACCATTCTTAACTGATAAGACAATCCCATGCCTAGCTGGGAGAAAGCCTCTCTTTGAGTCGTCCATCTTATAATGCTTCAGTATTTTGTCGATGTAGGTGGACTGTGTCAATCCTAACATCCTCTTGGATCTATCTCTATAGATCTTGATACCTAGGATGTAGTTTGCTTCACCCAAGTCCTTCATCGAGAAGGTACTTGATAACCAAACTTGAGTCTCTTCTAGCATAGAGACATTGTTTCCCATGATCAAAATGTCATCAACATAGATGATCATGAAAACGAATCCCTTGTCGCGGTGCCTAGTGTAGACACAGGGATCTTCCTTGCTTCTGATGAAGTCATACGATTTGACAGCTTCATCAAAGCGGATATTCCAGCTCCTAGACGCTTGTTTTAGCCCATAGATGGATCTCTGTAATTTGCATACAGCAGTTGGCCTAGTTTTACAAATAAAACCTTCCGGCTGTACCATATAGATCTCTTCCTTAAGGTTGCCATTGAGGAAGGCAGTCTTTACATCCATCTGTCAGATCTCATAATCATAGTAGGCAGCTATCGCAAGTAGAATTCGAATGGACTTCAATTTTGCTACCGATGAAAAGGTTTCATCGTAATCGATGCCATACCTTTGCGTGTAGCCTTTCGCCACAAGCCTAGATTTGTGCGTTTGTACCTTGCCATCGGCATCTGTCTTTTGTTTAAAGACCCATTTGCAGCCAATAGGTCTAACCCTTTGGGGCAAGTCTACCAAGTTCCAAACTTGGTTCAGGTACATGGAGTCCATTTCCAATTCCATGGCCTCTTGCCATTTGTCTGAGTCAATATCAATTATTGCCTCTTTGTAGGTCTCGGGATCTTCCCGATCTGATAAGCCGACATCAAGTTCATTGATGTCTTCTATCATAAGGCTTTGCTTCTGAGGTCCTTTTAGGATCCTCTTCGACCTACGGAGCTCGACTGCTTCTGGTGCTTTTCTTTTATGGCTTCGTGTAACACGAACATTATCAGTGGGCACTGATGTAGCTGGTCGCGCCCCGCGACCCTGTTCCCTAGCGGGAGGCTGCTCTTGTGCAACTTGTTGCACAAGTTGGTTGACAACGGGTTCTATTGGTGTGGTTTCAACTGTTGATCTAATCACAGGACTCCCACTGACTATGGCATGCCTAGAAAGTGTCATATCATTACCCTTGTCTGCTTCGAAAGCTCCCACTGAACTTGAGTCCAAATCAGAAGATTTAGAGAACTCATGTTCGCGCATGTCAAAGTCTTGAATTTCTTCAAGTTCTATCATGTCATCTAACCTCTCTTCTTCGAGGTATTCTGCTTCTAAAAACATAACGTTTCTAGATACTATCACCTTGTGATCTTCAGCATGATAGAATTCATAGCCTCTCGTCTAACGAGGATAGCCTATGAAATATACTTTGACACCCTTTGCATCTAACTTATCAGTGAGCATCATCTTTGACTATCGCAAGACAGCCCCAAGGTCTAAGATAGCCCAGTGAGGGCTTCTTTCCCTTCCATAACTCATAAGGAGTTTTCTCCACTGATTTAGATGGTACACGGTTCAGAATGTAGATTGCAGTTTGTAGTGCATATCCCCATAGATATTTTGGAAGAGTCGAGAATCCAATCATTGATCTCACCTTGTCTAACAGGGTTCGATTCCTTCTATCAAACACACCATTTAATTGTGGTGTTCCAGGAGGAGTCCATTGCGATTGAATTCCATTTTCCTTCAAGTAGTCGATAAATTCTTCACTAAGGTATTCACCTCCTCGATCTAATCGAAGAGTGACTATCCTTAGGTTCAATTCATTCTCGACCTCATTCCTAAACTCCTTGAATTTCCCAAAGGTCTCGGATTTATTCTTCATAAGATAAATATATCCATACCTTGAGAAATCGTCAGTAAAGGTAACGAAGTAAGGATAACCCCCACGCGCATGGACTTTAAAAGGTCCACATACATCGGTAAGTATGATCTCTAAGCAGCGAGTGGCACGAACACCTTGTCCAACAAAAGGTTTGTTCGTCATCTTACTCTTAACACATGATTCACATGTACCATATGATTCAAAATCAAATGGTTCTAAGTAGTCCAACTTCCTTAGTCTTTGAATCCGTGTTTCATTGATATGGCCTAGTCGACAATGCCATAGATAAGATGGATTATTCTTCCTACTTGAAGAAGGTTGTTTGTTATGTATTTGAAATAAAGGTAGACTACTTTGCAAAATATATAAACCATTCACTAACCGAGTTTTTCCATAATACTGGTCATTTAATGAAAAATAACAAGTATTAGGAAAAACCCAAATTGTCCAACAATGGAATGGAAATAATATTTCTGACAATCGATGGAACAAAATAAACGTTATCAAGTTCCAAACGTTGTCCTGATGGTAAATCTATCTTGCAGCGTCCAACGCGTTTGGCTTCAACTGGATTGTTGTTCCCAACATGCAAGTCGATTTCACCTTGCTTGACTAGCCTGTGTTCAATGAGCCCTTGCACATTATTGCAAATGTGCGAGCCACAAGCTGTATCTAATACCCAACCATTGGAGTCAAAAGTAGTCATGTTCATTTCAATAACAAACATACCTGAGCTAGAAGCCAGTGGCTTCTTAGCTTGATCTGCCCTTAGGTTAGGGCAATCTTTCTTCCAATGCCCTTTCTGCTTACAGAAAAGACATTCATATGTGCGTACCGTTCCGCTTCTCTTGAACTTCCTTTTCTGGTTCAGACGCTTAGGCTTATCACTCGAAGTGTTAGCCTTGGCTCCCGACTTTCCCTTACCCTTAGCACCTTTGTTTCTCGAGTTTGGGTTAGACGGTTGCCCAACAAACATGATCGACTTTTCCTTCTTAGGAAGAGTTTGATCATATGTCTTCAGCAGGTTATGGAGTTCGGGCAGTGTTACGTCCTTCGCATTCATGGTGGTTAACGATGAACTGCGAATACGAACTCGGCAATGATTGGAGGACAAAGATCACCATGATCTTATTCTCATCTTGAGAACATGTTCAGACATGTTCCCTCCTTCATTGAGCTTGCATCTGTGTATCTCTTTGATCAAATCAAATTCAACACTTCTAGTTGTCGTCTTAAAGACCGACTCAAGATGCTTCACCATCTCATACGGCAACATGCTATCATGTTGTCTCTGCAGCTCATTGCTCATTGCCGCCAGCATAATACACTGTGCGGATCTAGCATCCTCATGATGCTTATCAGACTTTGCCTTGTTGGCTTGATTCCAAATCAGCAACTTGATCGACAGTCTGATTCTCGGGACACACGGGATTAGCCTCGTCCAAGACGTACTCAATCCTTTCGTACCTCAACACCAAACATATATTCCTGATCCAATCTAGGAAGTTTGGTCCGGTCAAAATTTGCTTCTCTAAGACAGCACGGAGCGACATACTCGCCATTTTGGTTTTCCAGGAGAAATAATATAGAACGAAAATAATAAATAACTATTGAAATATTATTTCTAAATACACAATCAACATAACTAAACAACAAGGTCCTTTAGCTGTTTAGCTCCCACTATTTTCACATATGCTTGCCCCCAAAACAAACATACGGATAATGTCCAACAAGTTACCGTAGTGGCCAGGATCCAAATCCATACTATGCTATACTCCAACGGGGGTGGTCGCACAACATAATATGACCGGTAGGACTATCCAATTGCGTCACGCAACTCTTGGTTGTTAAATCTAATTTAACCCGATGCTCTACATATTGTACCTATCGAGGTCGCTAGATACAATATGCAGTAAGTTATAACCATAGGCTTACTCTAATCTGACGATCACTGCGAGTCTGTAAGACGAGGTCGCCAATACAAGAAAACGCAATGAAAGTTCAGAATTAAAGCACCCTATGGAAAGCATCTCAGAAATACATACATATATATATTTCTGTACTTATATTGGTTGGGGCTTGTCGCTTGAGGGTTGTTATCAGTCATCTACAAACAAATAAGGGCGCCGCCTACCCATCATGCATGAGCGGTCTACACGTAATGGATGCCGCCTATCCATTCTAGTTCTAAACGCGGTCAAGCACATAATGGGTGCCGCCTACCCATACATAAAATATACGGTCCGACATATAAGAGGGCGCCGCCTACACTCGCATGCATAGCGGTCGAACGGAAAGTAAAATACGTGGTATTTAAACATGCATTGTCAAAGAATAGCATATCGAGCAAACAAACAAGTAGTAGCCTATGTGGATGCCAAATGACTTCATAATTTCATTATGAAAATTATAATCCCATACTTATAATCTCTATGAAATAATTGAAAATTTGGACTAGATTGAAAAATCAAAAATTCTATTGACCAAGTAGCAATTTTTGAAAACCTGAAGGACTTAATTGTAATTTTGAAACCTTGGAGGTGTTAAATCTAAAATTCAAAAGTAGAAGGACTAATTTGCAATAAACAATAAATTGATAAATTACAAATAAGCCCTTTAACTTTATACTAATTAAATTTAACCCCTCTAGTTAAAAACAATTACAATTAAATCATATTTATATTCCAAATATAAAATTCAATCCTCAAAATTTTCAAAAATTCGATTTTGGGTCCAACCCGAAAAATATATATATATTAAAATATGAGACGGGACCTAGTCCCGTCCCCTACCGTGCCTGCGCCCGCAGGCGCCCGCCGCCTGCGTCACGCAGGCGGCTCGGTCAATATATATATATTTCAATTTTTTATTTTTTTTTTGGAAACTATAAATTCTAAATTTATATAAAAAATAAAACTTTTGAAAATCGAATTAATCATAGAATCAATTGCATCCACATGAACTACAAATCATACAACATATATACGTATATACGTAATCAATTAACCTGGATCTGATACCACTGTAAGAAAATACGGTCAGAGTTACCCCTAGGGTACGCAGCAGAATTTCAAAATTTTCTTAACATGCAGGTTAATTGATTATGTATATGCCGTATATATATTTAAACACATCAATTAGAAGACTAACCTTACTTCCAAAGCAAGCACAGCTTCCAAGTCTTCGTAATAATCCGGTGTATCTTCTCCTTCGTCGAAGTCGAAGATATCTGCAATACTTTGCTTATCTGCAAGACAATAAAAGTTAGTTTCTAGCTCCTAGAACCTCAACCTCGGTATCCACGGATGAACAACCTATCAGAAAGAATGCTAGGATATTCTTTGTGTGACCAAGAAGACGGGGCGGCGATTCCTCCGGTAGGTGGCGCGCGCGTGGCTTTGGTGAGGTAGGGGAGAGCTTTTTATTTTCTCTAAGAAAACTGGGTAGAATAATTCTCTAAGAATTTGATTCTTCAACTGTGTGAAAATCTATGTCAAAAGCTATCTAATAGTCTACTATATATAGTAGTCAATAGAAGCCTAAAGCATAAGCAATTAGACTTCATAAAGGAATAAAAATCTAATTCTTATCGCACTAGGAAACTAATTTCAAGTCTAGATTCATTCCCAATCAAATTAAAACTTCATCAGGAAAATCTAACTTATCCCTTAGACTTCTAATAGAGGAAGGAGTCGAACTCTTTCCCCTACTCCAACTTGCGCGCGCGCATCCTAAGGGTGATAGGTGGGTCCCGATTTTGGGACCCACTTATAGTTCTAAGGCAAGTCAAACTCCAAGTAGATTTGCCCATGTGCATATATTAATTCTAAATTAACATATCCTTTCAAATCAAACCTCTATTATATTTCTAAAATATAATCTTTAATTGTATTTACATAAAATACAATTAATTAGCCAATTCAATTAATAATTCCAAATCATTAATTGAGCCACTAAATATTATAATTAATTCCAAATCAATTATAATCCATCAATCACAATTAATTCCAAATCAATTGCCATTTCATTTTCAAGGATATTCGGATAGGCTGAATCACCACATAGTGTGACCCATAGGGCCTCATTGTATTAAGCAAGTCCTAGACTAGGCAAAATGAAATTCCTAGACAGTTCCATTTGCAATATTAATACTGAGAATGTTTGAGAGGTTTCTCAAAGCAAACCCTTTCGTTGCGAAGTCTGTTGCGCTCAACGCGGCGATGCTAACGTCCCTTCATCTGACTTGCTCGAATGCATCTAGGATCGATGAAGTGTCTATCCCAATAATACATCCACGGGCGTCTTCAGTGAGTTGCATGGTGAATCCAATATCTATTATGACCATCATAATAATATTGATACGCTGGCCAGCGGTTTTACCATCACAACTATGAACGACTATGAGCAGTGCTCTCCTGTGCTACACTTGAGAGATGAATCCTTCGCATAATCACTTATCATCCCCATTTGTATGTAGCCATAATCTGGATCGTGTCTTAGGTCAACTGCTTATTCAGAGCTGACATCGATGGGTCCACCAAGGATATGGGGCAAAAAATGTGATGATAAAGTCCTGTAAGTCCAAAGGACGACTGGCATCACTTCGACAACTTACCGGTTCCCATAGACACTTCGGTGTAGAGTATACATCGATGGGAGTGTCCGGTGGGTACTTCCATTGTTCGGTAATCGTCCATCGAACAACTAGGGAGAGTTTGGGATAGATGATAACTCACATAGCTCCCACTATCTGTGTGATCGGTCATCTATCCGAGAGGGCATGTTTAATATCAATACAGACAGGAATAGAGATATGACATGTTGCATGCCTGGTGTAATATAAATATGAAAGCGATACTCAACAGTCAAACAATAAACATATATTATATTACGTTGACCTGTGTAATAGTACATATATGCCCTCTATAAGGGTTGCATGCCTTTAATAAGGACTGTCTCTAGGACATATACACTATCATGATTATCATCACCGTCATCCTTTTTGTCCTTAGAATCTTTTCCTTCATCATCACTTGGATCTTTGGGAATGTTCTCATCCTCTTCTTCTTCATCATCGTCCGTCAGTATGACCAACTCAAGATGTTTGTACAGTGCGACACTTGTAACTTCCTCTTCTTCATTGATTTTGTGGGGATCAGCCACCACGGGTACAAAGGAACCCTTGAGCATCACAGCTTGTTCAGCTCGAGAGGCACTCTTGAATTTAGCTTTCATATTCTCTCTGATTAGAGCAATCATATTTGAGCTCATGAGCTGAGAATATGTCAACTCTTCTGGAAGTATGGAGTGCACAAACGTCTCGAGTTTCAGCAGAGAAAGTCGCTTTTTCTCGTTGGACAGATGAAGGTGAAGATCAGAAAAGTCCATCCTTTTGTACCTTTGCCAGTTGCTGACAGATTTAGCAACTCTGGTCAAGGTAGTTTTCTTGAAGTCCGAGTAAAGTTCTTCTGAACTTACTTTCAGATCTTCAGTGATGTGAACCACTTCAGTGGTCTCCTTTTGAGCCTGCTGAGATTCAGCAAGCTCATGTTGCACACTTGTTTGTGCTGGTACTATTTCCATTGCTTCAGGAGCTTGAGAAGCATCCTTGAATTGTTCATCCTGCTGAACAGGAGTTGTGGATTCTGGTGCAGAAGTTTCAGCAACCTTCTGACTTGTATCTTGAGAAGTCTGCTGAAGAAGGGCAGGTGGTGACTCAGTCCTTTCAGCAACGATAGCTTCTTCAATATCTGGGACTTGTTCTTCAGCAGACTTCTTTTCTTGCTCTATTTGAGAGAGCTGTGCAGATTCAGCAATCTCCCTTGTCTCTGAAATGACAAGTTGAGCAGAGACATCTTGACCTTTGAGTTCACTGCTAGTCATGAAAACATCTACTGATTTGTTGGAGGTGTCTTCAATCTCCAATTCCATTTGCTGGCTAAGTTCTGTCAGAACCAGCTGAACTTTGTCAATGGATGTTTTTGGTGAACTAGGTCCAGTATTCTCAGCATCACGAGATGCGTCGTCGAATAATGTCTCTTGTGGTGTTTCAGCAATTTCTGGGACTTGAACCATTGCATTCTCAGCAACTGGTTCTTCAGTAATCACAGTCTCAGTAACTGCGATTTCAGCAACTTGATGAATTGCTTGTTCAGCAACCATCTTTTCAGTATCTAGATTATCTACAATGTAGATATCTGGCATTGGGTCAGGAATTTCGTTTCCACTGCCTTGTGGTCTTATCTCAGCAGATGTAACAACATTAAGTTGATTGTTGAAGGCTTCTGCAAACACTTCAACATTGTTGAAGTAGGCTTCCGTAAGCACTTCATCAACATCTACTGGAGCTTGTGTTTCAGAAACTTCTGGAGTATCATCCGAAAGATCATGGACAACTGGACTGGCTCGCAAGCCAGTGTTTTCTTTCTTGTATTATTTGTCTGTTTCCTCTTAGGGATGGGGTTAGCTGATGACGCTGCAGTCTGAGTGTCATCATCAGCTTTCCTCTTTTTTTTCTTTGATTTTTCCAGTTGCTTTTCAGTAGCAGCATCTGCAGTAGTTGAATTTTCAGCAACGGCTGTTGTACACGTACCTTGTTGATCACCATCTACAACAGTTTCATCAACAACTTTTTCAGCTGTTGGAGTCTTGTCTTGCTGACTAGTGGTGACAACATTTGCAGCTGTTGTATACCTTTCTTGCTGACTTGTGTTGACAACATTTGCAGCTGTTGTCTTCTTTGATTTCTTATCAGCAAGCTTAGGTCCATTTTGCTTGTAGAAGGCTCTTCCCACATTGCATATTGATTTCTTAATCGGCAATGGGTTTCTCAGCTGAATCCTGAAGTGTTCAAGGATATAGCATATTTTTAGTCCATACATGACTGGGAAGGTAGGTGAGACCTTGTTGTCTTCAACCTTGACCTTGAATTTAGTAACACAATCAACAAGTCTATTGAAAATGTACTTTGCCCAGTTGAGCTCAGTTTTGTTCTCATGTATATGCATTAGCAGCGGCCACCTTCTCAAGCCTACTTGGTCAATTCCTCCGACTTGGGAGTCTAAGACTTTGATGAGTAGCAGAGCTACTAAACCAAGTGAATGGCAGAGATGCTTCCTCTTAACGTGCTTTGTCCAAGTCACGGGAGCAATCTCTCCTTTCTTCATTTTCTCGTTTCTGACATCACTGTAAAAGGCTTCGATTTCTTCATCAGTAGCAGTGATGTCATCTTCAGTTCCAGTAGTTGGAATCTGAAAGATGTTGGCTAAATCAGTCCATTTCAGGACGATTTGCACACCTTGAACTGTGGTGGAAATCACTTTTTCAGTGACTCCCTGTCCATCAGTCAGAGTCTGGATTTCTACATTGTTGTAGAATTCCATGGTGTCTAACATACTCACTTTCTCAGGGCGAGCAGTTATGAAGAGAGTAAGGCCTTGTTGTTTTATCAAATCAAGCGCCTCCTCATTTTCTCCATCTAGTTCTTGTTCATAGAAGTATCTTATATACTTCTCTTTCGCAAATTCGCCCCATTGCATCATCATTTCACACTTTGCAGTGTCAAGATATGCAGGCGGCATGGGTCTCTCCGTTACACGGTCGTTCTTCAACACAATTTTCACTGTGTTGGTTGCCGGAGTTATAACCGGAGCAGTGTTTTTTCCAGCACTATCAACTTTCGATGACTTTGAGGTCTTAGAGGACTGTCTCTTTGGGGTCATTTCTTATATAGTGTGAGAAATGTACGAAAAGATTACTTAGATTTTTGACCGGAGGTACAGTGAATTCAGGTACATGCTATAAAAATTTGCAGAGAAAGGAAATGTGAGTTAAAGAATTTTGTCTTTCTCTAACTCTTTGTTTATATAGTATCTCTGATGTGCAAGAAGTTCAATCGTTTTTGAGTTCTCAACAAGGGTAAATCAGAGATTCAACAGCGTTAGTGGAGCCTTTGCATTAAATGTGTAGTGGTCCACTAACAAAAACCGTCAGAGCACTCTTTCTCTTTGCAATATTAACCATCAGATCAAAAACTACTTTAAATCAATGGCCACGATTATATTTCATGTCATGATTATTAGCGAGTTTATCTGTGCCCGATTAACGTCACAAATTGATTTTACCTAGATTTATGGGATTTTTGATTGCTTGCTGAAGTAAACAAGAATCTTTTCAGCGAATTTGTGTAACCAGCTTTGCTATTTGCTGAAAGTTCCCCCTTAATCAAATATCTCATATTTTCTTAAATTAAAAGACATTTCTGAGTTCCCGTCTCAGTAAGTTCTTTTTGTCTTGAGATATCTTTTCGTAAAACCTGAGAAGTGAGTTTGCTCTTTGCTGAGTTCCCGTCTCAGAATTTTCTTTTGATACTTGAATACCTGTTTCAGTATCTTTGATTGTCTGAATGCTTGTTTCAACAATCCTTAAGGTTTTTCTCTTACTGAGTGCTCGTCTCAGCAAGTGATCAAGTTTCCTAACAAATACCCGTTTTGAAGGAATTACTTGTTGAATGCTTGTTTCAACAATCATGTAGTGACCTATCATTTCTTTTTAAAAGAAATCAGTGGAAGGAGCTTTTATTCAAGTAAGCATACTTTGGCTTGCTGAATGCCTGTTTCAGCAATCTGTCAATTGTATCCCTTATTGAGGTAATTCAATCAATCCAAGGTTATACCTTAGCATTGCGAATCTGTTATCTGGTAGGGACTTGGTAAAGATGTCAGCAAGTTGATCATCAATACCTACTTTCAAAACCTCAATATCTCCCTTTTCCACATGATCTCTAATGAAATGATGTCTAATATCAATGTGCTTTGTCCTTTAGTGGAACTTAGGATTTTGCGTGATAGCAATAGCACTTGTATTATCGCAAAAGATTGGTGTTTTCTTTGCAGAAATACCATAATCTCTTAATTGTTGCTGAATCCATAGGATTTGAGCTGTGCAACAACCAGCCACAATGTACTCAGATTCAGTAGATGAATTGGCAACACATGTTTTCTTCTTGTTGAACCATGATATTAATCTAGTACCTAGAAACTGACAAGTTCCAAAGGTACTTTTTCTATCAAGAGTTGATCCTCCATGATCAGCATCAGAATAACCAACCAATTCAAGTCCAGAATCTTTAGGATACCATAATCCAACATTGACTGTACCTTTGACATATTTCAGTATCTTAAGTGCCTTTTTATAGTGTGATTCTCTTGGATCAGATTGGAATCTTGCACACACACAAACAGCATACTGAATGTCAGGTCTACTTGCTGTTAAATACAACAAGGAACCAATGAGCTTCCTATACTTGTGTTCTTCAACACTTTTATCTTCTTTAGTATAGCCCAATTTGGTACCAACACTCATATGGATCTTTTCAGGTTTTTCTTCCTCTTTGATCCTAAACTTTATGAGCATTTCTTTCGCATACTTTGCTTGATTTATGAATATTTCATCTTTGAGTTGCTTGACTTGCAATCCTAGGAAATAATTCAATTTTCCCATCATACTCATTTCAAATTTGTTTGTCATGAGTTTGGCAAAATCATCACAAAGTTGCTTGTCCTTAGATCCAAATATTATGTCATCCACATAAATCTGAACTAAGAGTATTTTACCATCATGGTTCATGGTAAACAAAGTTTTGTCAACTTCACCTTTCTTGAAACCATTATCCAACAAGAACTTAGCTAAGGTATCATACCAAGCTCTAGGTGCTTGCTTTAGACCATATACAGCTTTCTGAAGCTTGTATACCATCTTGGTTTTTGAGGGAAGTTCAAAGCCAGGGGGTTGTTCCATGTAGACTTCTTCAGCAAGTTCACCATTCAAGAATGCACTTTTAACATCCATTTGATAAACAATGAAGTCATTGTGAGCAGCAAAGGCCAAGAAAAGTCTAATTGCATCCAATCTTGCAACTGGTGCGTAAGACTCATCATAGTCCAATCCTTCAGTCTGACAGTAACCTTGAGCAACCAAACGTGCTTTGTTCCTTGTTACTTCACCAGACTCGCTCAGCTTGTTTCTGAGCACCCACTTTGTACCAATAGCTTTCTTGCCTTCAGCAAGAGGTACAAGTTTCCAGACTTTGTTCCTTTCAAATTGATCCAGTTCTTCTTGCATTGCCTTGATCCATTCAGAATGCTTTAGAGCTTCTATGGTCTTGGGTTCAATTTCTGAAACAAAGCAAGAGAACAAAGCTTCTACTTCTACGACATTTGCTTCTTCAGCAAGTCCATGAGTAGCAGATACTTTGGATCTAGTCACTTGGCGTTTGTCAATATCACCAATCATATCCATAGAGGGATGATCTCTAATCCATCTGTTAACAGGTTTCCTGCTCTTTGGATCTGGATAAGTTTGTTCATCAGCATGTGACTCTTCAGCATGTACTTGTTCAGTACTACTGGCATTTTGTTGTGTCTCTGTTGAGATCGGTTCATCAGCAACTGCTTGTTCAGCATTGCTAGATTGTTGCAACTCATCAGCAGGCACAGGAAGTTGCATAGTTTCAGCAACATCCGGAGCAACTGCGTCTTTTGCTGGAAATTCTTTGTCATGAACTATATTTATCTTGTCATGACTTGGGGGAGGAGAGTCATTGTCAGAATCATCATTTAGTTCAGTTGACTTGATTTGCCTAGAATCAGATTCAGTTCTTTGCTCATGTATGAGTAGCTTCTTCATACATTCTGATATTTCTTCTTCAGCAGGCACTCCTTGTGACTTTTCGTAGAATACAACATGCACTGATTCTTCGATCTTTTGTGCCTTTTTGTTGTAAACTCTATAAGCTTTACTATGCAAAGAGTAACCAAGAAATATCGCTTCGTCTGCCTTTGGTTGAAATGTTCTTAGGTATTCTCTACCGTTGTTAAGAACGAAACACTTACAACCAAATACTCTTAGATGGGTGATGTTAGGAGGTCTTCCAACAAATAACTCATAAGGAGTTTTGTTGTATTCCTTAGTAACCAGACATCTGTTTTGAGTGTAACATGCGGTATTAATCGCTTCAACCCAGTAAGCCTCACTTATTTCAATGTCAGCAAGCATTGTTCTTGCGGCTTCTTTTAGGGTGCGATTCTTCCTTTCAGCAACACCGTTTTGTTATGGTGTCCTTACTGAGGATAACTGATGTGGTATGCCTTTTGAAGTGCAATACTCAGTTATGTACTGGTTTACAAACTCAGTACCATGGTTTGTCCTTATGACTTTTACCTTGTCACTTTTCATGACTTCAAGCTTATTCAGCAAGTTAGGTATTTCAGTCCTTGTTTCAGATTTGTGTTTGATAAATACTACCCAAGTGAATCTTGAATAGTCATCTACCACCACCAGACCATACTTCTTACCAACATAGCTTGTTGAAGAAGATTCAAACAATTCCATGTGCAAGAGTTGTAAAGGTTTTGTAGTTGACGGTACTGCCTTGTTCTTAAAAGAAGATTTGGTTTGCTTTCCTTGCTGACATGCATTGCAAACACCATCCTTCTTGAAAGTAACCTTAGGTAATCCAACTACAAGTGCCTTTTTAGACAGCTTATTCAGCGTCTTGAAGTTTAGGTGACTTGTTCGTTTATGCCATAACCATGCTTTTTCAGCAAGGCAATCGTGATCTGAGACAAGGCATTTTTCAACGATTGCTGAAGACCAATCTACAGTCTACAAGCCTCCTGATCTTCTAGCAACCATAATAACCTTCTTTGTCTCAAAGTCTATAAGTTTACATTCATCACTTTTGATTTTGATGAAGTATCCTTTATCAGCAAATTGACTCATGCTGAAAAGGTTGAACTTAAGATTTTTGACATAAAGAACTCCCGAAATGGTAATGCATCCTAACTTCACGTCACCGTAGCCTTTTGTAGAACCAAAGCCTCCACCATAGAACCTTATTGTTGGACCTTTAGATCACCGTCTATAGTTTATAAGGTTATTCTTGTTGCCCGTCATGTGCTTTCCACAACCACTGTCAAAGTGCCAGATTGCATTGTTTGTCTCCGTGGCTAAAGTCTGACCGGCCATGAGGCAGAATTCGTAGTTTGACACATCTGGATAAGCTTCCATGTCTATTCCACAAACTTCCTTCCCAATCTCTACGTCAAGAGTGGCTTCTTCATCTTCAGTGTCTGAGCTTTCTTCCTCACTGTCTTCGGAGCTAGTATCAATGCATAACGCATTGATTTTTGCTTGAAGCTTCTTCTTTTCTTCAGCAATAAAAGCTCATTTGAACTTCTTCTTCTTCTTTTCAGCAGATTTGCCTTTCAACAAAGGACAATTTACTTTGAAGTGTCCAGGCTTTTTGCAGTAAAAACAGAGATCATTTCCAACTGCTGGTTCTTCTGATGAGTTTGCTTGCTGAGCTTGCTTGTTCAGCGAGCTAGCCTCATTCTTGTATTTATGGTAGTTGTTACCAAGATGTTTTTTCAACTTCTCTTTTGCTTTTCACCTTTCAAGTTCCTTACTGATGAATTTCTTCATGTTTTTAACAACTAAAGCATTTTCATCAGCAGGCTCTTTATCATTCTTCTTTTCAGAAGATGACGGCTTTGTAGCAAGAGCAATGTTTTGCGATTTTTCAGCAAACACATTTTCTCTTTGCTTGGTCTCGTAGTTGACAGTAGCAAGATGAGAGAACAACTTTGTAGGTGTGATGTTTGGCATTCCTTGATTGTAGTAGAAATTCTGAGTGTGGATCCGTTCTTGGTTCAGACTTCTGATGATGGTTTTCACCTTCTCAGAATCTGAGTAAAGATTTCCAACTCCCAAGGCAACCATCTCACTAACTAGAGTTGTGAATCTGAAGTCCAAGTCTTCCAGTGACTCATTTGTACCTTGTTTAAAGTTCTGGAACTTTAACTTCAGCACTTCGAGTTTGTTTTCCTTGCTTTTGTCAGATCCAGCACAAAGATCTTGAACCATTTTCCAAGCTTCCTTAGCAGTTTTGGCACCCCACAGTTTGCACTGTATAGTATCCAGAGTTGATCGAATGATGATGTTTCTTGCTTGGCCATCAAGACGAAATCTCTTGGATTCGTCGGAAGTCCATTCCTCTCTTGGTTTTGGAACGACAGTATCAACTGGTTCGCCTAAGATAGTTTCCTTTCCAGCTTCTGTGGTTTTGTGAGGAAAACTTCTCTCAACCTTAGTGATTTTGATAGGTCCATCATTAATGACAGTAACCATCTCATCACTAATGGCCTCAAGATGTAGCATCATGTTGTTTCGTCATTTTTCATAGTTTTCCAGCTTCAGCAAGGGAGCGTCTCCTAAAGACATCCTGTCAGCAAAAGACTACCAAACTGATCAAGTGAGAGTGATTTACGGAAAGCACCTAAGGGGATCTAGGTTCAGTGCTGAAGGTTAAAGAACCTCCAACACTGATACCACTTGTTGGTCCCTTTAAACAACAAGAAAAGACTAGAGGGGGGGTGAATAGTCTTTTCAAACTTTCGTGTTTTAAAAACTTTCTCAGCAAGGGCTTATTACTTTTCAGTAATGAGTTTGCTGATACTTAACTTTCTCAGCAAGCACTAGTTACTTTTCAGTAACGAGTTTTGCTGATACTTAAAATCAGAGAGCGGAAGTCTTTGTACAATAAGTGCTTTGTCAGTAAGTGATAGTTTCAGCAAGTGAATAGAGTTACAGTGTACAGATAGATATGCTTTGCTGAAAACTAAATGCAGTAAGTAAATCACACAAACACTTTTATAGTGGTATCTGAGAGTGGCGTAATCTCTAAACTAATCCACCTTGTCCTTTCTAGGACTGAATCCACTAAGATAAGTTTGAGGTTCCTTACAACACCTATCTAGAGCGATTCAACAGAAACCAACGCACACTTGCTTCATGTCCAACCTAACTAGAGAACAAAACCTTGTTCTCCACCAAACTTGGGACTTATAATAATCAACACTATGCTCGATTAAGTTCCCCCTAAATTTTACGCCTGAAAGGGTGTATTTTCAGTTAGAGAGGTTTGGGATGAGATAACTTGATTATAACTTATTCAGCTACAACAAGTAATCTAAGAAACAAAACTTTGAATACTTTGCAGTAAACAAGTTTGATTGTTTCTGGTGTCAAGACTTGTTCTTGTTCGAAAGAAAGAACACTTAACTAATTTCTTAGCCGTGTATGTTCTACTTCTTCACAAGTAGCTTTTTCAAGCTTTAAGTCTTGGAACGGATCAATGACAGTAAAGAGTATTGAAGGGTATGTGAGTTTAAGCACAAGTGAGAGTTTGATCACGTTGTTGACACACTTCATCTCTTTGCCGAATGACCTCTATTTATAGTGAATCAAGTGAGTCGTTTGAATTTCGAATTCCAAGGCTTTGTTCCTTAAGATGTCACTGTCTTGCTTTTGTACTTTCAGCAGCGTCCTTTATTTGTCTTCTAGTCTTCATGTTCTTCGCGTGCTTACTTTGCATTTAATGTTCATTTGAATGAAATTCAAATGTGAACGTTGGAGCGCAAATGCAAGGCAAGGAGGTCACATATGTTTTTCAGCAAGTGGTCAGTCTCAGTTTCAGCAAGCACAACCTACTCTGTCGTTTAGATTTTCACTTATGCAAGTTGTTGCTGAAGTTTCCACTTTCTGAGCAACATGTGCCTTCGTAGATACCATCTTCCGAAATCTTCTTTAGTCTTCAGTCTTCGAATTCTTCAAGTTTCTGAACCGTTCTAATGCTTCAATAGTTTGTTTGTGTAAACAAAGTACATCATTAGAAAATGCTTCAATAGGTTGTTTTTCTTTTTAGAAAACAAGATACATCATAAGCGGTTAAAGCACCTATCTAGCACCTACTCTAAGTCTTCAGCAAACGTTCCGCTTTTACAATGTCCTTTAAAATTCTAAATTCCTATGGACCTTAAGAGTACTAGTTACTGGACTTTCCTTAATTTAGCATGGTTAATTGCTCATCAAAATTACAAGTTTCCTAACATCTCTGTTTTTACCTTGCTGAGATCTTAAATCAATTAAGACTCTCAAACAACATAGTACTATATAAAGAGGAGCATGTTCATAAGATAAAAAAATTTACAGACTCCGACAAAAACATTGTCATTTCAAGCACAAACAAACCTCTGAGTTTTTCTGCAACTCTCCGGTCAAAAATTGCTTTTGCAAAGCTTACTGTTCCGATTTCCTTGTCCCTATATATATAAGTGAAGATGGCTCCCAAAAGATCATCTAGCTCTGCCCCAAAAGACCCAAAAACTTCCAAGTCCGAAAAATCGAAAAGCTCCTCTTCTGCACCTTTTGCAACACAACAAGCACCTACAATTATGAACAATAAACTTTCACAATCGCCCATGGACGGAACTTATCTAGACATTGAAAAGTTATGCAATGGGGTGCTTCCGCCCTAAGAGAGCATATGAATGTTCTCTCGGAAGAAGGAGACGCCGTAGAAGCGGTGGACTTATTGGAAAGAAATAGACTGATGAAATTCATCAGTGCCACCCACCTGCTTGAGCACCATTGATGTGCTTGAGTTTTACAACAATGCAGTTGTAAACACTGTCGCTACAAATGGTGTCACTGAAAAAGTGATTACCACTAGCAAGTCGTCCTGAGATGGACTGACATTGCAGCTCACTTTGAGCTTCCAGTCACCAGAGAATTTGAAGAGGTGACCGACGATACAGAGACCCTTGCTAACTTCTATGCTGAAGTTAGAAATCCTGAACCAATCAATGGGGTAGAGGCACCTGCAAAGTTCAACAGAGTGGATGTCAAAAGAAAACACCTAATTGAATCACTCAAATTAGTGTGTCTCTTTCTCATCAGAGTAGTAGACTCTCAAGTTGGTGGAATAGACCAAATAGGGCTGAAAAGATGGCCCTTACTGAGAATTATCTTCAACAATGTTAAAACTGAGCTGAATTGGGCTAAGTTCATTTTTAACAAACTTGTAGAAAATGCTGAAAAGTTTAAATTTTCAGTTGAGGATAATCTGGTAAGCCCTACTGAGAATGTCTCTTACGAACTGAAATTGTGCTACCTCATGCAGAAGATAGATTTCGTCCTTAGGGAAAATCTCCCTATAGAATCCGTGTGGATGCTAGGAAAGCATACCACTGAACTGAAAGTTAAGAAAGCTCAAACTATTTCTACACCAGCACACTCAGCAGTTGGCTCAAGAAAGAGGAAAACCTCTACAAAAGATCCTCTTGCTGACACAACAACCCCTGCTGATGTTAGTAAGACCTCCAAGAAAAAGAAGGTTGCTGAGAAAGCAACTTCCTCAGCTAAGAGTTCAACTCATCAAGATGAGGCTGCTGAGAAGAAGAAGAAGATTGATACCTCTTCTTCAATCCCTACTGCGACTACTCGCAGAACTACAAGTAAGACTGTTGAAAATGCAGCACCAGTCACAGTTGAAAATGATGTTGATCAGACAACTGATGTCTTAGCTGCAGTTGTTAAAATGGGAAAGACTAAGTCTAAGAGAACCAAGAAAACTGCTAGAAAGCAAGTAGCCCCAGTCCCTTCAGTAGATAATCACTCATCTTCTGAAGAAATTCCTGACACACCAGAGGACCAAAAGCTCACTAAAAGAGCAAGACAAAGACAATCTGGTGATGCAGCTGAAAAAGCTCTTCCAAGCAGTGGAAATGCAAACCCTACTGAAGACATAGATGATACTGAGTCAGCAAACACTCAGGAATTACAAGTCCCTCCTCTCTATGAGACAAAAATGGCTCCACAAAGTGATGTGAGAGCAGAGTTGTTGAAAGTTGTTGAAACAGCAACAAAAGAAAAGATGACTGATGCTGAAAAAGCAACCAGTCTTGAAAAAGATGTTGCTGAAACATCAGCTGAAAAAGAGAGTGTGCTTGCTGATACTCATCAAGAAGGACCGTCCGACGACGCACACAAAGCTGCTAAGGATGAAATGAATAAGGTAGCCTTCATAGATCCTGACCAACAAGTACAAGACGCACTCAAATATCTACAAGTAGATATGGATCAAGAAGTGCAAGAGAGATCAGATGTCTTTGTGCCATTGTTCATGACCGAAAAAGAGATAAACGGGCAAAGTTCTTCTGCTCAACTTGTTTCCTCTGAAACAAGGGAGAATGCAGAACAAGCATCTCAACTAGAGCAAACTAAGAAGTCTGATGAGGAAGATATCCAAAGAAATGATGAAGAAGCTGATACTTCAGCAAGGATCGAATCTACTGCTGCTGAACCTGAGCAAGTAGTTGATTCAAATAATATATCCTTATCATTATCATTTGATTTATTATCTTTAGCTAACTCAAATTCTTTTCAGACTTCTCAAGAGACGGATACAAGCAAGAAGCATGTTGAAGCTTCTGTATCAGAACCAATTCCTCCTGTTCAGCAGGTAGAAGTTGTTTTTGATAAGTTAACTAAGTTTCATAACTTAGTACTTGTATCTCATGTGTTATTATTACAGGAACTTGCAAATCAGGATGCTACTCAAGGTCTTGAAGAAATGATTATAGAAACAGCACAACCAAGTGTGCAAAATGAGCCTGCTTCTTCTCAGTAGGTAGCTCATTTATCAGTAAAAGAATCTATTTCTGTAATCAATTTGCAAACCTGTGCTAATGATAAACATGATCTCTTACAGGCTCATTTGGAAACATCTCTACCTGTTCTAGAGATCCTTTCCCCTCAAGAGAGTTCAGCATACATCTACAAGCAGTTCAAAAAGACTACTTTGTCCAAGGTTGTAAAATCTTTCAGCACCTGGAAAAAGTACAGATCGATGGACTTTGTTGAACTTTACCCTCTTCTCATCAATGATAAGAAGAATCAATCATTGCTTAATCTGGAAGCTTTCATATACTCAGTGATGCCAATGGATCATGTTACGTTTGCTAAGCAAATGGACAGCAAACTACTCGATACCGTCATCAAGATGCTCAAGAAAAAGTTCAAAGTAGCTAGTCTCAATGACCAAGCTGAACTTCTGAAGAACAACTTTGTTCCTGCTATAGCTGATCCAGAGGTATTCACAAAAGAAAAGGAAGTGACTAGTACAGCTTTGTACAAATCTATTCTTATAGTCATCCTTACTGATGATGAGGGAAATGATGAAGAAAAATAAGAGGATGAGGACTCCAATGTGAGAATGATCCGGATAATTCTAAGGACTCCAAAGACTCAAAGGACGACGATGATGATACCCAAGGTCCTAGTCCCGGTGCTGGTGGAGAATTAACTAAGACTCAAGATGAGTTTGATCAAGCACATGCTGAAAAGCATGATGCTGAACAACCACCTCCCAGCAACCCTGAAGAATCCACTGCCACTATTGCTGAGAAACCAACAGCTGATACTGCTGTTGAGACACTTGAAATTCCTACAGCTGAACAAGTTGTAGTGAATACTGAAAAGCCAACAACTAAAGAAGTTGTTGATGCTGAAACCTCTCAGAAGCTTGTTGAAATTGCCAAAGGCAAAAAGAAGCTTGCTGATGATGACTTAGCTGCAGAAGCTATAATCAAGGTTACTGCTGAAAACCTTGACAAGGAGGAAGCTGAAGATCTTAGAAAGGCTATTCAAAATAGCCTTGTGATAAATGTTCCAGAGACTCAACATTTTGAGGTTGCTCGGTCTTCTGGAATAAAAGATCCAGAACAAAGCTCACTTCCACCTCCTACTACTGGTGAAACTCCAGTTGATGAGTCACAAGCGTTGCATTCAGCAACCACTCATCCACAACAACAACAAGAAATGGATGACAGAGAAAAGCTAGCATGCATGGAAGATGATGCTGACAGTTCTTCTGGCTTCTCTGATTATGATGGAGAGAATGCTGGAGACAAGATTAATGACAAAATAGTGGATCATGCTGAAACTCCTAATGCACTCCATCACACTGAATCTTCAGACGAAGACCATGAAACGCATGAAACTGCCCATGCTGAAGATTAGTTTGCCATTGAATTAAAGGCTCACTTAGTTGCTCCCTCACTTGTACCTTTTCCAGACGTGGACAGTGTTACACCAAGGATTAATTCACTACTACAAGTTCACAAACAGTGCACTGATAGGATACAACACTACTTGCTGAAGAGCCATTAAACATTGAAAAGATCTTGAAAGTCCTGCTGACAAGGACAACAAGTCTTACTTCGGCTCAGGCTGATGTCAATACACAGCACAAAACCAATGATGCATCTTCAGTCCAAACAATGAGAGTTGCTAAAAATGCACCCAAAAAGGCACAAAGTATCTTGAAGAAAAAGATGCCATCATTGAAAGATTGACTATAGATATGAATGAAGTCAAACACACGATGCCTACACTTAACAAAGGTCAGCAAGAGCTGATCTTGCATTTCAATGTGCTAAAGACTCTTACCGACTTTTGTAATGAGTACTTTTCTACCAAAGTATTTGCTGACAAGTAATCCATGTCTAAGGGGAAAGCAAAATAGAAGAGATGAAAGAAGAATAACAAGGATTTACCTCCTACTTCTCCTCCCCCTGTGCTGAAGATGACCAATCCTCCACTTGATGCTGAAAAAGTATCAACCAGATCTCAGAAAAGATCTGAGTCTGAAATTGAAAGAAGCTCAGCACCTGCAGCAAACAAGATGAGAACTGTTGCTGACACTTCTGAAACTTGTGGAGAAGCTCACATCATGTATGAAACTGACAATGATGATGATGATGAGTTGCCTTTGACAAAAGTGCTCAATATCAATCCTATCACTGCTTTGACTCCTTCTGGACAGTCTAAGCACTTCTCTTCTGACTCCAGATCCTCAGCAAAGGATCAAGGAAATGCTAAGTCAAGAAGAAGAAAACAAAGAGAAGAAGAAAGAAGGCTTGCTAACATTGCAGTAGGTAGTGGCATTGGATATACTAAGACTAGCAACGAGGAAACCACTCAAAATGTGGTTAGACACCTCATAGGTTGCTGGATCTTAAGCTGGAAGACCTACTTGCAAATGATTTCTTTCCAACTGTTGTGCTGAATCAGCTTTATACTTGGATTCATCTTAAGATTGCAAAGAAAGAAAGGGATTCTCCTCCCTACCCAAGGAAAATTGCTTCAAAATGGATGAATACTGAAATCTTAGTGAGAAGAAGCTCCATCAGCAAGAAGATGAGACAAGAACCTGAACTCATCAAGCCGGTGGATGTTGCTTATTACAATGACCCTATGACCAACAAGTCCAAAAAGAAATATGGCTTGATTCCTTATGAATATTTCTATCTTACTGCAAAGGATCAAGAAGAAGATCTTCGTTGGTTAAGGAAGATTCATGCCAACAAGGGAATTTCAGACACTCAGCTAGTTCATGCTAGCAATTGCGGTATGCACTTATGGGTATTACACTACAAAGAATTGAATGGTGAAACTCATCACTATATTGCCAGTAAGAATGCAAGAATAATTCAACTTGAAGTCCGAAAACTTCTTGAAGATTACGAGAAGGACTGTGTTGAATTTACTACCCTGCTATGAAGAGTGTGAAAGATATTCTCAGAGAATCCTCTGCTGGACAAGCTTAGAGATTCTTTTAAAATTTTTCCTTGTGTAATGATTGTAATAGTTATCTTTGTTCTTTCTTGTAAAACTTGCTACTGAAAGATAACTATCAGCAATCAACTTTTTGACTCTTATTGGTTCTTGATTATGCAAATTATTTATGCTTACTGTTTTATTATTCAAAGTATGTTTGCATTAACCAACTGATTTATTCAACATCAGGAACCTCTAAAAGGGTAACAATTAATTTAGCCATGGATTGTTGTCATCAAAAAGGGGGAAATTTGTTAGGGAACTTGTAATTTTGATGAACAGATTACCATGATAAATTAAGAACAGTCTAGTGATTAGTACTCTTAAGGTCCATAGGAAATTAGAATTTTTAAAGGACATTGTAAAAGAGGAACATTTGCTGAAGACTTAGTATAGATACTAGATAGGTTCTTTTGTTTGCTGATGGTGTACGTTATTTGCTGAAACAATCTATTGAAGTATAAGAACCACTCAGAAGACTTGAAGATTTGAGGACAAGCAGACTTGAATTTTGTTGAGATTTGGTATCTACATAAGACACTTAGTAAAGTTAACTAAAGTACATATTTCAGCAAAGCAGGAAACACAAGTGTAAAACTTGAGTCTGCTGAGCCGATACAACGTACTAAAGTAACTACATGTAACCTTACTTGCTGAAGTAGTACTTACATTTATGCTCCGAGTTTCAAATGTTGAAAAAGGTCAAAGAGCATTAAATGAAAAGCATGCCATTCTGAAAAAGTTGAACACGCTGCTGACACTACCTTCATAGCAAGATAGTGACATTTTTTGGCTCCGGCTTAGTGTTTTAAAATTCAAACGGTACCAAGAAATCACTATAAATAGAGACCCTTAGGCAGTGAAAGAAAGGTTGTCAACAACGTGATCTTACACTCACTTGTGCTTTCGAACTCATATCTTTCTTAAGCCCACTACTGACTAAAGATCCGACCCAAGACTTAAACTTGAAACAAAAGCTACTTGTTAATGTTAAGAAGTAGAACTTTAGCTGAGAAATTGGTTAAGTGTTCTTTCTCCTAAACAAGAAATAGTCTTGACACCCAGAAACAATATACTTATAACTGAAAAGTTATCCAGTTGAGTTTCTTAAGATTTTTTTTTACTTGGTATTAGCTGAAAAGTTAATCTCATAAGTGATCTTCACCCAAAACCTCTATAACTGATAAAACACCATTTTACAAGCGTGAAATTCAGGGGGGACTAATCAAGCAATGATTTGCTGATAAGTGTCCCAAGTTTGGTGGAGAACAAGGTTATAGTTCTCTGATTAGGTTGGAAACAAAGCAAGGGCGCTTTGGTTTCTGGAATTCTAGTAGATTAGGTGTTGTAAGGAACCTCATCATCTATCTTAGTGAATTCAGTCCTAGCAAGGACAAAGTGGACTAGTTGAGAGATTACGCCACACTTAGATACCACTATAAAGTGTTTGTGTGATTTACTTACTGCATTTACATTTCAGCAAAGCTTTATCTTAGTTACTGCAGTTTCTCTCAAAAAGCCTTTACTCAGCAGATTTGATTTAATTTTGGTTTGCTTAAACCTGTTGAGTGGTTATTTTATCAAAAGCACTTAATTACTTCCGCTCTTTCATTATTTAAGTATTAGCAAAACTTACTACTGAATAAGTATTAAGTACCTTGCTAAGAGTTTTTTTTTAAGTATCAGCATAAGCTCGTTACTGTGAAGTAAAAGCACCATTGCTGAGAAATTTTTAGACGATGAAAAAGTTTTAGAGACTATTCCCCCCCCCCCCCCCCCCCCCCCCCCCCCCGTCTCTACTTGTTGTCTAAAGGGACCAACAGAGAGCAAACCCCAAAATCGTTATGACCGTGATGCAACTTAGCCCCTTCGTCTAGTGTGTCCATCCTACCTAGCAAGAAGCCAAGATCCACCACCAACTCTTAGCCAAGTCCAAAGGAGGGTCATATCTTTCATAGCAAATTTAGGGGACTTAGCAAGAATAGAAAGATGATTTTCTCTTTTGTGCCATGGGACAATCACAAAAATGGAAGTAGCTCAAGTATACTCTTACACTCAAGGGTCGAGACAAAGGGGCCACACTAGGATGAACCACCCACAAGTACCAATCCGCCAATTCCTCAATGTAAAATAAGTTACCCTTAGCCAACCTCCTACACCCTATGTCCTTTTTTACAAGTGGCAAATAATTTAATGATGTGGTCCTGGGTATGAACGTTAAGAAAGCCATACCTATACAGAAACAACCCAATCAGGGCACCAATGACGGCCACCAAAACCTATACACCAATTTTTATTTTTTATTTTTACAAATGAATAAATAGTACTGATGTAGTAGAGTGTGTGCAACACTTAAGGATTACTTAGTCGTACATTTCAAACGATCTCAATTTATTTTGTTAACATTTCAATATTTTATTTGATCTCAAATTAGTTATAATTTATTGTGAAAAAATATAATTTTTAAAATTATATTTTGAAAGTATACTTTTTATATTTTATTATATTTTGTTAATATTACTTTCAAAATTTATTTTACCGTAATAAATTATAATTAATTTGAGATCAAATCGAACATAAAAAAATTAACATAACAAAATGGGCTCACTAAAATTTTCGGAAGAAGTAATTTTAATGAATTTTACGTACGATGTTTATAACATCAAAGGTCAAGGGTATTGTTTAAAATATATCAGAGTTTTTATCTACAATTTTAGATTGTCTTTTTTTCAAGTTTAAATTAGTCATTCTCATGCAAGTTTTGGCATGTTTAATGTTCAATTAATACAATATTTGTTCTTATAGGTTAAACTAACATCACCTAAATACCTGATATAAGTCAATATAAGTCTGATACTTCATTTGATGTTGCATGCATGGTTTGCATTGCACGGTTTAGGGTAGTGATGCATGTTTGATTATTTAAGCATTTTGGATCATTCTTCTTTTTTCAATTTTATTTTTAAGTAAATCATTTTCCAATATGTTTTTGTTTTGCTGGCATAAATGTAAGAACATTTGAAACTAGACTAATTTACAAATTTTGCAACTATTGTATTCCAGCTTTTGTTCTTTCAAGTTTCACATTACCGATCTGAAATTCTCGTTGAGATTGCGAGATGATTTGATCTTAAACTCGTTTGACTTGTAATGCGACATCTTTCTCTTTTTGATATTTTGTCAAATAGCTAGCTAGTCTAACAAAATAGAATTATTAAGAAGTAGATAGATACATCAGAGTTTGGTGAATGTGTTGAGAAGTAAACCATTTCATGATGGCTAGCTAGTTTAGTTCCCCAGTGTAATTCACAGATGGCCATGGAAATTAGATGTACACGTGGACCATAGTAATCAAAAACATATACTCCGTCATACTTGGTGTCAATTTTAGTCATAAATTATTATTTATTTATTTTTTTAAATTCAAGAGCATAACATTATATTAAACTACCAAAAGCATCAAATCGTTTTAAATTACAAACCGCACGGAATTAAAAGAGTTTAAAACAAGTAAATTGTTTAGCCAAATTGGGGACATATCCCAAATAAAATGTAAAGAACCACAAAAGTTTTGAATTCCTCCACAAGTTCTTTTTCTTCCTTCATTAGCAAGGTGGTCGGCTACTCCATTGGCTTCCCTATAGACAAATTGGATCTGCACCACCTCCATTTTCTTTAGGTCTTCAGTGGCGTCCCGCAAAAGCTCCTGATGCCTTAAGTGCACTGACTCTACCCTGTTTAGACATGAAATCAAATATTTAGAATCAGTTTGGATAATAAGTTTATGTATGTCTATTTGATAACATAGTTGTAATCCTAACTTGAATGCATAACATTCTGCCGTATTGATATCTACATCTCCCAAGAATGAGGAAGATGCTCAAGATTCCTTCATGATTTCTAATAATACAACCTGCCCCAACAATTTTGAAAGTTGGACAGACACTGCCATCAATGTTGAGGAAATAGAAGTTCTGGGGAGGTGGAGACCATTTGACAAGGATGGGTGTTTTTGTGTGGATTTGTTTTTGGGAAAGGATTGAGTGGTCTTGTATGAGGTTTAGTAGGGTTGTATTGAAGGTGAAAGTGTTCACGTTAACCTGGTTGAAAATCTTGTCATTTCTGTATACCCTTGATGGTTCTAAGGGGTTATGTATGAGATTTCTTACTTGTGAGAAGTAGGAGCAATCCCACAAGAGATGTTCCATTGTTTCTGAAGTGGTATTGCACAGGCTACAGGTTGTGGATGGTATTATGTTATGTCTGTGTAGTTTTCAAGCTGTTGGTAGCAAGTTTGTCATGAGTTAGTAGAGAATTTTATTTTTGGTTGGATTTGAAGATTCCAAAGCTTCTCCCAAGGCCAGTTTAGGTTCACTGTGAAGTCTTTGTTGATGAGGAAATAGGCAGATTTGACTGTAAAAAGTCCATTATCTGCCTTTCCCCAGACAATTTGATCATCATATGGATTTCTTGGTAGAGGGATGTCAATTACTTCATTAACCAGTTCAGAAGGTATGAGGTTAAGCAGCAATTGCACATTCCAATTACCATTTTGTATGACTTGTTTCACCAGAAGATTTTCATCTTGGATGTTGTTAACATAGTCTTTTGTTTTCTTGTTTTTGATCGAGTTGTCTTTCCAAAAATTAGTAGAGTTACCTCTATTAATTTTGTGGATGAAGAAGTCTTTGAACTCCTCTTTTAATTAATGATATTCTTCAAGAACCAACTACTTTGGGGTTTAGATTCTGCTAGGAGGATAATTGAATCAGGAAAATACTTCTTCTTATAAACCATGCTCCAAAGAGAAGAAGGTTAGATAGAAGTCTCCATAAATGTTTGAAAGTGAGTCGTAAATTAATCTCAAATGACATTCAGACAATATTTGATAAAATGGGTAAAAAATATGGGACATCCAAAAATAAAATGTGGACAAAATTGTGTGAGACAACGGGGGAGTAGTCTTTGGTTTTTCTAATGCATTGGCCCTTATCTTCTTATCATACCGATCGTGTACTTGGAAGAACTTTTGGAGATGAATTATTATATTCGTTACCAAAAGTTACCAAAATTTATGTACTTTGAGAATGAATTTTGAACTCAAAATAAAAAATCGAATTACTGAATTACAATACTAAAATCACATATTTGCCAACTCCTTACATTATTCTTAAGGGTCCATTGATTTTTAATACCCTACTAGTGACTCTAATAATAAAAAAAATCTACTTATGCACACAATTACATTTTAGTCCAAAGTCAACACAAATTCATTATTAAAAAATTTAATTTTGGTGAATCCAAACACCCCTTAGTGTTTTAAAATTAAAAAAAAAACATCTCTTTTTCTTTTTTCCTTTTTTCTTTTTCCTTTTCTCCTTTTTTCGTTTTCCTTTTCTCTTTCCTTTTCAATTCTTTCTCATCTCTGGTACCGGAGGTTGCTCCGGCGACTGGAGAAAGCTCTAGATCGGAAACGCTCCGATCTGGAGCTTGCTCCAGTCACCGGAGCAAGCTCCAGTCGTCGGAGCTTGCTCCGATCACCGGAGAAAGCTCCGATCTGGAGCAGCTCCAGTCACCGGAGCAAGCTCCAGTCGTCGGAGCTTGCTCCCGTACCGGGGCAAGCTCCGATATGGAGCAGCTCCAGTCACCGGAGCAAGCTCCAGTCGTCGAAGCTTGCTCCCGTACCGGGGCAAGCTCCGATCTGGAGCTTGCTCGGAACTGGAGCTTGTCACCAGAGCAAGCTCCAGTCGTCGGAGTTTGCTCCCTTACCGGAGCAAGCTCCGATCTGGAGCTTTCTCCAGTCATCGGAGCTTGCTCCGGTTGCCGGAGCAACCTCTGGTACCGCAATTGGTACCGGAGACGAGGAAGAATTGAAAAAGAAAGAGAAAAGGAAAAAGAAAAGGAAAAAAGAAAAAAGAGAAAAAAAAAAAAAAAAAGTTTCTCCTTTTTTTTATTTTAAAACACTAAGAGGTGAATGTATTTTTGTTGACTTTGGACTAAAATGTAATTGTGTGCACATGAAGGTCTTTTTTGAGAAAGGGGCCATTAGTTGTCACTAAAAATCAAATTTCTCTTATTCTTAAATTTAAGGATTTTTTTTACATTTGATACACTCGTTAGATTCGTTTATTACATCTGGATCTCTGATAGTTCAAGTATTACGTTTTATACCTTTGTAAGATAGATTAATTACATCCATACCAAAAAAACTTACGTCCGGTACCCTTGCTTGTTTAATTACATCCAATCCCCAATTTAATTACATCCAGCCACCTTTTAGACCTAGATGTAATATATGAAATAGTTTAGACTTACATGAAAAGTGGTCATCTACCAAAGGTGGCATATGTAATTTTCCCAATATTTTAATTCTTTAAAATAAAATTTTAAATACTAAATAATTTATTGATCAAAATTCAAAACCATAAATTAGCGTAAAAAAAGAAACCCTGCTTCTACTAAAATAAAAAAGTTTAATCTCATAATCTACTTCCGAATTTGTAAGCTCTGTTTAATTTCTTCCCGACTGTTTGGCTCTACTTTCATTTTGGGCATCTCGAGCTTTAAAATGCCTCGTACATTTGGCTATCTTTTTAAGCTTGCCTGGGACATTGTTTACATAAAAACACTTTTGGGAGTTTTCATTTTTATTTTGTTGTCACCATTCTCTCTCTAGCTATGTGAGACCCTCTTCTCTGTCCACCCATGCATCTCCGCCGTCACGAAGCTTTCCTGGCCATTTTCGATCAAACGTATTAATACTTCAGTCCTCGATAGCTTTTGGAACTTTCGTGTAAGGTTTCTCAAACAATTCTCTTATTCTTTCATTAATAAAAATTTTAAGCGTTAAAAAAAATCCACTCCGAATAGCCCGTCATTGACTCACAATATATAAAATTCACATCACATAACATTCAATTGACATTGAAATTATATGAGTCGTCTGACGGACCCCTCTATTTGTAATCTCTTTTGCTTTCTTCTTATTCATTACTACATCCGTGTGTGTCCGTGCGTGGTAGCGACATGTTTTGAATCTTTTAATTGATTGATGTTTTAGAAAATTATCTCAAACTCATCACCTCTTTTACGAAATATTTCAGCACCTGTGTCTTTTTTGTCACCTTCTACACCTATGCCATTTGTCATTCTTACGTCACTAGCTAGTTATGGAATTTCATTTCTTTATTACTTTCCGGTCGATTTACGTATGTTATACCCTCAGTCCCTAACAGCATTTTGATGTTTAATGTTTCAAATATTAATATTATGTAGAAGGACAATTCTTTTAGTACCTAGAAACTTTATTTACAACCAAAAGACAAAAATCAGAGAGTACTGATATTCTAACTTTGCCCTTATATTTTTCCTTTTCTTTCAATTATATATTTCATTTTGTTACAATTAAACCCCTAAACTTTCAAATTTTAATAAATGAACTCCAAAATTTTAATCATTTATTTTTTCTTCTTTCCAAAAAAAAAAAAAAAAAGACGGAGTTGATCGGAGTTGCAAGCTCCGATCGGAGCTGCTTAGCACCAATCTGAGGAGCTCCAAGATCGGAGCTTCCAACTCCGATATGGGAGCTTGAGCTCCAGACCGGAGCTCCGATCGGAACTCCAAATTAAAAAAAAAAATTAAAGGAAGTAGAAGAAGAAGTGATTATGTAAGTTATAAAATATTTGGGGTTAAATGTGTAATTAATAAGAATAAATTTTAAATTTGTATTTTTCAAGAAATGTTTTAATCCAATAAATAGAGGGGTATTTTAGTATTTTTAATACAAATCAACACCAACCTAGAAAATTATCCTTCATTGTAATTTCTGAAACATAAATGTCCTCATTGTTCAAACACTATATTAAAAGTTACATGGATGTAAATATGCCTTTCGTCTAATAATATCACCACTTCATGTTCTTTAATCTAAATTAATATGTTGCCAAGGCTCAAGAACAGACACAAAGAACAATGAAGAGTGATATAGTGTGTCTGGGCATGGTAGTGAACATATTGGATTGGTAGGAAAGGCTGGCGAAGCCTATGGATTTAGTGATATCGTGAAAGCCTAAGATCAAACGCATTCGCTAAGTGGCTTCAGGAAATTAATTTGAAAGGGCCTAATATAATTAAGCAACATAGTAGCTTGCTATCTTTTTATATTTTTTAAAACATAAAAAAAAAAGTTATTAATCAACTTCAAAGTCTTAAACACAAAGTGTATAAGAAATACTTTTAGAAATACAACCACAACATAACCTCCAAATCAAATCAAGCACGGCTAGCAGCTTGCTATGAACTAGGAACATGGTTACTACCATAGGCTAGTATGTTCTGCTCATTGGAGATCGCAGTGAAGGCTTGTTCAATCGAACATTAGAATATAGCTTGAAGTTAAGAGTAATAAGGGTCCAACAAGATTGAGTCGAACAACAATGGTTGATTACCATGAGGAGCCAGATGGTGCAGTGGCATGGACTTGGAAAGGAGAGGTGTAGGTTCAATTCGTATTAGATGCATAAGGTGATTTAAAATGTTGGTATATGTTTAGTGTAAAAATAGTTGTGATAATTGCAGTTAAAAAAAACACGTGGGGGGTGTTTGATGAGATTCAAATCAAGAAAACACAACACCATACGATAATGAAGATTCAAAAGTCATGGTAGAAGGAAACACCCATTAATGATATTAAAATATGTCATATCTGTTGTAAGCGTACAATAAACTCACTCATTCGAAATCATTCATTTCGAACAATTCGATCCGAATCACTCATTTGGTAGGTCTAGATATACTACACGCCGCTACCCGATGATAAACTCCTGATTCTACACCCATGTTGAGTAAAGGAACCGCATGGGCGCATGGATGCAAAAGTTTGCACTGGTCTAGAAATAAAGGGTAAGTAATGATAAGATTGGGAAACAATTCACTAATCATTCACTCTAAATGTAGTTTAATTAAATAATACAAATATTTTAATATTTAAATTTATACTACAATTTCAGTAAGTAACAGTGTAACACTGAATCAGCTCATCTGGAGTCCGTCCCGTCGCTCTCATAGACTGACTAATGTGGAGCCCACAACCTGCACGCGTAGCAGCCAAGTGGGACCTCGTTGACATATTTTGTTACAAAAAGATATAAAATCAGAGTCAAAATATAATATTACTCGGTTCTATTTTAAAATTTCTAAATTCCTTTTCTTTTTCTAAATTTAACAATAAATTATGTTTAAATTACACGTAATTAATACGTAAAAATTGAATTTTTTTCGGTCAACAGTTATCGAGTTTGATTCTCAATTAGCTTTAAAATATAATAATAAAATATTTAATAAAATTATATTATGAGAATATAGAACCTAAATTTTCATAATATAATGTTATCAAATATTTTATTATTATAATTTAAAAGTAATAGATAGTTAAAGTTAAAAGTTGTTGATAGAAAAAAGTTAAATTGTGTACTCCGATTTATAATGGGACAGGGGAAGTATTAGAAAAGTATATTTGATTTTTTATAATATAATTTTAATGTGATAATTTAAAAGTATTTTTGGTTAAAGTTATAAAAAATCCTCATAGAAATTTAAAATGGAACAAAATAACTAGTAATACTAATAAAGTTTGAATAAATAAAAGTAATACTTTCTCATGTATGAATTAACAAGTAAAACTTTTGATTGCAAATTAATCTATTAGTGTATGTATTAGTAAGTCTTATTGGAAAATAAAATTATAAAGTCATATTTTATGTGATAAGTCTTAAAAAAAAGAGCAAAGATGGATCGAACTATTTATTAATAAAAACTAATCACATGTCCCAATTAATTCTTTACGTATTCCGTTTTTAGACGTCTCAATCAATTCTTTAATTACGTTTCCATCTTTTAGAAAGTACTCCACATCCCATCTATATTATTTTTAATATGGACCTCATTTTTACATTTTTTTATCTCCACTCATATCTCACACTCTTTTAACTCACTACCCCACATTTATATACAATATTAATATAACAATATCAAACATAATCATTCATTAAAAATCGTGCAAAAAGTAAATGTAGGCTTATCATCTGGACGGAGGGAGCTAATTTACTGTTATAAAGTGTTATTATGTTGTTAACAAATGAATTATTTTCTTACGTAAATTTACGTTATCAATAATTTTTGCTTTATGGTATCCATTTTGCGTTACAACTGCAGATATATGTTTTGGAAATCTAGTCTGATTCCTTGTATGATGTTTCTTGATTGAACAGGAAAATGGATCCCAACTGGAGACATCGTCCTCTGGTGAACCAAATTAGGCAGCAACTCGAGCAAATAGGGGAGTGACAACTTCTCTTTGTATAGGCAATGTAATGGTACTTCAGACGCTAAATTAGGCAGTGGAGTGCTTACTTTAGCAGGTCCAGGCGTAGTTTCTACTCAGATGTTAGCTAGCCCATGTAGAAATTTAGTTAAGATGTGGGATCTATGTCTCGACTGGTTGTCGTTGTACTTGCATCAGGATTTGAATATGTGATGTTCCCGCACGGTCGCGTGCCGGGACGACCTTAGTATTGATGGGTAAATTCGTGCTCTTGATAATTCGTCCAAGTCTTCCTTCCAAGCTAAGTCTTCCAATCAAGGTCCTTCCATGAGTTACTAGGACCTTCCATGCGTTTGCTAGGACATGAAATAAAGCTTGAAGGGGAGGGGGGGATTTAGGACCTCATGCCCGGTTTGTCGAGAATCAAACCAGAGGGACGACTTTACGTGTAGAGAGTTGTAAGCTTCCCTAGTAAGAATATTGAGATGCAGAGTTGGTTGAGGATTGTTGATTACCTTCAAATGATGGAGTGTATAGACAATTTATAGCTCTCATCCAAGTAGTCTTTTTTAAGATCACACCAAGTGTATGGCTAGGATGAAGCCACATGTTGGAGGCCCATTAGCATTCAATGGGCTTGGCCCAATATGCAAGGGTGATTTGCTCCTTGGGCTTGCTCCATTTATCATTGTAGTGGACCTTTTGGGAAAGACCATAATGCTAGGAGACGGTCCATATAGAGCACTTGGAAGGCCCAAATGTTTAGTAGAGTGCCATTTGGAACGTTCAAATTCGTAGTTCAAGGATTGGGCATATTTTTGCACCAACATATGTCCCCCTAGTTTTCAAGTATCTTGGTACGAGATAGTTGTGGAACTATAAGTATAGTCCGGCTTTCTTAGATGTTGTCGAAAAAAGTCCCGATTTTTATGCCCTTATGTCCTCATTCAATCTCAATCTCAATCATGTTAGTATTCCTTGAGGCTCCTTCCTCCCTTATTTCGTTGTCCTTCATGACACTTGAAGTGAGTCCTCTCACATCATGTCCTCTTCCCACAACATTGTTATTTTTATCAGCCCTTGGAGTGGTTAAATCTCTTCCTCTACCTCTATTAGGAGGACGGCTCCTAGCACACGGTGGTGGTGCAACTTCCTCTCATGTCCTCATTCGTGTGTTATTTGGAGGATTCACCATCTTGTTGGTAGGACTAAGGCAACCTTTTGAACATTTCTCACAGACGGCGCCAAATGTTGATGGTAAATTCGTGCTCTTGATAATTCGTCTAAGTCTTGCTTCCAAGTGCGTCCTTCCAAGCTAAGTCTTCCAATAAAGGTCCAACCATAAGTTACTAGGACCTTTCATGCGTTTGCTAGGACCTCAAATAAAGCTTGAAAGGGGAGGGGGGGGGTAGGACCTCATGTCGAGGATCAAACCGGAGGGATGACTTTTACGTGTAGGGAGTTGTAGGTTTCCCTAGTAAGAATATTGAGATGGAGAGTTGGTTGAGAATTGTTGATTACCTTCAAATGATGGAGTGTATAGGCTATTTATAACTCTCATCCAAGTAGTCTTCTTTAAGATCACGTCAAGTGTATGGCTAGGATGAAGCCACATGTTGGAGGCCCATTAGCATTCAATGGGCTTGGCTCAATATGTTGCTCCTTGGGCTTGCTCCATTTATCATTGTAGTGGACCTTTTGGGAAAGACCATAATGCTAGGAGACGGTCCATATAGAGCACTTGGTAGGCCCAAATGTTTAGTAGAGCGCCCTTTGGAACGTCCAAATCCGTAGTTCAAGAATTGGACATATTTTTACACCAACATAAATATTGATGGGTAAATTCTTGCTCTTGATAATTCGTCTAAGTCTTCCTTCCAAGTGCGTCCTTCCAAACTAAGTCTTCCAATCAAGGTCCTTCCATGAGTTACTAGAACCTTCCATGCGTTTCCTAAGACCTGAAATAAAGCTTCAAAAGAGGGAGGGGGGGGGGATTAAGATATCATGCACGGTTCGGCGAGGATCAAATCGGTGGGATGACTTTACGTGTAGGGAGTTGTAAGCTTTCCTAGTAAGAATATTGAGATGGAGAGTTGGTTGAGGATTGTTGATTGCCTTCAATGATGGAGTGTATAGGCTATTTATAGCACTCATTCAAGTAGTCTTCTTTAAGATCACGCCAAGTGTATGGTTAGGATTAAGCCACATGTTGGAGGCCCATTAGCATTCAATGGGCTTGGCCCAATATGCAAGGGTGATTTGCTCCTTGGGATTGCTCCATTTATCATTGTACTGGACTTTTTGGGAAAGACCATAATGCTAGGAGACAGTCCATATAGAACACTTGGTAGGCCCAAATACTTAGCAGAACGCCATTTGGAACGTCCAAATCCGTAATTCAAGGATTGAACATATTTTTACACCAACACTTAGGCTGTAATTTCCCTATTTTCTGGTTTCTAAAAAAAACCATGTTGTTATAAATATGATGAATGTCATGAGTTCATGACTCTTCTTATACTCCATTTATGTACTTTAGTTATTGTTATCATTATGTAAATTGAGAGTTACAAACTCACTTGGTTATGGAGAGATCTCTATAAATAGGGCTTCTTGTACCTTGATATCCAGTTGAAATACAATGACATTTTCCCCTCTCTTCTAACTCTTTTATTTTTGCAAGTTTTTTATCTTATGAAACATGTATGTTTGTCTGTATTTTTTAACCTATCTAATAAATCGTCCACGGTCCACTAAAGAGAGACTTCATCCATTTCGTGATCTTTGGAGATTGGAGTAACATATATTAGGAAAAACAAAACCATTATGGGAGTATAATTAAGGAGTAATACATGGTTAGATTCCAACACACAAATGAACTGAATAAATTTTAAAATTATAAGTAAAAGTTAATATTAAATCACATATTATGGTGGTCGAGTGGTTTGGGTGATAGAGTAGTAAAGAGAGATCGGAGATTCAAACTATGACATCATAAGGTTGGTATAGATGTATTTGGAGTTACAATGTGGTAAATGAATACTTTCTCCATTTCATTAATAACTTTCTAGGTTTCTATTTTGGACGTTCTTTTACAAACTTCCTAACTCAATTATGGAAAGTTTTTCAAGCCACTTACCAATTTTTTATTATTTCTCTCTCATTCTTTTTGGAACTAAGAAAATCTTTCATTACTCCAAAAACATTACAGAGCATAAGCCGACTACTCGTCCAGGCTAATCTAATCACCACATATCAAACCAAGCAGCTAAAAGGGTACGAAACCAAAGCATATCAAAGATCAGTCAAAAACTAAGTTGTGTACATGATCCTGCAAAACATGATAAAAAGTATTGCGCCTCACTATATTTTGTACAACTATTCTGCTGATTTCTTCGACATTGCAGGCTCTCTGCTGGAACATTGCTTCATTTCTGCTCTGCCAAATGTCGTAGACAACTTCCGCGATTACTCCTTTAAGTACCTTCGCTTTTCAACCTCTGCCTTTGGATCGCTTACAGAGTTCATGCGTCCCACTGCTCCAATCATTCCAATGAATTGTCAAGTGCATCCAGTCCAAAGCTTTATCCAGAATTTATTTTGTATGCAGGCAGCGGAAAAATAAATGTTCTATGCTTTCTACGTCGCCACAGAACATACATAGGCCATCCGTTTGTACACCAAAGCGCAACAGTCTATCTTTCGTAGCCATGCGTTGGTGAAGACACAACCACCAAAGAGAATATAGCTCGTGGTCTAGCTATATTTCCCAACACCATATCCTTCCAGTAAACTGGAGGAGTCGACCATCGAAGCGCATCGTAGATATTTCGAACATAATATCTCCCCTTTTGGCAGCAATCTGACCATGCTTGCAATCCACAAACTTTGTCTCGGTATTTGAAGATATTTTTGACGATCCAGGAGCTAGTTTGCGACGGAACAAACTCATTTAATGGAACCTTGTTAATGTAATAGCTATGGATCCACCGTATCCAAAGCTTATCAGTTTTGTTTTGGATGTTCCACAACAACTTCTTCATCATGGCTTGATTCCATTCTTTCAAAGCAATAATATTAAGGCCTCCACATTTACGCGGAGAACATAGTTGTTCCCACGCTATCAGTGACTTTCTCGATGGGTTATCAGTACCACACCAAAGATATGTTCGACAAGCACTCTCAATGTGATGCAATACTTTCTGGGAAGTGGGAAAACCTATAACCAGTAGCTTGTGATTGAGAACAAGACACTGTTAATCAATTGTAGACGTCTCGCATAGCTGAGAAGTTTCGACGTCCAATGTCTTATTAGATTCAAGATTTTATCCAAAAGCGGTTGGCACATATTGACAGTGAGTTTTCTCAACGTCAGTGGCACGCCAAGGTATCTGACCGGCAGCGCACCATGCGTAAACCCTGTTCGGTGTAAGATCTGGGCTTGGTTTTCCTCCGGCACACCACCAAAATAAACCTTACACTTACTTAAGTTTGCTGACAAACCTGTAGAACGCGAGAATAATTCAAATTGTTGCATACATAACCCCACAGAGACCTCATCACCTCTCATGAAAAGCATAAGATCATCAACAAAACACAAATTAATCAATTTCAGTCGTTCGCACTTTGGATGAAAATTGAAATTAGGATTGAGAGCCAGCCTTTGGAGACAACGGTGGAGATATTCCATGATCAGAACAAATAAGAGCGGTGACGTCGGGTCTCCTTGGCGTAGACCTCGCTTTGCTGTCAGAATCCTTGACGGTATGCCATTAATAGAGTACCTATAGGAAACTGATTTCACACATATCATAATCCAATTCACAAAACGCAGAGGAAATCCCAATTCCTTCAGTATGCCTTCTAACGCACACCATTCCACCGTATCGTAGGCCTTCTTTATAACCACTTTATCAATCTCTCCCATACTTTATCACTCATTTACAATTAAATACTTACAAATCAATTCTTTTATATTATTCCTTAAATTTGATAATTTTTACCACTTAGGAAGTAACAAATGAAATGGATGAAGTATTAGGCCTTCTCCAACAGTTGATCTCAAAAGTGGAGCTTAACTGTGCCACGTCAACATTCCACTAACTTAATTCCCAACTCTTCCAACATGCTCCAACAGTTGATCCACATTGATCCCCTATTTTTCATTTATTTTACTACTTTTTTATTTCATCTTCTTTTTTCCATTAAGTTTTTTTAATCAATTATTCATTGCATTTTAAAACATTATATGATACTTCAAAATGCAATAAATATTTTGAAAAATTATTAAATAAAATAGTACAATAGACTATCAAATTAAAAGAAATACACTCGTGAAAAATTAAAAGTTAAACAATAAACATAAAATATTACATAAGTGGAAAATTAAAAATTAAACAATAAACATATACTATTACATAAACATAAACTATTACATAAAATGTAATAAAAATTATGTAATGTAATGGCTTATTTTATAAATTTTATTTTATTATTTTTATTTATGCATTATTAAATATGGAGTAAAATAATAAACATTAAAAAGAAAAGAAGAAAAAAACATTAAAAAAAAATTAAAAAGATGATATACTCAAAGGCAAGCTAGTAGTAGTAGTATAAATTACTATCATCAACAACAATAACACAACAAGACAAAAGAAAGAAAAAAAAAAGCAAAAAGAAAAAAAAATAATTAAAGTAATATGATAAGTCGGTTGATTTACCCAATTGATTGACCTACCAATCAATTTTAATCCGTTGATCTTGCTTATCCAATTTCATCTGGTGCGTACATGTGTTATTAGTTAATTAAAAGATGTAGGGTTCGAATCCTGTTGGCGTGATTTTTCTCCATTATTTTTATTATTAATTTTTATTGAAGGTGTTTGGTTCGAATCTTGTTGGCGTGATTTTTCTCTATTATTTTAGTTGAAGGTGTTGGGTTGAATCTTATTGACGTAATTTTTTCTTTTTTATTTATTCTCTTTTTAAATTTTTATTTTTTAACATAAAGTTGTATGGCGTATTATAGTTAATTTAAAAATAACCATGATATGTTCTTAGAAAAAAAGACATACTTCCTCCGTCCAATAATAAATGTAACACTTGATTTTGTTGTCTTTTTCGATGATCATTTTGACCTTAATTATTCTTAAATCATACGATAAAAATAACTAAAACCTCATATTATGAAACTAGAATGTTTATATGACGCACTTGACAATATATTCAACTGATGAAGAACACCGATTAACATGCGAAAAGATGCATTGCAGATTTTGAAGTTGAATGTTTCCAAAGTCTAGAGATGTATCTGATGGTTCTTAACTCATCGGAAGAATAATTTTCATATGTTTAATATAGTTCAATTCAAAACTATTAATTGCATAACTACAAAAACCATATATATACATTTATAGCACACCATTTATGTTAAGTTTAATTACCCAATTAGTTATTTTTTAATTACGTTTGAAGTCATTATGTGAAGATTATATATTCACTCCATTTATTTTAATATATTATTTAATAAAACAATAATGTTTTACAAGATTACGCTTCACACGCGTAGCGTGTGACGCAGTTCCTAGTATTATATAGTTGAGCTTGAACTCATCAGTTGAGCCCAAGCTCTTGGACTCATCAGTTGAGCCCAAGCTCAATCATCTGGATGCGTCCACATGCGTCTCTATCGGAGACGCATCATCAGAGACGCATCTTCAGTCGGAGACGGCCTTAGCATAAGGATTAGTAGTAGGTTAGATTTATTATTAGAAAAAAAAAAGGTATATCGGTCAGAGACTCAGAATCGTGTTTGAAAAAGAAGAATGACGGGAGCCGTTGAGATGAGTACTAGATCTTTGTGCAAATTATTTATTTCCGTGCAACTCGAGCTCGACGCTACCTAGCTCCTTCCACATCCTCCCACTCACCCTGCCTTTTCTTTATTTTATTATTTTTCTTAGTGGATTTTGACTTCATCTACTTCAACTTTTCTTTAAGTTTTACCTCTACAAATCTATCCCACACTTGTTTAATGTTTTCGTGCCATTTACAAACGTAAAAGATTATACCTAGTAGAAAATACTTAGAGATGAAAAATAATTTAACTTATAGTAGTACTTGCTTGAACGAGAAGTGTGATGATTTTAGTGGAAAGAAGTGAGATTTCAAGATAACTCAATCATGAGGCGCACCGCGCACACATGTTTAATTGTTTGAAATCCAAATCTTTGTGTGCATATCTATTTTCTTTTTTAACGGGAAATCAAACCTTATTTCTATTTCTACAATATTTTTTTTAATCAATTTATAATCTTAAATAAGCCTACGTCAATTTTATAACTCCAATTATTTCTAAACAACTTATTGTCTCTGTCGGGGTTTGAACTCTTGACCTTCCCATGCTACTCCAACACCCCGACAGTAGACATGGCAAACATATCGTTTGGTTCAGTTTCATATATAAAATTGAACAGAACTTAACGCAACTCAACAAAATTGAATGAAACTAAATATAACTGAATAAAAGTGAACTGGACGGTACTAAATCGAATTGAACTTATTTGTAATATAAAATACAACTAAATAAATCTTATCAAAGCAGAACTTAACTAACTGAATGAATACAAAATTAAACTGTAATGAACAGAACTAAAATTAAAATTAATGAATTTTAAAACCAAAATAACATAACTTTTGCAGAGTAAAATAATATCATACCGAATTATCTATACTAATATACTAATATGAATGAGGTGATAGTACTACATTGCCCAAGGGTATGATGCTGGGCCGGCTCATAAGGGATATAAAGTCAACCGGTCATGTCCAACACAAGTCAAATTTAAAAGAATTATTTCATCTAGGTCCTAGGATAAGAGTAATTTTTTTTTCTAGGGGTAAACAGATATTCCATCAATACTAAAGCATTGCTATTACATCATTATCATATGTCTGATTTTTGTTAATTTTTTAAGCTTAGTTTCTAATAAGTCTGCTTCTAATAGCTCACTCAATCAAATAGGACAGTCCCCTAATTGATAAAGTATAGGATTATACTATCAAAGTTCATATTACTTCATTTTGGCTCAACACAATGTTTGGAAAATGGGTTGAAGTAATTTTTGATCTAGAGTAGCTTTCTCATTTTGTTAGAATATCTGCTAGCCAATCCAAGATATAGTGAAAGTGTCTTGAGATAATCTAACAAGTTATTTTCTAAGTTGAAAAATATTTATCTCTTGATTCCTAAAAATCTTCGAGTTCCTTGCATTCCACATAACCCAGAAAGCATTTAACATTATTAATTATTAATTGTTGTGGTGAGTTCATTCCATATGAAAAACAACCTTAAGCAAAGATTTTGTTTCACTTACCTCACAAACTCTGCTAAAGTCCTTGAAATTTAATGCATTCAAATAGAAACTGAGTTAGATCTTCCTCAGCTTGTGCACAAATAGAACATGTAGGACTTTCAAGTATATTTTGCTTCCATAATCTCTTCGTAGTAGGCAATGTATCATGTAACTATGAAAAACTTGATTCTTGGCAGTAACTTTAAATTCCATAATCTATCCTAGGATATGAGTTCGAAAAACGCAAGTACAGAGAGCGGGAATAAGTCTTTTTTTTTTTTTCCTAATATATGTATGTTTGTTTTAATGAAATGGCCGGGGAATCAGGTGGCACACCCAAACAGCCAATGGCCTTGTGAAAATGTGAATTACCGACTGATGTATGTTAAGCGGCTCATGATTGTAGTTTGTACGAGCATACCTTAATATACTCCATTGCACTACTAACTTTAATGAACAAAGAAGGCTGCCAATCCATAATCACTGAGTTTTAATCATTACTTACTCTATTTCATTAATAACTTCTTATAACTATCTAATAAAACTATTCATCGCGACCTTTGACCACATATAACTTTCAAATTAAACTGTATCAATATAAATTAAAAGTTGATTATGAAAATATACTCTATTTAATTTTATAATATAATTTTATTATATTTTTCTCTCATATAATTTAGGAGTTATACGTGGTCAAAGGTCGCGATAAATAGTCCCCTTAGGAAGTTATTAATGAAACGGAGGAAGTACTATATACCTTTGTTCTCGTATAAGTTACATAAAATACCACTCACTGATAGATACACTATACAATTTCTAGGGAAAATTCCATCTGTCATCCCTCTTAGTGCACCACTTTTCATATTTCTCCCTCTTAGTTGAACAATTACGTTTTTCCCCATTTGAGTTGACCAAGTTACAAACATTCTGAAAATTCATCTCCCCAAACAAGCCTTATCATATTTACTTTTTTTTCTTTTCCTTTCATCCTTTAATTTTATTTTCTTTTTTCTTTAATTGCTTTTATTTTTCTTTTTTCTTTTTCTTTTTTTTTCTCAACCACCCATCTTCTTCAAGCTCCCGCACCGAAAAAAGCCCGGTGTCGGAGCTACCGGAAATTAAGCTCCAATTGGAGCTGCTCCGATTGGAGCTTCAAACAGCTCCAAGGAGCTCCCATTTGGAGCTTCAAACAGCTCCAATCGGAGCTCCCATTTGGAGCTTATTTTTAAGCTAAAAGCTCCGATTTAGAGCTTATTTAAAGCTCCAATCGGAGCTTTTTACAGCTCCGATTGGAGTTGTTCTGTTTGTTTTTTTTTAATCAGTTTTTAATTTATTTTCTGAAAAAAAAATAGACTGAAAATGAATCAACAATTTTGTATAGGATCTTTTTGCAACAATATTTAAGATCATTTTGAGATTGAGATAAGTAGTGGGGTTACTTTTAAATAATTTATAGTTATTTTGTAAATTAGAAAAATTTAGAGTCAAATATGTAATAAAAGATAAATTAAGGTGTTTGATTGTTTTTGAAAACTGAAAATTAAATGAGGGTAAAATGGTACTTTCCAGGCTTAATTTGCGAAAAGTCAAGATCGTGGGGTAATATGTAATTGAAGCTTACGAACAGGGGGTTATGTGTAATTGTTAGACTAAGAGGGACAAAAATATAATTAAAAAAACTAACAGGGGTACCAGATGAAAATTTCCCCAATTTCTATTACCATTGTACTACTCCCTCCATTTTTTTTTAAATTGGCATTTTTGAAAAAATACACATATTTACAACATTCATAGCTGCTTCCCTGAAATGGTTTTTTTTACTTAAATATGACAAAAAATCAAAATATGTGATAAAAGATTATCAAATCAGATTCTCTAAAACTTGTATGGATCACCTAAAAATAGGGAACACTCTTCACATGCCTAAACTTAGGGCTGAGCATAAAACCCACCCGACCGAACCATCCGCGCAAACCGTCTGTCCCTCACCCGCCCGTCCGCGACGGCTTACGTCGTGTTATACCCGTCCGCAGTTGAAAAAATATTTCACCCGCGACGGGTCGGGTGGGTGGCAGCTTGACGATTGCAAACCGCCATTACCCACTCGTCGTAACCCGCCATAATGTATATATATTGGTTTGAATATGCTTGATGCCGAGCTTGAGGGTTGGGTGTTGTTCCTCAATTGTTGTTTGGGTACAATTCCTTTCTTGTATCTTGGCCTCCCGGTTGGAGGCAAAGGGAAAGATGAAAGATTTGGACGGTGATAAAAGAGAAATTTGGAAAACGGTTTGGAGCTTGGGAGAAAAAATATCTATCATTGGGCGGTCAAATTGTTCTCTCTAAGTCGGTCCTCAGTTCCCTCCACATCTATTTCTTTTCCTTTTTCAAAGCACCGGAGACAGTGCTAAAGGGACTCACAAGTCTACAAAAAAAAGTTCTTTGGAAAGGTTGACATGAGGAAGGGCGGAAGTAATTATGTGGGTGGGATGGGAAAAGGCTTGTCTTCCAAAAGAGGAGGGTGGACTTGGCCTAAAAAACCTCAAACTCTTTAATCTATCTCTCTTAGGTCGATGGGCTTGGAGGCTAGTCAAGGGTGGCAAGGACCTTTGGATGAAAGTCATTGAAGCTAAATACAAGAGCCTTTGGAGTAGCATTAGGAGGGTGGAAGAAGGGAAAGGGAATGATGGCTCCTGGTCCGGTTGGTGGATGGACTTGGTGAGGCATGTGGGTTCAAAAGATTGGTTTAAGAAAAATATGTTGAAAAGAGTGGGAGATGGGAGAGACACAAGCTTTTGATTGGACAAATGGTGTAACAAGGATACTACTTAAAGGAGGACTACTTACGTCTCTTTCGACTTGATGTAGAGAAATAGGCTTTGGTAGGGGACCGGTTTATGTGGAGGGACGATGTTCCAGTTTTCAATTGAGAGTGGTCTTGGCCACTTAGAGAAAGGGAAAAGGATTTGTTGGAGGGATTACAATTAAAAGTGGCTTCGGTGTTTTTTCAAAGAAACTCGTGTGATAGGTGGATTTGGGTTGGAGCTTTAGGGGATGATTGTTAGTATAACTTTCCTAGAGACAACCACATTTAAGGACAATTGTACTACATCACAATCAAAGTAATATAATATATGTTTGTTTATTCATGTTTATGTTTACTTATGTATTTATATTATACCAGACAATACAGCATGTCATATCTTTATCTGGTTGGTATGTATCGATATCAAACATGTCCCGAGTGGGTGTATGTATAATCACGCAATGAGTGGGAGTTGTGTGAAAGATCAATGTCCCGAATGCTCCCTAGTCGAAGCTCATCTCGGATGGTGGTTCTGAATGAGGCAATTGAGACTAGTATGCGTGAGGTTATACTTGTTGGAGCAAGAGTGTGGCTGATCCCACGATCACGGAACGGATCAGTGGAGCGAGTCCATGATGTTCCCATAAATACGCATAGTTGTTCGAGGAGATTATCCGAATAATGGATGTACCCACCGGAGATCCCATCGATGTGTACTCTACACTAAGGTGTCTATGGGAACCGGAGTTGAGAAAGTGATGCCATTCGTCCTTGGACTCTCAGGACTTTGCCATCACATATGTTGCGCCATGCGCTTTGGTTGAAACCAACGCTTGCAGCCTGAAAGACGTGGTAGATACGGTCCTTCTGGGAACATGGCAATACTACATATGTGGATGGTAGTAGATCTATGGGGAGGATTCATCTCTCATGTGTAGCATTGGAGAGTACTGCTCATAGTCGTCATAGTTGTGTTGGTAAAACTGCTGGCCAACGTACATATATATAATGATAGTCATAAATGATATCTACCGAACCAAACAACTCCCTGAGGCGCCATATTATCGGGATAGACACATCATCGATCCTAGATGCATTCGAGTCAGTCAGATGAAAGGACCTTACCATCGCCGCATTGAGTGCAACAGGCTTTCCCAACGAAAGGTAGTTTTAAGGTTCCTCTCAACCGTCCTCATGTATTAATATTGCAAGTGGAATTGTCTAGGAATTCCATGATGCCTAGTGTCTTGTCTAGTTTAATACAATGAGGCCCTATGGGTCACACTATGTGGTGCTGGCTTATCCGCATGACTAGTGGAAAGGAATTACAATTAACTTGGTTAATTATAATTAGTTATGGCGTAATTAATATTACGAGAATATTAATTGAATTAATTGTATTTATGGAAATGCAATTTCATGTTAATTATATTTTAGAAATATAATTATTGAGTAATTGAAATAATATATTCATTATATTAATATGTGCACTTGGACAAGATTTAAATTGGATCTAAATTGCCACTATATTTAAAGGTGGGTCCCAAAACGTGGGACCCACCTTCCCCATCTTAGGCTTCGGCATATTGGAATGGAGGTAGAAGGAGTTTGACTCCTTCTCCCAATTACACTTGTGTGACAAGGTTTTCCTAATTAAGTTTTGAATTGATTAAGAGATGAGAAAAGTTTTTCCTAACTGAGTTTTGAACTAATTAGGTAAAGGCTTTACTTGTGCATTAAGAATTGGTTTCATAATTCTTTCATGATTCTAATAGAACCTTCTTAGGCTTCTATTTGCTACTATATAAAGAGATGACTAGAGAGCTTTATTCATACAATTCTCCATTCATTCTTTCTCTCATCTAGCAAGAAAATAAAGCTCTCCTTCTCCCTCACTACTCCACGCGCCGCCGCCCCCTTGACCATAGTCAAATCCCAAGTTTGACTCAGGAATATCCTAGCATTCTCTCGATAAGCCATCCGTTCATCCGTGGATATACTAAGGTAGAGGAAAACCAAAGTTGGAAACTAATATTTGTTTTGGAGGAATTCTAGAAGACGAATTGGACGTCTTCGACTTCACCGAAGGAGAAGATTTTGCTGATTACAACGAGGATTTGATCGACTGGACACCTGCACCCAAATCGACTTTTGTTCTAGCATTTGAATTACTGTAAGTTATCTTACTATGATGTGTTTAATATATGTTATATGCATGATTAATCAGTATGCTTGTTAAGAAAATTTTAAATTCCACTACACCAACACTAGAGGTAATTCTTACCATATTTTCTTACAGTGATTACTCCACTATAGGGGGTATATTGAGCTAAGTAAAGTGGAGATGGTTTCAACACCAAAGGTTTGGGCTAAGGTTATTTGGAATAGTTTGGTCCCGTCAAAAGTTTGTGCTTTTGCTTGGAAGTTAATCCAAGACAAGGTCCCCTCGAAAGGTAACTTGAAGAAAAGAAGAATCTTCTTCACAAATGATGATGCTAGTTGTAAGAGATGTAAAGGGAAAGAGGAGAATTCATGGCATATCTTTGGAGAATGCAAGTTTGTGTTGGCAATTTTAGTGAAACGAGTGAGCTTTCAATTCGTTGGTGTATTGGTCTTTTGGGCCCAACACATTGGAAACAAGGTTTCCACGATCGTGCATTTCCGTTTGTTGAAATGGATGTCACTAAGACATTAAGTCACTAAAATTCCGTGTGGTGAAAGGTGATTAATGCACATAGTGTGTCGATCAATACATGAATGAATTAAGTTATTCAAAATACAATTGGATCCATTGTGTTAAAATTCATGGGAGAAAAGACAATGAGGTTTAAAATATGCAACAAAAAAATGCTAGTACCATTGTTGAAATGTGTAATTCACTTGTGTTCACGATGTTTCCAAAAGAAAAAATGTCCAGTAAAATGCAAAACTCAATATTGTGGGCACTGGGGATCGAACTCGCGACCTACTAGTTGGTAGCGCGAGCTTCTAACGCCAGACCAACACACCTTTTGGTGAAAAGGTGTGAGCCATTTAGAACCTGTTCGTTTTGGGCGAGTTTTGTGACTCTTGGAGATTGGTTGCTTTTTCGAAAGTGTATGACTCTTAATGAATAGTTTCGTGACTATTCATTAAAGCCTTTTTGAAGGGTTTGCACACTTTCAATGAAATCTCTTGAGAAGTATAAATAGAGAAGGAGATTCATTTCTCAAAACACACATCCAAGGCATTTGATACTTCTCTTCTCATTTGCTTTCTCTCTGCACTCAATCATACTCAAAGTAAGTTCGCCAGATTCGACTATTGGAGTGCTCCTTAGTCGTCTACAAAGTAGTTTTATCCTGGGAGACAAATTGCCATTATTCCGTAAGCACCATGAGCGGCAAGTATTTGTCTTAAGGAGAGATGGTCCAACCATCGACTCTACTCGCCTTCTTGTTGATTTATTGTTGTTCGTTACCATGCCAAAGTTGCTTGAAGACATGACATTCTGTAGCGTGAAGAAAGAAAGGGAAGTTTACTTTGTAAATTTCTTTATTGTTGTATTTTAGCAATGTTAATGTACAAGTTTCTTTTTGTTATCATTCTCTTGTTCCATCTTCTAACTCTCACATTTCCCCGTGTGAATACCGCAAAGTTCCAACAATCTTAAGACAAGTACTTTGTTTGTGAGATGTTTGAAGATGCCGCAAAGGAGGTTCAAGATGATGATCTAGTACTGGAGTCCTAAATTGTCATGATCATGTATTGATCATTTCGGTGGAATAATATATTATGGGCTTTGAAAATAAACGTCGATTGATAAATGTTTGTGATGGGTCATGTTGATGACCACGAATTGCATGCTACTAGTCCATGGTGTGAAGATCAATGAAGTCCAGGGAATTGACGTTCTACACATGCAATTTTTGGTGTCCATTCAATGCATGTGCAGTGGCAATTTGATCTTGGGAATTAATTCCATGGATGCTATTGATAAGTAACGTGAGGCAGAAAGTAAGATGATGTCCAGAGAAACAGTCTCGATAATGAAACCATCCATGAAAGAAAACTGTTTGGTTCATTTTTATTCCACTTGTGGGAGAAGTTCCGTTAATTCAGATGGTACGTTACTATTTATAATTTATTCTTGTTTCAATTTATTGTACATACACTATCCTTTCTTTCTTGGAAATATTGTGGGTGTGGAGGTTCAGCCTAAGACGTTGGTCTTAGATGGATTGCCTAAGACTTTGATCTTGGATGGTTTACCTAAGATGATAATCTTAGATGTGTCAGAATTTAAGTGTCTTTTAAATGACTTTTGTATATATTGAAGAAATGTTATTTCTTAATATACAAAGAGACCATGTTAAATGTGTGAATCTTGAAATTATGTGTTGACGTTTTTCATAATTAAGGTTATGACAAACATTTCCCACACCTTGTTTCACATAATAAATCAAGATTGACTTTTATCTTGATATATTGATGTGTTGTTGAGAACATGAAATATTTCTGGAATATTTCATAAGAACCGATGTGGAAGTAATTTGTGAATTACAAACATCGAGAGACACTTATAGTAACAATGGATACTTGGTATCTTGTGTAACTTTCATGAAACTTCACTTTTCGAAGTTGTGTATTGATTTGGGAAAATGCTTGTTCTAATTAATGATGGAAAAGAGTTGACACGACTAAGTTCATGTGGGGACTATAAGTCGGTGCGTCTTCAATCTTGAAGTTCGATTCACAACTCAATCCACCATGTAATTGAGAAAAGCTAACTTGTACAAATAAATCTTCTATTCTATAATCATGCTAGTAAAGAATAGAAGATGAGAGATTCAAGTTTAGCCAACACCTTTGTTGATGGAAGCAATGTACTTGCTAGTTCTATTTGCAATGAGATGTTCTTAACTTGTGGTTTACCCAGAAAATGTGGGGAGGGGCTATCCTAATAGCCAACGAAATTCTGAACAAAATTCTTCACATGAATAACACAAGACTCCATATGATTTATGGAGTGGTTATTCCCCAACTTACGATTACTTCAAAGTGTGGGGATATTTGACAAAGGTTGAAATGCCCTAGCAAAAGAGGATTGGTGCAACATATTACTTCTTAGTCCATCGGTCTAAGGTAAGTAATATTCATGTGGAGACAATCAATGAGACAAGAAATATGGAAATTTTTTGAATATACCTTACCTTGAAAGGAAGAGAAAGACTTGGACTTTCTTAAAAGTCAATTGAGTAATCTTGGTGAGAATGATAATTCTGCACCAAATGAAAGGGACGGATTAAATGTGGGGACTTTTAGCATCGTACCTAGTTCAAGTCAAGAGATAACAAAGGCTCATGATCTTGAAACTAGTTGTTTTCATGAAAATTCAATGCAAGAGATAACCAAGGCTCATGACATTGAAATCGGTGGAAATAACATGCTAGTGATTCAATGCAAGAGAATACAAAGGCTCATGGCATTGAAACTAAAGAACAAATATTTTATCCTTATTTTCTAACCTTGTTTGGTAGAAAATGTTTGAAGACAAAGAATTGTCTATTGTTGATACACCTTCTTGGAAGGATGTCATTGAAAGTGAATATGTTCCATCCTACAAAATCAAGCTTGGCAACTAGTTGATCTTCCTCCCGGAATGAAATCACTAGCTAAGTTGCAAGCAAGTGCAGTTTTGAACAAAAATAAGAAAGGAGTGGAACTATTTACGCATTCGTGATATGGATAACATCCATAAGAGCGTTCATTGTCGTAGCAACTTTGCATGAATTTGAGATACCTCACATGGATATTAAGGTAGCCTTCCCAAATATCGATTTGGAAGAAGAAATGTACATGGTATAACCCGAGTGGTATTCTATTTGAATAAGAAGACAAGACTTGCCATCTTATGAAATAGAGGTACGGGTTGAAATTAATGGCAAAGAGAAATTCGGTAATGTGTTATTATCTCGAGATTTATCTACAAACGAGTAGTACAAATGCATATACGTGAAAGAAGATTCAAAACCTTTCATAATGATTTGTCTCTACATCGAGCATATGCTCATGATTGGGAGTTGTCCCGAAGAGATCTTGGAGATCAAGAACATGTTGGAAACATTGTTGACGTCAAGGTATGAACATATAGTATGTGATCTTAGAAATTGAGATTTCTAAGAATGTTGATGGGTTAGCACTTTCGCAATCTCATTATATCGAGGATGTTTTGAAGAGATTCAATATTTTGTTCGGTCACCGCTGAAGGCATTGTTGTGTATGAACAAATAGTATTGCAAAGACTCATGTTTAAACCCATAGCAAAGGACGGTATGCAAAATCGTTGGCCCACTTATGTACATTGTAAATTGTACACGATTAGAATTGGCATACCCGATCAACAAGTTGGCAAGATTTATGCATGATCGGGGCCAAGATCATTGGACAACATTGGATAGGGTATTGAAATACCCATAGCGCACGCTCAAATATGATCTTCTTTATTCGAGATATCCATTTGTATAAGAGGAATACAATGATGCTAACTGGATATTCGAACGCAAGAACACCAATTTCACAATGAGGAACATGTTTGCCATTGGTGGAGATGTGGTGTGTCTTGGAAGCCGTGCCTTCAAGTAAACGGTTTACTGAGATAGTAATCTACACTTGAAAGAGCACGAAGTAGAATGGTAAGTCTAGACACACTTGTCATAGACATAATACCATTAAGCAGTTGATCTCCATGGGAGTTATCTCTTTGGATTTTGAAATCAAAAGATAACATTGCGGATCCGCTAATAAAAGTATACATGGAAGATCAAGGGATACTGCTTGTCTAGGGGAATGGGGTAAAACCCACATCATCAAGAATCGTTCGGTGGAAACCCAACCATAGTGAATGGAGATCCCAAGAATTTGGTTCAATGTGGAAAACTAAGCGGTACGAATTCAGTTAAGCACTTCGAGAGTGTGCTTGACACACTAAGAAGTAAGAGCACTTGGATGATGTCACTTGTGACTATAACTCCAAAGCCCATTCCCGCGTAAGACATTAAGTGCTATCCTGCAGAAAGGGTAAAGGGTGAGTTTATGAACTCTTAATGAATCTCATACTTGAGCTCAACATGGGTCAAGTGGGACATTGGCAGGATGTCCTTGTTGGGGTTCACCTATCTATGTGCGAAGACGGGCCGCTTCAAATGAAAGCACTTATGAGAAACCAGGAGCTGTCCACGGCCAAAACAGATATATCATAAGAACCTGAAACGAGTACATGGTTGTGATAGTGTGAATTATCTGTCTTGGTATACACAAAAGCCGACCGGTTCAAGGCCTCAGGTCCACCGTGTGGCAAGTACATCCGAAGGTATTTCACTAGGGAGATTCAAAGCGGAAGCTATCGACCCCGATGCTATCACTTCTTGCCGAAAGAGTGCATGTGCATCAATTCCCTTTCATGTGGGGATTGTTGGGAATTTTAGTGAAACGAGTGAGCTTTCAATTCGTTGGTGTATTTGTCTTTTGGTCCCAACACATTGGAAACAAGGTTTCCACGATCGCGTATTTCCGTTTGTTGAAATGGATGTCACTAAGATATTAAGTCACTAAAATCCCGTGTGGTGAAAGGTGATTAATGCACATAGTGTGTCGATCAATACATGAATGAATTAAGTTATTCAAAATACAATTGGATCTATTGTGCTAAAATTCATGGGAGAAAAGACAATGAGGTTTAAAATATGCAACAAAAAATTGCTAGTACCATTGTTGAAATGTGTAATTCACTTGTGTTTAGTGTAAATAATGTCTCAAGATTAAATGAGAAATTATTACACAAATAAACCTCTTGAATTAGTGTATCCGTGATGATTTTGTAGGAAAATACGATCAGAGTTACCCCTAGGGTACGCAGCGGAATTTCAAAAATTTTCTTAACATGCAGGTTAATTGATTATGTATATGCCGTATATATTTAAACACGTCAATTAGAAAACTAACCTTACTTCCAAAGCAAGCACAGCTTCCAAGTCTTCGTAATAATCCGGTGTATCTTCTCCTTCGTTGAATTCGAAGATATCTGCAATACTCTGATTATCTGCAAGATAATAGGAGTTAGTTTCCAGCTCCTAGAACGTCAACCTTGGTATCTACGGATGAACAGCCTATCGGAAGAATGCTATGATATTCTTTGTGTGACCAAGAAGATGGGACGGCGGTTTTCCTCCGGTAAGAGGGGTGGCGCGCGTGGCTTATAGAGGAGAGGGTGAGAGCTTTTATTTTGTCTAAGAAAACTGGGAATTCAACTGTGTGTAAAAAGCTCTCTAATAGTCTACTATATATAGTAGTCAATAGAAGCCTAATGAATAATCAATTAGACTTCATAAAGGAATAAGAATCTCACTAGGAAACCAATTCAAGTCTAGATTCATTCCCAATCAAGTTAGAACTCAATCAGGAAAATCTAACTTATCCCTTGGACTTCTAATAGAGGAAGGAGTCGAACTCCTTCCCCTACTCCCTCTCGCGCGCGCGCGTCCCAAGGGAGATAGGTGGGTCCCGATTTTGGGACCCACTTACAGTTCTAAGGCAATTCAAACTCCAAGTAGATTTTGCCCATGTGCATATATTAATTCTAAATTAACATATCCTTTCAAATCAAACCTTTATTATATTTCTAAAATATAATCTTTAATTGTATTTACATAAAATACAATTAATCAGCCAATTCAATTAATAATTCCAAATCATTAATTCAACCACAAATTATTATAATTAATTCCAAATCAATTATAATCCATCAATCACAATTAATTCCAAATTAATTGCGATTCCATCTTCAAGGATATTCGGATAAGCTGAATCACCACATAGTGTGACCCATAGGGCCTCATTGTATTAAGCAAGTCCTAAACTAGGCAAAATGGAATTCCTAGACGGTTCCATTTGCAATATTAATACATGAGAACGTTTGAGAGGTTTCTCAAAGCAAATCCTTTCGTTGCGAAGTCTGTTGCGCTCAACGCGGCGATGGTAACGTCCCTTCATCTGACTGACTCGAATGTATCTAGGATCGATGAAGTGTCTATCCCAATAAAACACCCATGAGCGTCTTCAGTGAGTTGCATGGTGAATCCAATATCTATTATAACTATCATAATAATATTGATACGCTGGCCAGCGGTTTTACCAATCACAACTATGAACGACTATGAGCAGTGCTCTCCTGTGCTACACATGAGAGATGAATCCTTCACAGAAACACTTATCATCCCCATTTGTATGTAGCCATAATCCTGGATCGTGTCTTGGGTCAACTGCTTATTCAGAGCTGACATCGACGGGTCCACCAAGGATATGTGGCAACAAATGTGATGATAAAGTCCTGTAAGTCCAAAGGACGACTGGCATCACTTCGACAACTTACCGGTTCCCATAGACACTTCGGTGTAGAGTATACATCGATGGGAGTGTCCGGTGGGTACTTCCATTGTTCGGTAATCATCCTTCGAACAACTATGCGCAGTTATGAGAACGTTTCTTGATTGTCCAACAATCCGTTCCGTGGCCGTGGGATCGGCTCACACTTGCTCCAACAAGTATAACCTCCACGCATACTAGTCTCAGCTGGTTCATTCAGACCCCTTCATCCGAGATGAATCTCGACTAGGGAGAGTTTGGGATAGATGATAACTCACATAGCTCCCACTATCTGTGTGATCGGTCATCTATCCGAGGGACATGTTTAATATCAATACAGACAGGAATAGAGATATGACATGTTGCATGCCTGGTGTAATATAAATATGAAAGCGATACTCAATAGTCAAACAACAAACATATATTATATTACGTTGACCTGTGTAATAGTACATATATGCCCTTTATAAGGGCTGCATGCCCTTAATAACGACTGTCTCTAGGACATATACACTATCAATCTCCCACTTGGACTAGAGCCAGTCACATTTATGCTTAATACCCAGATTAGCATAATGTCTTAAGTGGACATCCACTGATAAGACCTTGGTGAAAGGATCTGCCACGTCGTCCATGGTAGAGACACGTTCTATACTAACTTCTCCTCTATCAATAATCTCACGTATAACGTGATACTTTCTAAGTACATGTTTGTTCTTGTTTGTAGATCTAGGAACCTTGGCTTGAGCGACGGCGCCCGTATTGTCACAATAAATCGTTATTGGACTAGGAGCAGGAACAACCCTCAATTCCTTCAAGAACTCTGAAATCCAGACAGCTTCTTTCGATGCTTCTGATGCAGCAATGTACTCGGCTTCTGTGGATGAGTCAGCAATCGTTGCTTGCTTAGAACTCTTCCAACAGATAGCTCCTCCGTTCAATTTGAATACGTATCTTGTCTGTGACTTAAAGTCATCAGGATCTGATTCAAATCCAGCGTCGACATAACCAGACATCTTTAATTCTGGTTCTCCACCAAACACCAAGAACATCTCCTTAGTCCGTCGAAGGTACTTAAGAATGTTCTTTACAGCAGTCCAGTGAGGTACTCCTGAATTCTGTTGGTGTCGACAAGTGACACTAAGCGCATATGCCACATCGGGCCTTGTGCAATTCATTGCATACATTATAGACCCTACTGCCGAAGCATAGGGCACACGACTCATTGCATTTGTTTCTTCATCAGTTTTAGGACTATCCTTAACTGATAAGACAATCCCATGCCTAGCTGGGTGAAAGCCTCTCTTTGAGTCGTCCATCTTATAACGCTTCAGTATTTTGTCGATGTAGGTGGACTGTGTCAATCCTAACATCCTCTTGGATCTATCTCTATAGATCTTGATCCCTAGGATGTAGTTCGCTTCACCCAAGTCCTTCATTGAGAAGGTACTTGATAACCAAACTTTAGTCTCTTCTAGCATAGAGACATTGTTTCCCATGATCAAAATGTCATCAACATAGATGATCATGAAAACGACTCCCTTGTCGATGTGCCTAGTGTAGACACAGGGATCTTCCCTGCTTTTGACGAAGTCAAACGATTTGACAGCTTCATCAAAGCGGATATTCCAGCTCCTAGACGCTTGTTTTAGCCCATAGATGGATCTTTGTAATTTGCATACATCAGTTGCCCTGGTTTTACTAATAATACCTTCCGACTTTACCATATAGACCTCTTCCTCAAGGTTTCCATTGAGAAAGGCAGTCTTTACATCCATCTGCCAGATCTCATAATCATAGTAGGCAGCTATCGCAAGTAGAATTCGAATAGACTTCAATTTTGCTACCGGTGAAGAGGTTTCATCGTAATCGATGCCATACCTTTGCGTGTAGCCTTTCGCCACAAGTCTAGCCTTGTGCGTTTGTACCTTGTCATCGGCATCCGTCTTTCGTTTGAAGACCCATTTGCACCCAATAGGTCTAACCCCTTGGGGCAAGTCTACCAAGTTCCAAACTTGGTTCAGGTACATGGAGTCCATTTCCAATTCCATGGCCTCTTGCCATTTGTCTGAGTCAATATCAATTATTGCCTCTTTGTAGGTCTCGGGATCTTCCCGATCTGATAAGCCGACATCAAGTTCATTGATGTCTTCTATCATAAGGCTTTGCTTCTGAGGTCCTTAAGGATCCTCTTCGACCTACGAAGCTCGACTGGTTCTGGTGCTTTTCTTTTCTAGCTTCGTGTAACACGAACATTATCAGTGGGCACTGATGCAGCTGGTCGCGCGCCGCGACCCTGTTCCCTAGCGGGAGGCTGCTCTTGTGCAACTTGTTGCACAGGTTGATTGAGAACGGGTTCTATTGGTGTGGTTTCAACTGTTGATCTAATCACATGACTCCCACTGACTATGACATGCCTAGCAAGTGTCATATCATTACCCTTGCCTGCTTCGAAAGCTCCCACTGAACTTGAGTCCAAATCAGAAGATTTATAGAACTCATGTTCGCGCGTGTCAAATCTTGAATTTCTTCAAGTTCTATCATGTCATCTAACCTCTCTTCTTCGAGGTATTCTGCTTCTAAAAACTTGACGTTTCTAGATACTATCACCTTGTGATCTTCAGCATGATAGAATTCATAGCCTCTCGTCTGATGAGGATAGCCTATGAAATATACTTTGATACCCTTGGCATCTAATTATCAGTGAGCATCAGTTTGATTATCGCAGGACAGCCCCAAGGTCTAAGATAGCCCAGTGAGGGCTTCTTTCCTTTCCATAACTCATAAGGAGTTTTCTTCACTGATTTAGATGGTACACGGTTCAGAATGTAGATTGCAGTTTGTAGCGCATATCCCCATAGATATTTTGGAAGAGTCGAGAATCCAATCATTGATCTCACCATGTCTAACATGGTTCGATTCCTTCTCTCAGATACACCATTTAATTGTGGTGTTCCATGAGGGGTCCATCGCGATTGAATTCCATTCTCCTTCAAGTAGTCGATAAATTCTTCACTAAGGTATTCACCTCCTCGATCTGATCAAAGAGTGACTATCCTTAGGTTCAATTCATTCTCGACCCCATTCCTAAACTCCTTGAATTTCCCAAAGGTCTCAGATTTATTCTTCATAAGATAAATATATCCATACCCTGAGAAATCGTCAGTAAAGGTAACGAAGTAAGGATAAACCCCCACGCGCATGGACTTTAAAAGGTCCACATACATCGGTATGTATGAGCTCTAAGCAGCGAGTGGCACGAACACCTTGTCCAACAAAAGGTTTGTTCGTCATCTTACCCTTAACACATGATTCGCATGTACCATATGATTCAAAATCAAATGGTTTTAAGTAGTCCAACTTCCTTAGTCTTTGAATCCGTGTTTCATTGATATGGCCTAGCCGACAATGCCATAGATAAGATGGATTATTCTCCCTACTTCAAGACGGTTGTTTGTTATGTATTTGAAATAAAGGTAGACTACTTTGCAAAATATATAAACCATTCACTAAGCGAGCCTTTTCCATAATACTGGTCATTTAACGAAAAATAACAAGTATTATTGGCAAAACAAAAGGAAAAGCCCAAATTGTCCAACAATGGAATGGAAATAATATTTCTGACAATGGATGGAACAAAATAAACGTTACCAAGTTCTAAACATTGTCCTGATGGTAAATCTATCTTGCAGCGTCCAACGCGTTTGACTTCGACTGGATTGTCGTTCCCAACATGCAAGTCGATTTCACCTTGCTTGACTAGCCTGTGTTCAATTAGCCCATGCACATTATTACAAATGTGTGAGCCACATGTTGTATCTAATACCCAACCATTGAAGTCAAAAGTAGTCATGTTCATTTCAATAACAAACATACCCGAGCTAGAAGCCGGCTGCTTCTTAGCTTGATCTGCCCTTAGCTTAGGGCAATCTTTCTTCCAATGCCCTTTCTGCTTACAGAAAAGACATTCATCTGTGTGTACTGTTCCGCTCCTCTTGAACTTCCTTTTCTGGTTCAGACGCTTAGGCCTATCACTCGAAGTGTTAGCCTTGGCTCCCGACTTTGCCTTACCCTTAGCACCTTTGTTTCTCGGGTTTGGGTTAGACGGTTGCCCAACATACATGATCGATTTCTCCTTCTCAGGAAGAGTTTGATCATATGTCTTCAGCAGATTATGGAGTTCGGGCAGTGTAACGTCCTTCGCATTCATGGTAGTTAATGATGAACTGCGAATACGAACTCGGCAATGATTGAAGGACAAAGATCACCATGATCTTATTCTCATCTTGAGAACATGTTCAGACATGTTCCCTCCTTCATTGAGCTTGCATCTGTGTATCTCTTTGATCAAATCAAATTCAAAACTTCTGGCTGTCGTCTTAAAGAGCGACTCAAGATGCTTCAGCATCTCATACGGCAACATGCTTTCATGTTGTCTCTGCAGCTCATTGCTCATTGCCTCCAGCATAATACACTGCGCGGATCTAGCATCCTCTTGATGCTTATCAGCCTTTGCCTTGTTGGCTTGATTCCAAGCAGCAACTTGATCGGCAGTCTGATTCTCGAGACACACGGGATTAGCCTCGTCCAAGACGTACTCAATCCTTTCGTACCTCAGCACCAAACGTATATTCCTGATCCAATCTAGGAAGTTTGGTCCGGTCAAAATTTGCTTCTCTAAGACAGCACGGAGCGAGATACTCGCCATTTCGGTTTTTCTTAGGAGAAATAGTATAGAACGAAAATAATAAATCTACTATTGAAATACTATTTCTAAATACACAATCAACATAACTAAACAACAAGGTCCTTTAGCTGTTTAGCTCCCACTATTTTCACATATGCTTGCCCCCAAAATAAACATACGGGTAATGTCCAACAAGTTACCGTAGTGGCCAAGATCCAAATCCATACTATGCTATACTCCAACGGGGGCTGGTCGCATAGCATAATATGACCGGTAGGACTATCCAATTGCGTCACGCAACTCTTGGGTGTTAAATCTATTTTAACCCGATGCTCTACATATTGTACCTATCGAGGTCGCTAGATACAATATGCAGTAAGTTATAACCATAGGCTTACTCTAATCTGACGATCACTGCGAGTCTGCAAGACGAGGTCGCCAATACAGGGAAACGCAATGAAAGTTCATAATTAAAGCACCCCATGAAAAGTATCTCAGAAATACATACATATACATATTTCTGCACTTGTATTGGTTGGGACTTGTAGCTTGAGGGTTGTTATCAGTCATTTACAAACAAATAAGGGCGCCGCCTACCCATCATGCATGAGCGGTCTACACGTAATGGATGCCGCCTATCCATTCTAGTTCTAAACGGTCAAACACATAATGGGCGCCGCCTACCCATACATAAAAATATATGGTCTGACATTAAGAGGGCGCCGCCTACCCTCGCATGCATAGCGGTCGAACGGAAAGTAAAATACATGGTATTTAAACATGCATTGTCAAACATAGCATATCGAGCAATCAAACAAGTAGTAGCCTATGTGGATGCCAAATGACTTCATAATTTCATTATGAAAATTATAATCCCATACTTATAATCTCTATTTGAAAATTTGGAGTAGATTGAAAAATTGAAAATTCTATTGACCAGGTAGCAATTTTCGAAAACCCAAAGGACTCAATTGTAATTTTTGAAACCTTGGAGGTGTTAAATTTAAAATTCAAAAGTAGAAGGACTTATTTGTAATAAACAATAAATTGATAAATTACAAATAAGCCCTTAACTTAATACTAATTAAATTTAACCCCTCTAGTTAACAATAATTACAATTAAATCATATTTATATTCCAAATATAAAATTCAATCCTCAAAATTTTCAAAATTCAATTTTGAGTCCAACCCGGAAAAAATATATATATATATTAAAATACGGGACGGGACCAAGCCCCGTCCCCTAACGTGCCTGCGGCAGCAGGCGCCCGGCGCCTGCGTCCCGCAGGCGGCCGGTCGATATATAAATATATTTAATTTTTTTATTTTTTTGAAAAAATATAAATTCTAAATTTATATAAAAACAAAACTTTTGAAATCGAATTAATCATAGAATCAATTGCATCCACATAAACTACAAAATCATACAACATATATACGTATATACGTAATCAATTAACCTGGCTCTGATACCACTGTAAGAAAATACGGTCCGAGTTACCCCTAGGGTACGCAGTGGAATTTCAAAAATTCTTAACATGCAGGTTAATTGATTATGTATATGCCGTATATATTTAAACACGTCAATTAGAAGACTAACCTTACTTCCAAAGCAAGCACAGCTTCCAAGTCTTCGTAATAATCCGGTGTATCTTCTCCTTCGTTGAAGTCGAAGATATCTGCAATACTCTAATTATCTGCAAGACAATAAGAGTTAGTTTCCAGCTCCTAGAACCTCAACCTTGAATTCCACGGATGAACAACCTATCGGAAGAATGCTAGGATATTCTTTGTGTGACCAAGAAGATGGGGCGACGGTTTTCCTCCGGTAAGAGGGGTGGCGCGCGTGGCTTATAGAGGAGAGGGGGAGAGCTTTTATTTTCTCTAAGAAACTGGGTATTCAACTGTGTATAAAAAGCTCTCTAATAGTCTACTATATATAGTAGTCAATAGAAGCCTAATGAATAATCAATTAGACTTCATAAAGGAATAAGAATCTAATTCTTATCGCACTAGGACACCAATTCAAAGATTCATTCACAATCAAGTTAGAACTCAATCAGGAAAATCTAACTTATCCCTTGGACTTCTAATAGAGAAAGGAGTTGAACTCCTTCCCCTACTCCATCTCGCGCGCGCGCGCGTCCCAAGGGAGATAGGTGGGTCCCGATTTTGGGACCCACTTACAGTTCTAAGGCAATTCAAACTCCAAGTAGATTTTGCCCATGTGCATATATTAATTCTAAATTAACATATCCTTTGAAATCAAACCTCTATTATATTTCTAAAATATAATCTTTAATTGTATTTACATAAAATACAATTAATCAGCCAATTCAATTAATAATTCCAAATCATTAATTGAGCCACAAATTATTATAATTAATTCCAAATCAATTATAATCCATCAATCACAATTAATTCCAAATTAATTGCGATTCCATCTTCAAGGATATTCGGATAAGCTGAATCACCACATAGTGTGACCCATAGGGCCTCATTGTATTAAGCAAGTCCTAAACTAGGCAAAATGGAATTCCTAGACGGTTCCATTTGCAATATTAATACATGAGGACGTTTGAGAGGTTTCTCAAAGCAAACCCTTTCGTTGCGAAGTCTGTTGCGCTCAACGCGGCGATGGTAACGTCCCTTCATCTGACTGACTCGAATATATCTAGGATCGATGAAGTGTCTATCCCAATAATACACCCATGGGCGTCTTCAGTGAGTTGCATGGTGAATCCAATATCTATTATGACTATCATAATAATATTGATACGCTGGCCAGCGGTTTTACCAATCACAACTATGAACGACTATGAGCAGTGCTCTCCTGTGCTACACATGAGAGATGAATCCTTCACAGAAACACTTATCATCCCCATTTGTATGTAGCCATAATCCTGGATCGTGTCTTGGGTCAACTGCTTATTCAGAGCTGACATCGACGGGTCCACCAAGGATATGGGACAACAAATGTGATGATAAAGTCCTGTAAGTCCAAAGGACGACTGGCATCACTTAGACAACTTACCGGTTCCCATAGACACTTCGGTGTAGAGTATACATCGATGGGAGTGTCCGGTGGGTACTTCCATTGTTCGGTAATCATCCTTCGAACAACTATGCGCAGTTATGGGAACGTTTCTCGATTGTCCAACAATCCATTCAGTGGTCGTGGGATCGGCTCACACTTGCTCCAACAAGTATAACCTCCACGCATACTAGTCTCAGCTGGTTCATTCAGACCCCTTCATCCGAGATGAACCTCGACTAGGGGGAGTTTGGGATAGATGATATCACATAGCTCCCACTATCTGTGTGATCGGTCATCTATCCGAGGGGACATGTTTAATATCAATACAGACAGGAATAGAGATATGACATGCTGCATGCCTGGTGTAATATAAATATGAAAGCGATACTCAATAGTCAAACAACAAACATTTATTATATTACGTTGACCTGTGTAATAGTACATATATGCCCTTTATAAGGGCTGCATGCCCTTAATAACGACTGTCTCTAGGACATATACACTATCAGATTTCACGATGTTTCCAAAAGGAAAAATGTCCAGAAAATGCAAAACTCAATATTGTGGTTACTAGGGATCGAACTCGCGACCTACTAGTTGGTAGCGCGAGCTTCTAACGCCAGACCAACACACCTTTTGGTGAAAAGGTGTGAGCCATTTAGAACCTGTTCGTTTTGGGCGAGGTTTGTGACTCTTGGAGATTGGTTGCTTTTCCGAAAGTGTATGACTCTTAATGAATAGCTTCGTGACTATTCATTGAAGCCTTTCTGAAGGGTTTGCACACTTTCAATGAAATATCTTGAGAAGTATAAATAGAGAAGGAGATTCATTTCTCAAAACACACATCCAAGGCATTTGATACTTATCTTCTCATTTGCTTTCTCTTTTCACTCAATCATACTCAAAGTAAGTTCGCCAGATTCGACTATTGGAGTGCTCATTAGTCGTCTACAAAGTAGTTTTATCCTGGGAGACAGATTGCCATTATTCCGTAAGAACCATGAGCGGGGCAAGTATTTGTCTTAAGGAAAGATGGTCCAACCATCGAATCTACTCGCCTTCTTGTTGATTTATTGTTGTTCGTTACCATGCCGGAGTTGCTTGAAGACATGAAATTCTGTAGCGTGAAGAAAGAAAGGGAAGTTTACTTTGTAAATTTCTTTATTGTTGTATTTTAGCAATGTTAATGTACAAGTTTCTTTTTGTTATCATTCTCTTGTTCCATCTTCTAACTCTCACATTTCCCCGTGTGAATACCGCAAAGTTCCAACAGTTTGCTATTAACCTTTGGAGTGCGCTTTTCTCTTGGCTCAAGGTTAAGGTTAACTTGGGTTCTAGTTTGGAGGAGAACTTGAAGAACTTTTTCCAAGCACAAGTGTTGGGGGAAAGACGGTCTTGGCAAGTGATATGGTTTTGTGCAACTTGGACCATTTGGAGGGCAAGAAATGACTTTTTGTTCAAACGGGAAGATTGCACCCATTGGCAAGCCCTCGAGAGAATTAAACTATGACGTTGGTCTTGGTTGAAAGTAAAGGGAAACTTAGGTCCTATAAGTTTATGGAGGATTGGTTGTTGGAACCAAGACATTGTCTTGAATCTTGAGGTTTCACATCCTTAGTAGGTTTTTGGTCTAGAAGTTTTTAGCTGTTTGTTGAGTTATTGAGCATTCCTTATGCTTTTGTATCCTTGATGTTTTTGGTTATTGATTGAATGAAATATTTTTAGGATTAAAAAAAAACTTTAAGTGCAGCAAAATCAATAATACCAATCAACAATTAATGAGGATGAACTCTGTCTTTAATTATTCTTCTTGTGAATTCATCAACTGGATTTTGAGTTATAAGTCTATATTACGCCATGAATCTAAGAAAATAATTCAAGGGCATTAATGTTTCTCCGGTGGTAGCCTTTTTCCATGCACCCGTTTCGATTGTCAACACCCTTACGTCTCTTCAAAGAAATTTTCTTTGGGGGGGTTCATTGGGGGGGAGCAAAAAAGTGGCATGGGACAAGTGGGATATTGTGTGTCTACCAAAAGAGTTGGGAGGGTTGGGGGTAAAAGATATTAGATTGTTCAACAATGCGTTACTAGGAAAATGGGTGTGGGGTCTTATTTGTAATACTAATGCTCTTTGGGTTCGTGTGCTTGTGTCAAAATATGGAAGTATTTGGGATAATGTCCTTTGGGTTAGGGGAGGTAAATCATGTAGAGTGTCTTGGTCCTTGTGGTGGAAAAATTTAATTGTGAAAGTGGCGCTATCACCTTGGTTTTGTAATAACTTATGTAAAAATGTGGGTGATGGTGTGAGTACGAGGTTTTGGGTAGAGCCTTGGTTAGGTAAGGGTGTGTTAATCAAAGAGTTGTATCCTAGACTCTTTGCTTTGGAATATAACAAAGAATGTGCTATTATAGATAGAGTCATGAATGGTGTCCATTGGGTTTGGTTTCGAAATCTGTCCATTTGGGAAATAGGCCTTGTAAACGAGCTTTCTTCTTTGTGTCTCACCTCTGCTCGTCTTGTTAATTCAGGTAATGGAGGGTGGATTTGGTGCAAAAGCGGGATTGGAAGTTATTCCGCAAAAGAGGGGTACAATGCACAAATGGAGCTTCGTATTCCTACTGTTCTTGATGACATGCGAAACACTACAGTCAATTGGAAGCTTTCAGTTTGGGTGAAGATTGTGCCACTAAAAATTTGTGGCTTTACCTGGAAACTTGTGAGAAATCGGATTCCGACTTGTGACAATCTCAAACGAAGAAACATATTGCATAGTAATGTAAATGGAGACTGTAAATTGTGTACGGGGTGTGTTGAATCAGTCGATCACTTATTCCGTTGTTGCCCGTTTGCTATGGAGGTCTGGAACCGTATGGCTGATTGGCTAGGTCTGGAACTGGTGCCGTGTTCGTCCATTATTGAAGTTGTGCAGGGGAACATTTTCCGGAGGGGTGCGACTCGACGATGCCTTATTGTGGCGTTCGTCCAGAGTGTCCTTTGGGGGCTGTGGAGAGCTAGAAATGAGGTGTTTTTCCAAAATGGTTGTCCATCAGTTTCTGAGGTGGTAGAGCGAATCAGGATGAGTTTGTGGAAGTGGTTTCGGTCGAAGGGTGAACTGAAGAATGGCTATAAGTTAGTCGACTGGGTGTTGGCGCCTCTCCACTGCTGTCGATGACTATATTCTGCTGTTTCGTCGTCCCTGCGTCTTATGAGTTCTGCATGTAGGATATGAGGGTTGAGGTGTTAAGGGTTGTCCTTTGTCATGGAAGTGTTCGACTTTATCTGTATGCTGTGGGTGAGGATTAGTAGCAGTAAGTTGTGCGCCAGTTCCTTGGTTTTGTGGTCTTACGATTGGGTTGCCCACTGATACTCTACTTGCTCCATGTTTTGGGGGGTATCATGTGTCATCTCTTGCTTGTTATTAGTTGGTATCCTAGTGGAGTACATCATCTTTCGGGTTCTTCGCTAAGTCCCCTAGACTTGCCCCGAAAGTTATTCGACTCCATTAGCCTCTACTAGAGTTGTTGGGTCAACTCGTCACCTCCTAACTCTTGGCTTCTCACTAGTGAGTTGACGTACTAGACGACGGAGGTGGTAGAGGTTTTGATACTTCTATTTACGGGTGTGAGTTCGAACATGCTTTTATTCTCCGCGTGGGTCGAGTTGAGCCTTTGGTGTGGTTGAAAGTTTTGTCTGTTCTTTTTTTGTTGCATGTCTTATGCATCAGGAATTTTACTTGTACTATTATTATTATTATCTATTATTAATAAATTTGGCTTCTTCTAAAAAAAAAAAAAATCTAGCTGATTAATTTGTATTAATGGTCGCGGTCAATTAGAATACAAATTAATGGCAATTTAGAGAGGAGAATCAATGGCACCGCGACCACGAGTACATGTCAAAGACGGTGTTAAAGAAATTTATGTTTAACATGGAGATAGCCGAGAAAATTAAATAGAATTTGTAAAAGATTCAACGTGCCATGGGTGTGAAAGACATGTGTGAGGTTCGAATTCTATTGGCGTAATGTTTTTCCCACTTTTCTATTTCATTATGTAGAAAGGTCTTGTGCTCAAATTCCGTTGGCGTAATGTTTTTCCCACTTTTCTATTTCATTATGTAGAAAGGTCTTGTGCTCAAATTCCGTTGGCGTAAGTTGTTTTCTCTTTTTTATCAGTCATTAAGTTAACACACTACTAAATGTGATGTTTATTACGAGCTGGAGCAACTGCAATTTTACCATGTATTGGTGATAGTTTTGGTAATATCATTATACTATCCAATAATTTATAATGAGCATTGACCTCCATGCGAATAACCGTTCCACTCGTATAACAATTGTGACGAAGGAATTATAATTTGACCATAAATTTGGTGATAGTTTTGATAATATGCAATTATGCATGTTTTCCAATGAGATCTAATGAACATGACCAAAAGTAGATAATATTATACATGTGAGACGCATGAGACCTAACCATGAGTAATCATACCGCCATAGGGTCACTGATCAAGGATGTTCCATAAAATTATTTACAAATAATATTCGAATTGAGTATTGATTGTTAAATTACCATTACATATCATTGTCTGATATTAAAACAACAAAAATAAACACAACAAAGAGAACGCATCGCACGCCTAGTGTACGATACATTTCCTAGGTCATTTTATAAACACATATCAGGCTATATAAAACAAATTTCTACAAAAAAGCAATTCGGCCTTTCGGTTAAAAAAACAATGAGACACATACCTTTCCCATGCCAACACCCATATTTGTTGGGTATATATTTCAAGGTGGATTAATATACTACATATTTAAGCTCAAATAATTTAAGCTTTCCATCTGATAAATTCAAGGTGTAGCCTTTATTTTGTCCTGTAATAACGTCAATGGTATATTGACTCGACACAGGCCAGAGCCTTATCAATCGATTGCTAATAGAATTTTTTTTGGTTGATCGCTTTACCAAACAGGTGACACAAATTGAAAATTCCATTAGAGAACAAAAGAATGGAACGCACTAGCTACTTGGATCAATAAAGACAAACCAAAAGAGAGGATAACAAATATTTTTTTTATTTTCTCTCAATAAGTAAAATAAAATTTTTATTTCTAATTGGCTAAGCATAGAATTTGCTTTCCTAGCTAGATGACTTAACTTTTTCTCTCCTTTGTCAAATCAATCATCCGAAAGAAAGAAAGAAATGTTTTTTAAAAGTCAACCCACAAATTCTGGTCACTAAAATCTTCAACTTGTTACCAGTATATATACTGAGATGCAGCTAATCGGTTTCATTTCATTTTTTTTATAACACTCTCACATTATAATCATAATCACTAAACACATAATTAGTAGCAGCTATCTATCTAGCAAGCCACAAACATTTCTTCCTTACTAGTTGGATTTCAAGATTAAGCTACAGCCATGTCTGATGAATTTCAGCTAGGGAGTGGGAATTGGTGGGAATCATCATCTAGAACCACCGTACCGGCTCCGATTTCTACTACTTTAAATGCCATAGCCACCTTTGGTGGCGGCTCAAACATGGTCTTGCAAGGTGGACATGATCAACAACAAACCGGTGGTGGTGGCGGTGGCGGCGGGAGCGTTTTAGGCAATCCAAACTTGCATATGATGGGATTAGGCCTTTCTTCTCAAGGCATGGATTGGAACCAAGCTCTCATGTAAGTATAAACTAGGCCTTTCTCTTTTTACTTTGTTTTCTTATGGAAATTTTCACTATGAATCGAGCTTGTTCGACAAAAACTTTTGCTTTGTAATAATTTTTATTGCTATTTGATTTCATTTACATCTTATTTTATTTTCCGTTCTTCTTCGGAGGTTTAATTAATTTGTTCTTGCAAATACTCGGATTTGTTTTCTTTTTTTTAAACTGCTAAACAAATTTTTTGTCCTGATATGTTTGTTGTTGAATATAGAAGAGGCGAAAAGGCAGAAAACAGTTTCCGTTCAATGCTGCAAGAAGACAACACAACCAACTTCCAACAAGAAACAGTACTACCAACACCTTCTCATGAACACTGGAGGCAAAAGCTCTATTCCGGCGGTGCATCATCTGATGACTCATCAACAGATTTCAAACCAATGAACCGGGGCTTTTCGCTAGACCAGCAACAACCGCAGTTCAGCTCTCAGGCCAGTTCCAACGACAGCACGATAACGTCCCAACAGAATTTAACCGCCAGCTATCAAGTGGATTCTGCCTACGGCCTGTTATTGTCCGAAAATCAGCCTAACTATGAAAACAGGCCGATGAGTTATGCTTATCAGCCAGCTAGCAGCTATGGTGCGGACATGGCTCCATCCTGGAATAAGTTTTCCCAGTTCTTGAGAACTTCGCCGCCCAAACAGCCGCCACCTGGAAACAGTAGCCATTTGCAGTTTACTAACAATACTCCGTTCTGGAACGCTTCTGCTCCGGTTAACAATGCTCGATCAGGTTTCTTCCCGGGCGTGAGTAATACGATTCCAGCCGCTCCTTCCTTTGATGAGAAACCAAAGGTACTTTTGTTACTTTGTGTCTCACTGGTGTCAAGTTTTATAATTTCCTTTAAGATTATGTCGGAAATTCAGAGTCTAACCGGGCGCGCACTGGGTAAACCCTGAGGTGACGTATTCATAGTATCGAACTTGATACTAGCTAGAGACACAGTGAACTTATCTAAATCATCAAGTATTCCATTATGAGCCGCGTGCTAAACGACACATAAAATGTTAGTAGATGATTCTGATTCCATAGATAAAAACTTTCCGATGTTCCAACCAAAGTTCGACCCAATTTTAATTTTACATTATTTACTCATGAAACAAGAATTATTATAATTATTACTAACTATTTACTTGATATTAAATTGTTCGCTACACATTATAAATGCAACACTACTAGGGTTTTTCTTTTCGGAAAAATGAAATTTCAGTGTTCATTCATTACATGATTTTTTTTCTTGGACTATTTATTGAACTAACTTTAAAATTTTGATTTTCTTGCGTACTGTAAAGATGGAACAAGAGATTCGGGAATTGGGAAGAACGAGCAAGAAAAGCAGCGGGGAGATGTCAAGTAAAAGACCCCGTAGCAGCGAAACACCATCACCTTTGCCAGCTTTTAAGGTATGCATAGCATAAATACACATACTGTGCTGATTGATCATGTATGTATAAAATCAACTTTAACTTTTCAAAAAGATGATGAACAATCTATGTATTCATCAGCTTTTATTCACTTCAACTTTCAACTGATTATTAAACATGGTCATTAAATTTGCAGATCATTAACATAATTTGTTGTTGATGATATTGATTTATTAGGTGAGGAAAGAGAAGATGGGAGACAGAATAACTGCACTTCAACAATTAGTCTCGCCTTTTGGAAAGGTGATGACAACTTCTTGAAAAATTTCTTCACTTTTCTGCACACTTGGATTCCAGTAATCTGCCTTTTTTTTTTTTTTTCCTTTAATTTTGTTTTTTATAAAGATTATCTGCCTTGAAGAATCATGTTATTTTATCATGTTTTGGAGATATATAAATCGTAATTAATCGAATGCATTTGATTTATTTCAGACGGATACTGCTTCAGTTCTATCTGAGGCTATTGAATACATCAAGTTTCTCCACGAACAAGTTAGTGTAAGTGATCTCTTGATCATCATTCTAATAATGAACTGGTTTTTGCACTTTTCGTGTTGTTTCTTTAATTAACTCAGCCGTCTCGTAAAAAAGAAAAAGTTCATTCTAATAATGAACTCATTCAGTGTGCTTCAATTTGAAGAGAATATGTATAGTTATATAATTTGTTTGTTTGATTTATATAACAAATCTCCATGTTTAATAACCCTAGAAAATGAAATTAAACTAGAATTAATCTTTGCTTTTCTATGCCCTAACTAATCTATGTGATGTTAATTTATGTCAGGTTTTAAGTACACCATATATGAAAAATGGAGGTCCCATGCAACAGCACCAGCAGGTATAAAAAACCTCTAGTTGCTTTCAATTCATTGCTAAATTATGATAACTAACATTCTCATCATACTTTAAATGTGTGGATCTTGTTAGGTAACTCTTGTCATATTGTGTTTATAGTACTACATATATATAACTCTCATTTCTTTATCCAAATATTTTTGCAGAATCCTGCAGATAAATCCAAACTTGATCCGGATGGACCACGGCAAGACCTTAGAAGTCGAGGCCTTTGTTTGGTACCGGTTTCTAGCACATTCCCCGTGACTCATGAAACAACAGTTGATTTCTGGACTCCTACGTTCGGTGGATCTTTCAGATGAGCAAGTGGCTAACACCTCTCCGACAAATTTTAGGCGTGTATTAGTTCAAGTCCTAGCTAGCTAACATGTTGGTGTAACATCTCCTATTACAATTGAAAGATTCTCGACGCATAATTGGTAATAAAATGTCCCAATATTATGATTTTTTTGGCCTATAAATAGAGGGGCTCGACCGGTTATGTAATGAACTAACCGAACGGTTTGCTCTTTTCTTTATACAGGGACCAGGGTAGAACGGATGCTACAATTGTAACATGAGATGTTGCACAAATGGCAACTGAGGATTTGAATGAAGCAATCCTATTGATGAAAAAGATAAAAAAAAGGAGAGTGTTGGGGCCATGGAAGAGGCAAAATGATGCAATGCTTTAGCCAAATAGAGTCACATTTGTGTATTTGATTTAATTCAATATATACCAGTGTTGTAATAATTGAGAATTATGATTAAAGGGTGGTTTAGCAATGAGTAGGTGCTGAAATTAATTAAGTAGTTTTGGATTATTTTAGTGCTAGGTGGGATTTTTTGTTGTTTCTAGCTGAAATTAGATCTAGATTCTAGCTAGCTAATTATTTTGGTGGTGTAGCATAAATGTCGATGTAGTATTATTTGCAAGATAATGACTTTTGTTTAGGGTTTCTTTTCTGAAAGAAAGAAAATGAGAGGTAGGAATATTATTTATTGATAATTCCAGAACAGGAATGAGTGAAGTGTGGGGAGATAATCTGATGGGAAATCTCACTTTTGATTTGTTTATGTGTTTGGAATCAGTTAGTGGAAGTCAGAAGGTGGCCCATTGGGTCCCCTACTTTTAGGGTTTTTGCTAATTTAACATATTCTTTTTCTTGAAAAAATATATAATTGTCATATTCTTTACTTGAAAATGAGAGTAAGGGACTAAGGGTGTCCAGGAGGAGTAGCAATCACCCATGCCTTTGTGCTTTTCATCGAATGGTCACATTGAATTGCATCTATTGGATGCTAAAGGAACAAGTCTCTTTCTACCTTGGATTCATCACATATGGGGAATGAGGATATATATACTGTTTAAAAGAATGAGTTATGTAGTTGAAAGTTTGAAACTTATAAAATATTACAGTATAAGTGTAATATGTACCTAATCTTAATTTTGACAAAATGATTCTGGAATGGAGTTGTTTGATTCTCTCCCCCTTAGGCGAATCGCGTCTCAAAACGTGCGATTCTGAACGCGGTTCATTGATGCTCTAGTTCGCATGCTGATTGTCCGTAAATAAAAGTGAATGAAAAATAAATTCCTCTATATATTAAGAGGGATAAGAGATATTAGCAAATCACGTTAAAAAAATGGACTAATAACATTCAAAATTAGTAGCGAACTGTTTTCTAAAACTCAAAGATGTGATTCTCTAGAAAATCAATTCTCCACGATGTCATAACCGCGTGCACATTCTGAGCACTCGCGAATCAGGCAACCCTATTCTGGGGTTTTTATTTGTTTTCATGTAATTTAAGATTACTTTCAGGAAAAAAAAAGTCAAATGTCATGTGCCATGCATGACATGGGTGATAGATATATACAAACACAATTTTGAATGACACTCTTTCAAAAAAACAATTTTGAATGACAAAATAGATTCATATGTTAACCCATTCAAATTAAAACAAAGATTGTAATAACGTTTTGCCCTATTAGAGTAGGGTTGGGTACTAGAATAAATACAGGATGTTGAAATTTTGTGATCTTGAATGTGCGATCATAAAAAAGTATTTTACGTTGCAATCCCATCCCAAAGAATGTTGGAATATTTCTCGTTGCAATCACATTTGGAAACTTTAGTTGTTTGGCTAAAAACTCAGCGCGCGGTTAAATTGCTAGCAAATTGAAAACCAATTACCTATAGATAACCAAATACCCTTGAATGAAAAAAGAAATACATGCTAAAAGGTGTTTCTCTGTTTCTATCTCACGTTATGCAGAATTTTACTCTTTCCATAGATTTCACCTAGCTATCTTCTATCAACATGAATCGGGTAAAAATCCTCCCTTTGTTGTGTGTGATTCAACGTCTTTGTGAGTGTTTTGTGTGTGTTTTATGATTTTCTATTCAATTTTCATAATTTGTTGTTTAAAATTAACTTCCAAATTAAATTCAGTTGCTTGGAATGTTCAAATCCACAAATCTAATAAGATGAAGAAGATAGCTCGTATCATATGAAAACCATTTTAGAAAATAGATCCTGAACGACAAATGTGTATGTTCCTAATATGGTTTTCAACTTGTGTTGCATGTTTCTACTTTGTTATTATTTCAAGCACACATGTCGTTTTAAGACGTATTGTGGTAGTTGTAAGTAGTAATGTTACTATTTTTAGCTTGTGTTGAAATACTTATGATTTGATATTTTTGCGAATGGTCTTTAGCAAGTTAGTGAATGTTTTAAGTAGCAAGTTAGCGTGTTGTTTTTTTTTTAACCTGTGTTGGATGTTTCGACTTTGTTATTATTTTAAGTCTGTGATAGTTTTAAACAACAATGTTACTGTTTAGCTTATGTTGCATGTTTATGTTTTGTTATTGTCATAAGTACAAACGTGATGATTTTAATAAGTACTGTCATAGTTTTAAGCGGTAATGTTATTGTTTTAGGTTGTACATGGTGAAATTTTTATGATTTGAATTTTGGCAAATGCTTCATAAATGAGTTAATGAGCATTGTTATAGTTTTAAGCAAAAAGGTGAATTTATTTTTGAAACTGTTTAAAGCACAAATGTGATAGTTTTAACCAACAATGTTACTGTTTTTAGATTGTGTTCCATGTTTCTATTTTGTTATTCTTTTAAGCATAAGTGTGATGATTTTAAGAGACATTGTGATAGTTGTAAGCAGAATTGTCATTGTATTAACTGGTGATAAACTATTTCTTATTTGAATATTAGCAAATGGTTTCATGAATGTTTTAATGAGAATATTATGGTCTTAAGAGGGTTAGTGAATGTTTTAATGAGTCTTGTGTATGTGTTTATTAGCTTCTATGTTGCCATTTTTCTGTTTTGTTTTGTTTTTTGTTTTTGCAAATAGTTCATGAATGTTTTTAGCTCGTTTGTGATGGTCTTTAGCACATTAGTGAATGATTTTAATTTTCCTTGTCAGTATTTTTAATTTCAGGTGTCAATGATGACATCCTGTTTGATGATAGGATATCTTAAAGGTATAACTGAAATAAAAGCCATTCCAATGAACTTGGCGTCTATGTCAAGAAGTCATAAAAAAGATACATAAACCTTAAGATGAATATTGAATAACTGAAGGTCTGAAGTAGCCTAGTTTTAACCATGTTCATTGATGTTTTAACTATGAAAATTTTAAACTTGTTTATTGGTGTTATAATGATATATATTTGTGAATTTTATATATCATTTCAGTATCAAACAAAATGTTACATAAATATACATTAAAACCATCATATCATCACTTAAACGAACCAGCTTAAAACTATTATCCAATTCCTTTAGAATACAACAAACATTGTATTTGAATCCTACATGCTAACACTTTAAAATTATCATATCATCTTTTAAAACAATTAAAAAGAAGAGGTTAAAAGTATATATAAAATAAAAAAGAACCTTGTGTAATTATATTTAAGAAACCTAATCAATGGTTTCTTGATAATTCAAGACTTTGGCTTATTTTAAGACATGAAGGAAATCAGTACTTATTCAATGCATAAAATACATGTAAAGATTTCGGGTTTAAACGAACCGAGCGACAGTTAGCCCGGCCCGGTAACGAACTTGAGAAACAGGGATCCTGAAATATGAGTAGCGTATCTTTAGAGGCGGGCCTATCGGTACGTAGTCATCGAGTACTAGTAGTAAAAGCCCAGTAGTGGATGGTCAGTTTGTCCTTAGCTTTGCTTAGAAGCACACATACATTTGATTACATTCATACCTGTAGTCCGTAGAAAATCAACCCAAAAGCATTTTCTTTTCCATCTTCATTTCAACACTTAATCATTGCCTTCCAAACGTATCATCTGACGCAATGCAAACATCACCAAAACCTGGAACTATCAATTCCAAACACCCACTGGAACTGCAGATATGCTGCAAGAACTACTGTACGAAAACACAAACGAGCCTTAATACGGGTTCTAGTTCGTAAGATCTTGCACGGTATCCGTTACTACTTTGCGGATGGAGAAGGAAAATCTTGTTAAACTGTTCTTCTAAATGAGTAAGATTTTCAAAGGATCATGAAGGGAACATATTATTTCTGCACAATGCTGGTATATGATATAATCTCAAAGCAGGCTAGAAAGCTTATGATATTAAATCAGAAGATCAAACTTTGCATAGCCACTCATAAGTGTGTACTGATCAATAGAGTGTGGATACTTTGCGCTCGCAACAATGCCAAGCGTAACAATTGCAATCTGATAAGGTAGTTCATCCGGGAATTAACAGGAAACAGGAAAAAAATATTGTAAGAATTGCAAACGTTATATATATTGGATCGACCAACAGACATGATTGATCAGGCAGCGGCTTCCTTGAGTTTCTTGGCAATAGTAGCAATGTACTTGCCTTGGTGAAGAGCCTGTTCCATCTCAAGCTCTGATGGCTGCCTCGAGCCATCGCCAGCATAAGTTCCAGCTCCATAAGGACTACCACCTTTTATTTTCTCCATCTCGAACATGCCAGCACCGAATGTGTATCCAATTGGCACAAATATCATTCCATGGTGAACAAGCTGGGTGATAGCAGTCAATCTGCAAGAATCACAAACAGAGAAGACTGAGCAGTCGATCTAGTCATGGACTCGATTAGTACTATAGTATAGAATCGAGGTCATCGACACCCATACCTCGGGTTGCATGAAACCAGATGTTAAATATCAAGCAGTTGAAGATGAAATTCTATAACCATTTTGACTATGTGAGTGTTATGTTATATGGTTTTTAAAAACCTAAGGGATTTCGTTCCCAATTTGAAAATCTTTTAGACACGCCCAACACACTAGGTCGATTCCTTTGGTTCCTTGTGTATATTTCAAGCTCACCCACTTGCAGTTTATGCAATCAGAATATCAAGTAGAGACTTACGCTGTCGTTTCCTGACCACCACCTTGAGATCCTGTGCTGTAGAAGATCCCAGCAGGCTTGCCAGCAAGTTGCTGTGTTCTCCATAGGCCACCAGTAGCATCAAGAAACGCCTTGAATTGTGCAGCCATCATTCCGAACCTCGTTGGGAAACCAAATATGAAACCGTCAGCCTCAGCAAGTTCATTGGGAGTTATAATGGGTACATCACTCTTTGAAGGTGCACTCATTTTTGTCAGAACCTCTTCTTGTAGAGTCTCAGGTACCTGTTACACACAAGATTATGTCAATTTCTAAATTTTGTTTCGAGAATTGTACAGTAGAGTCGCACCAAGTATATGGAACAAATTAGTACATCAAATGGAAGAAGAAACTGGCACTTTGTAAATCTCAAACTGAAAACATAACTAATTTCCTTGTGCAGATCAATAGTCTTTAGGTTATACTGGTAGACATCGGAGAAAATATATTTCCTTCACCCATGTATCCTACACCATCTTTTTCAAAACATAGAGCCATGAGTCGAGGCGCTAGCGTAACTTCTACTACTGAGATTAATTATTGATCCCAACAGAGGACTTTATCCCCAGTAACCATCACTTGAAATTACGTTGCAAATGTATGCTCATAAGAAATTCTTTTCTTCCCAAAAATGATATAGGTGGTAGTTTATGGGAGGTTTTGGTTAATATAATGGAATAATATTTTTGCTTTGTCACAGATATCAGGTATGCATGCAGAATCAAGCAATATAAGTCATAAACTGAGTGCTGTTATTAGTGTAATATTGTCAAATGCTCTACTTACTTTAATATGACGGGCGACGGCGGTGGTTGTTATATAAATAAGATCGTTGGCATAGTTGTATAATTTTTCCTATAAAAATACATTGCATCTGATGAATGAAATACATGCCGGGAAATATACCTACTCCCACTAGTTTGATATCTCCAAAACTATTAGTCAGATCAGGAAACTGGAAACAAGCAATTGAGGCATTAGCTCAATGATATAGGAAACTTGACATGCTAGACACTAGGGTGCTATAGAAACAGACAAATATGACTAAAGGTTCTTTAAGAGATTCATAGCAAGTATAATACAACTTCTCTATGTCGACAGAAATGGGATTGCAGTTGCAAGAAAAGATCCAGGATACTTGTTAGCAGATTTACGATAGAACCTTCAGGTGACTCTTTCGACTTTATGTTTAGTAAGCAGGTACTTTAACCACACATTATGCAAGTCCCAAAAAGTCACAAAATATTATTTATGAAATAAATATTCCGCCATCAAATCTCAAAATGTTTAGGAACTTAATTAGTGTCCAACCAGACACCCAGTACAGGCTGAGTTTACCGTATAATGGGTTCGAGTCATAAGTCCCACGCGTCTTGTTGGTATGATATTGTCAGCTTTGGATTTTAGTCCTCATACCATATGAGAGTGTGGATCTATTAATATACTCTTCAACATTCACATGCCCATCCTATGTGGGATTGGGTATTACACTTATCATCAGAAAGCTTTTTAATATCATTTTATATTTAGCCAATAAGTTGTTTTCTACTCTTTCCTTTTGAGTGTTTGTAACCCAACGAATTGTAAAAAAATTCAAGAAGCAGGTTCTAGCTAAAGTTGTTTCATCAGGTAGAACGACACACATATTACTTTTCTAGATGTGATTATCTTGTGTGAAAATGTGCAACAAGAATTGTGAGGAGAATATACAGTTTATCACCTGCCATAATTTGGCCTCAACTCCTTCCACGGATGCAGCTCCCTTCTTTATCTCTTCAGCCAGTTTCTCCACATGACCGTACATAGAATAGTACCTACATGAAACACAAACAGAAACCGTCGGTCAAAATATCAGAAACAAAAAGTAAATAAAATCCATAATTTCAGAATAACACAACTCATCATCCTCAGAATACAGAACACTCTGCAGGTTCACACTAACCCACCGAATAGAGGGAATAAAATAACATCTTAGCTCATTTGAAACTCAACAAGAGAAAGGACAAAACAAAATAGGATCAAAGTGAAGACATGTCGTCCTAACAAATAACGCAAGAAGCTACAGCAGGGGCGTAGAGATGTTTGGGCACCACAGTTACTTAATAGTTAATACAATCTCCCTCCATCTATTTCATGAAGATTATTCACTCATATCCCATTTTCTTAAAGAACTACCAGTAGTATCACATAAAACGTTTAATCAATCAAATTTTCAAACAATCAATTCAATAACATGACGAAATCGTACGTAATGGATTTTCAGTTTTACCAATTTCCGGTGAAAAGTCTGAGCTAGATATTCTACCTTACTTGAACAAAACGATTCGTAGCTAAGATACAACGATGACGAAGCGAGGTTGTTTCGAATTTAAACTCAAAGAAGTGACATTCCTACAATTGCAGTTGCATATAATAATCTGATAGAAACCATAATCAGATGACAATTCCTACTTCCATAAAATCTGTCAGTGGATAGCTATAATTCAGTATCATCCTCAATTCAGTTTTTTTATCCGAATTCTTGAAATTAGTTAGTCCTACAATCAAAGGATCAAATCCCCTAGACTGGAACAAAGTGCGTAACTAGTTTCATTTCAACCCTAAAAAACAATTGAGCCCTAGAATATATACAGAAACCATATATTGCCACAGAATCAGAATCCCAATTCAATCATAATATATAGGATCCAAGAAAACCCATCATCAAGATTTCGATAAAACAACAGACGATCATCAATTGAAGAAGCAATAAAGGGTTATTTGAGGAGTAAATACTTACACAATGTAGACTTTGGTCGCCATGTTCAAATTGATTGATTGTTTTCTTTGTGTGGGTGGTGTGAGTGAAAATGGAGTTAGAAAGAAAGTGACAGTGAAGAAGCTCCTCGTAATTTATACCCTGGGGCATAACACTCTGATTAATTAATGCTAATTTTGGTAACAATACTTCATTATTTACACCTTTATTTTTTTTTTAAGGTCTAAAACCAACCTTTTGATCTCGTTCTATTTGTTCGATTCGTCTGAATAAATTTAAATTTAAATTGAATTGAATTTATTTATATATGAGATTTTTTTTTAATAAATGTAAAGTGATTTTAATTTTGTTTAAATATATGCTCAATTGGCGATTAAGTTTTTTCAAACGAATCAAAAGAGTCTTACTGGATTTGGGTAGTAAAGACATGTTGTAAGATTATGACTGATAGGTGTGTAAACCATAATTAATGTGATTTTCCACAAGCAAGCAATTATGTTGTTTTCCACAAAGGAACAAGGGTTAGTGGGGTTTAATGGTTGATTAGACTAAATTAATGAGTAACCAGTTGAGAAATGACACTAAGGAGTTGTGTTGGGGAGAATTGACGTTGAAGTTGTGTAGACTTTGATGATGGGTTGTTGTTTGTCACGCATGCCTTTCATCATTTTAATTCTATATATATATGTATATATATCCCGTTTGGTGAAGCTAAAGAGAAAAAGAGGTTCTAGAATAAATCCCTCCTTTTCAATCATTCTTCATACTTGCATGTGTTTAGCAAGCTAATCCTGTCTTAGTTTTTTCTCTTTTCGGTTGGTGGAGGGTGTCCACTACTAGCTAAAATTTGTCAGGATCATCCGGTGCGAATCCTAAACGCGATGAGGTGGAATACATCCAACGCATCAAAGATGAATTTATATGAACCAAGTGCCTAGTCCGAGTGTGTGGCTTGCACCAGAGTGTCAAGCTTGGGCCGACCTCGGCTCGGCCCTAGGGGGGCACAAGGCTTCTCTTCAATGTGACTATTTGACTTTGGATCAAGCTCATAATTAAACGCTCACCTGCCCAACTATGATGACACCGTCTCATAACATGGTCTACATAATACAGTGTTCCTCAAAACATGTTCGGTTGTTTTTTCTCTTATCAACCTCCAATTAGTAAATTAATTGAATTACTCTACTATCGGCTTGATTATGCTATATTAGAGATGAACATCTAGTTAATTAAGTCTTGTAATATATAGTCACGAAGGAATTTAAATTTAGATAGTGGATTAGAAATGATGTTAATGCCGTATGATTTCCAACAATTTATTCTAGGGGGCCAGAATTAGTTGACAGATAGGTGTGAGGATATATAGAAAAATACAAATATATATCGTAAAGTGTTATGCATGATAGTAGCTAGTGTGTGTGGATGAAACGGCTGTGTGACTTGGTGTGTGTAGGGCTCAATAATTGGGGCATGGTGTTGTTGGATGATAATATACTATCCTAACTAATACTATTGCGTGTTCACACGCAACAGACTTGCATGCCTTTACCCTTTAGTTCACTAGAGTTTGCATGATAGTTGTTGACCAAAATCATCATAAAGGGTTGGAGTGGTAATTAGTTGAGAATATGCAATACTTATGACTAGTTTACTAGACTACTAGTCTACTAGTATATGAGAGTACAACTTAAATTTGGTATTGAATTGTTTTGCAATATATTCTGAGAACTCTTTATGTAGGGGGTGAGGGTTGGTCAAATTTATACACGATTGAGTGAATTGAACTTGTGTGCGTGCACGGCCTGAGACGGACTGAAACGGACAAGCTCGAGTCTCCAGCTCTAGAAGAAAGACACATTGAAATACTTCTTCCTTCTCCTATCTTACCTTAACTCCTTAAGCATAAACCGACATCAAGTGGTCTTGGAAATTCGATGTAGAGTTCAATCTCTCAAAGCACCATAGGTGATGAGAGGGCGTATTTTGCTTTAAGGGATACACGAGCAATTAGTTCTTGTTCGTTAGAGGTTGCTTGCTTGTGCGGCAAGTGATCTTGAAAATTCGTTGTAGACGCTCAACGTCTCAAAGCACCAAATGTGAGATGGCGTATTTTGCTTTAAGGAAACTGCGTTAGTGCAGGCCTAAAATACTTCAAGATCTACAGATCAGACCGCCAGACGCCCTTCCTGTTATATTCTTTGTATTTCCATTCAATATCTGTAACGTAAATTACATAAACACACACACACACACTTAGCTCAGAAAAACTTTCAAAGAGACAACCCATAGTGAGAAAAAAGACTAGCATCAAGCGATTGTTATGATTGGTACAAAATTTACCCCGCCCTTTTTTTTTTAATCATGACTGGTACTTATTTATTATTTTTATATAATAAAAGGTACTCTAACGTAATTTGAGTTTTCCGTAAAAAAAGGAGCTATTTTCATCCTATATCTTGTGTGATTTTTCGTTATTCTACCTTTTGTGGCGACGACACTATCTCTGTTACCTCTAGCTCTCCTGCCCCCCAGTTTATGAAGTCTTTGACAAAGAGCTATTTTGGTGTCATTGATGCGCATCTGACGTCGCGTTACAGTTTGAGCCCTCGGCATTGTGTCCGTGCTCCCCATGCGCAGGATTTCTTGTTCACCATATCAATTGATGGGTTGGGCCAGCGGATGAACCCACGGCAATTCCGTGCGGTGTTGGATTATCGCCTGGTGGTCCCCTTGTTCCTTGATGGCTCCCTTTGTTCGAGTTGTCGTGTGCGCCGGATGGACCAATGGGGTGACCATGGTGTTCACTGCTCTAGTGAGGTGGGGGTGAAGTTCCGACACAATCTCGTGCGTGACACTTTGGTCGATATCTGTTCCAAAGGTGGGGTTTCTGCGCGGAAAGAGGCACCTATGGGTTTCCTCTCTGAGGATGGGCGGGACCTACGACCAGCAGACTTGTTGTTATTCAATTGGTCTCAAGGCAAAGATGCTTGTGTGGATGTGACTGGTGCTTCTCCTTTCGCTGGTGGGGGTGATGGGTTTTTGGACCTCGGAGTGGCTTTGCGCAACGCGGTAGAGAACAACAAGAAGAAGTATTCGTCCAAGTGTGCAGAACACGGTTACTCGTTCATCCCATTTGACTTCTCTACTTTTGGAGAAATTGACCAGGAGGCGTTGGCTATTTTTTCGCGCCTCAAGTATCTTTCTACACTTCAATAATGTTAGAAGTGGTATTTTTCTCTTTTCTAAACTTAGCTTTTGTATACAAAAAGGGGTGGGAGCACAACTTGTCTCTCGACTCCCTTCCAAGTATATATATATTCTAGATCTTCTACATCCAAGAGAATCTATTTCAATTAGGGATGTAAATTAGTTCCGTTGAAAATTCGTAACAAATACTTGGTCACAATTCAGTTCGTGTTGTAATTTTACCGAACTGAACAGTTCTCAAAAATATTTGTATTATTAATTAATACTAGCTAATTAACCCGTCGAATACTCGACGGGGCATAAAAAAGTTGTACGCACACTTGTTACTAAATAAATTTGATTGTGTGGAACAACAAATAAAGAAAGATATTGATCATATGTGTATTGTTACACAATTGTTTATCTTTCTACTTGGTCTATGTTTCTCATAAGCATTACTATGCACCAACTATTTGGAACATCTTATAGTATCCAAAAACTTAATAGGATGTATTTTTCATTGGATTCGAATGTCATATGGCAATTTAGTATCACCTCATTATCATTTTCATTGGCATTGGTACTATTATCGACCTCCAATAACCATCGGGACTATGCTATTTCGATATTAATGTCTTTCCTTTGCCCTATGAGCACGGTCATATAATACTCCACCTTTATCATAGAAAAAATGTTGAATTTAAAAAATACTTAACATGATGTTATTTTCATCTTCAAACTTAACACATACATGCATAATATTCATATGTGTCATAATTATGACTGAATATAATGTTATCCACATGAATGTCGTTCATTTCCCTTTGACCATGAACTTGTCATGGATCCTATATCACCTTCGCTCTATTTTCCTCAAATTAAATGGGTTTCAATATTGGAGTTCAATAGTCATTCAACAGAACTCCTAATATGTTGAACTTCAAAATAGAATAAGCAAGAATACACTTATTATAGATAGAGAGCTTACAGAGTAGTCCCATCTATTGTGATTGTTTTTGTAAATTATCACATGAGTACACCAATCGAACACATCCACTATTTCAGCATAATTAAGGCTGAGTATAATGTCATCCACATGAATGTATTTCATTTGCCCCGTGATCATGAACTTGTCATAGATTCTATATCACGTTCACCCTAATTTCCTTAAATGCGTTCCAATATTGGATTTCAACTCTGATTCAGCAAAACCCTTAATCTCTTGAATTTCAAAATAGAATAAAGCCAATATACACTTATATGAATAGATAGTCTACATGGTAGTCCCATCAAATGCAATTATTATTTTAATTATTATGGAACACAATCAAACCCATCCATTATTATAAATTATTTCGGCATAATTAAGACTGAGTATAATGTCATCCACATGAATGTCTTTCATTTTCCACGTGACCATGAACTTGTCATGGATCATATATCACGTTGATTATTTGTAATTTTACCGAACTGAACAGTTCTCAAAAATATTTGTATTATTAATTAATATATTTAAATGTTCGTTATCTTGCAAACATTCCATGAGCAAGTGACGTTTGAAAAAATGAAATGGTTTAACTCTACTGGGACATCCCAAAATGGCAAAATAGTACAACATTTTAAACGGAGAAAATATTTTAATAAGAAAAGGAGAGACAAAAGTGTAAAACGGGATTTTTTTATGATGAGGGTTGACTTTTTTCTTCGGTGTAATTAATTTTATTTTCGTAAACTAAAATTTATCCTTTAGTAACGTAATATATGAAATATTGAGAATGAAAACGTTAGTGTGTGTTTTAAAAGTTACTACATGCTACTATACTATTATACTAATAATACTAATATTATCAAGTTTGAACTGTATACGCGTTAGGATATTTGTTCTTCTGTATCAGATTAGCAAGTGCATCTACTGACCTGTGTCGTCGGGTATTCAGATTAGATGTACGTGCCTCTGGTTGACCGGCACTATAAGCAACAGCCAACAGGTCTTGACTTATTGCTAGTCAAATTGGAAGTTTCAGCCAGCCACTTTCTTAGAAACGTAACTTTGATGAAAACAAATTAATTACATTGAACCTTAATGATATGACCTTGTTTCATCTAAGAAAATTCAACATGTTGTTTTTAACATGCATGCATGTTTACATATGTAGACTAACAGCTTCATCATTTCCAGCTGATCCATGTTAATTAATAAAACATGGCGTCATCATCATCTATAGGCCTTAATTTGTTTCTCACAGTACTATGCTTAACAACTTTCTGTTCAACTTCACTTGCACAAGATACCTTAAATCTTACTCAAACCATTCGAAATGGCCAGACATTGGTCTCACCTGGCGGAACATTTGAACTTGGATTCTTCACCCCTGGAAGTTCCAGGTGGTATCTCGGCATGTGGTTCAGGAACATACCTGGCAGGACTATCGTCTGGGTCGCAAACCGTGCTGTTCCAATCACAAACACGTCAGGTGTAGCCTTGCGTGTTGTCCAGCCTGGAACTTTGGTTCTGGCTAGTGACTCGAATGGCGTGATATGGTCGTCTAATAGTTCGGCAAGGTCACTGCAGAATCCGATTGCGCAGTTGCTTGAGACGGGTAATCTTGTTGTTAGAGACGAAAACGAAAACGATGACAGGCCGGAGAATTTCGCGTGGCAGAGTTTCTATTATCCAACTGATACTTATTTATCAGGAATGCCATTTGGGAGGAACTTGGTAACCGGGCTGGATACGCATATAGTGTCCTGGAGAAGTGTAGATGACCCTGCTCCAGGAGACTACAGTTTCCCTTTAGACCCAACTGGATTGCCACAGATACTACTTAGGAGGGGTAATGATGTTGTGTACAGGATCGGCCCCTGGAATGGACTACGCTTCAGTGGTGCACCTGATGCAACAGGGGATACTACGTATAGATTAACGTTCATTAATAACGAGAACGAGGTAAGGTACATAGAAGAGACCGTTGACAGTTCGGTTATTTCTAGGTTCAACGTGAATCAGAGTACTGGCCTTGTGCAGCGATGGACATGGGTGGAAAGAAGAGGGTGGGTGAATTATCTCAACATGCCGACAGATATATGCGATAATTATGGATTGTGTGGTGCATATGGAATTTGCAATATTGGGAATTCACCTGCGTGTGGGTGTCTTGATCGATTCGTGCCAAGAAATCCAAATGACTGGGTTCGAACTGATTGGACGGGTGGATGTGTTAGAAGGAGGAATTTGAGTTGTGAAACAGGCGATGCTTTCATAAGATATTCCGGAGTTAAGTTGCCAGATGTGAGAAATTCGTGGCACAACACCAGCATGACGCTTGATGAGTGTAGAGTTGCATGCTTCAGGAATTGTTCGTGTATGGCGTACACCCAGTTGGACATAAGCAGAGGTATCGGTTGCCTGATTTGGAATGAAGAGTTGGTTGACATCAGAAGGCTATCTTCGAATGGACAGGATGTTTACATCAGGATGTCGTCTTCTGAGTCAGGTAAAAAGCTGATTAGGCCAAGAGCTTTCAAATTTATATATGCTACTGAAGAAATGATTTGCACTCACTTTCATTGAAGTGAAATTACTGCAGACTCTGGAGGAGATGATAGCCGAATACTAATTGCAAGTTTGACATCGGTAAGTGCAGCAATTCTCTTAGGCATTGGACTATTTCTGTTTATTCGGAAGAAGAAAAGTGGATCCAAGATGACAGCTGCAGGTAGCAGAAACAAAAAATTATATTCATATTCATTCTCATGAAATAGAGCCAATAATTGTATGAATCTTCATTTTTTCCGTTGCAGATTCGTATAGTGGAAGTCATCACAGAGACCCAGAGCTGCCCATGTTTGATTTTCCTACAATCTTGAGGGCTACCGATGAGTTTTCGTTAAGAAACAAGATTGGAGAAGGTGGATTTGGTTCTGTTTATAAGGGAGTGATGCATGGAGGACAAGAAATTGCAGTGAAAAGGTTAGCGAAGGACTCGATGCAAGGGCTAAATGAGTTCAAGAATGAAGTTATATTCATAGCCAAACTTCAACACAGGAATCTTGTACGACTTCTAGGCTGTTGCATTGAAGGAGAAGAAACAATGCTGATATATGAGTACATGCCTAACAAAAGCCTTGACTATATATTATTTGGTGAGTTGTTGATATTGTTGATTTTGAGATTTTGCTAAACATTTATCATCAGTAGAAATATTCTTTGTGAACAAAACGTTATGATCAGATAAAAACAAAAGCATGCTGCTCGATTGGCCAAAGCGCTTCGATGTTATCAATGGAATAGCTAGAGGACTCCTGTATCTTCACCAAGATTCGCGTTTGAGAATTATCCATCGAGATCTCAAGGCTAGTAACGTGTTGCTGGACTCTGAGATGAAACCGAAGATATCAGATTTTGGGATGGCAAGAAGTTTGGAGGGAACGAGTTTGAAGCTAAAACACGAAGAGTTGTAGGAACATAGTATGAATCTTTCAACAAGTTTTTTTAATAATCGAATCATTACAATTTCACAAGTAGCATTACAAAGCTAGTAATAAACTATAAATAATCTCGCACTTGGCGAGAATTGAACATATGACCTCTAGTGTCATGACACCTCAGTCTAACCAATTGAGCTAAACCTCATTGGTAATCTTTCAACAAGTGATGCATATGAGTCTTACTTTTTCGATTTCATTATATGATTATCTCAAATGTTGATAATCAATTGCAGTGGCTATATGGCTCCAGAATATGCAGTGGACGGTCTGTTTTCAGTGAAATCTGATGTATTTAGCTTCGGAGTCCTAGTTCTGGAAATTGTTAGCGGAAAGAGAAACAGGGGTTTTTCCCACAACAATCACAATTTCAATCTTCTCGGACATGTACGTTCTACTATTGCTTACGATTTCCAGAAACTGTTAATATAGAGAGAGATTCACGTGGATTATTGTGGCGCAGGCATGGACACTTTATAAAGAAGGGAGATCACTGGAACTGGCAGACCGTTCTCTACAAAACTCGTTTTACATTGGGGAAATTCTAAGATCGATTCATGTGGGGATATTATGCGTGCAACAAAGTCCTGAAGATAGACCAAGCATGTCTTCTGTGGTTCAGATGTTGGGAAACGAGGGTGCTTGTCCTGAAGCCAAACAACCAGGTTTCTTCACTGAAAGAGATGTTTTTGCTGCTCAGAGTTCAACAAGCACAAATGTGGCAAGTTCGACCAATGAAATGACTATTACAATGCCAGAAGGCAGATAGTACAGTTGTACAATGTTGAACTGATCTTTCTTGATGTCATCTGATACAGTTCTAGCATACCAGTATGCTCATGAACATCCAGGAAACTCAAGGTCATTCACAATCATTCATATAGGCACACCGCACACATATGTGATTGTATATGCTAGTTTAGGTCTGTAACACTGTAATGAGGTAGGCCATTTCAGTACCAGAACTTGTAAGGTTTGTGAACAAGCATGCTTACAGTTGTCTACTTGTGAGACTATATATTATATATTCTTTCCACATAAATCGAAACAAAACTCCGGGGAATGCCTATCAATCAGATGGCATCTTTTATTTATCTGTCACATTTGTAAGCGGAACATATTGGAGAATTGATATAAGTGATTAGATTCCGCACCTCTCCACAAGTTTTTACATAAAGATATTGAAGTATCCCGATCTAAGCGATGCTGCAAGCTGTTGAAATATCTGTTCTTTTTAACATGTCACATATAAGACATTGGTCTTGCCTGGCGGAACATTTGAACTCAGATTCTTCACCCCTGGAAGTTCCAGATGGCATCTCGGCATGTGGTTCAGAAACATACCTGACTGCAGGACCATCGTGTGGGTCGCAAACCGAGCTGTTCCAATAACAAACACATCAGGTTCAGTCCTGCGTACGTCTTGTTGAGCCTGGAACATTGGTTCTGGCTAGTGACTCTAATGGTGTGATATAGTCGTTGAACAGTTCCAGGTTGGTTCAGAATCCGATTGCACAGTTGCCAACAGATAGATAAATGAAAGGAAACATTCTTTGCTCCTCTTGATCTTCTCTGCACACTATCGGTAGAACATAATGTAGTAGGTGGAGCACTAGAGCAATAGAGCAAACAGGCATTGCAGAAGTAGTGTTAGTGTTTTGTACAGCTAGCCAAACTAGAATTGCTTCTTGTTCTGCATTCTCCAAATATTTAATAGAAGTTCTGCATTAAGATGAGGTGTTTGTAAGGAATATTCATTACAAAGAATTAATGACCAGAGTATTTGAATGATCACTACCAGTATCAGGAGACAAAACTAGAAAATTTGGCCTTGCATATGGTTCGAGTAATTATATTCCAAGGGAAAAGAAAAGAAATTATTTAAAAATGTAGTAGCATCTCATGTAAGTTTGAAAATTCTCAATGCATTGAAGTTTCTTACCCCATCATAGTAGGGCCAGAATTGACTTCTCCCTGCAAATTCAATGCAATGCATTGAAGTTTCCTACCCCATCATGTTCTGCTGCTTTTTTGTTTTCTTTTTTCTTTTATCTCTTCTAAAGACAATCAGCAGCTACCCACCCATATTTTGTGCTAAGAAATCTTTTCCGGCAACCAAATCAGAAGCTGCACTATCTCAAAAACACTAAGAAATTCAGTAGCTGCACCTGTCTAATGGTTGAATCATCTTTTGTGTGTTTCATCCTCTCACTACTTATCCTTTTCTGTTCAATATCACTTGCAGCAGATACTTTAAATCTTACTCAAAGCCTTCAGTTTGGTGACACATTGGTGTCTTCTGGTGGAACATTTCAACTAGGATTCTTCCACCCTGGAACTTCCAGGAACTGGTATCTTGGCATGTGGTACAGAAATATTGATGTTGAAACCATTGTTTGGGTCGCCAATCGTGATATTCCTATCTCAAATACGACAGGTGTAGTCCTAAATGTTATCCAACCAGGGATTCTGGCACTTCTAAATGACACGGGTGGAGTAATATGGTCTTCTAACACGTCTACAACGTTGCAAAATCCAGTTGCCCAGTTGCTTGACTCGGGAAATCTTGTTGTTAGAGAAGCGAATGATGACAGGTTGGAGAATTTCGCTTGGCAGAGTTTTAATCATCCATCTGATACTTACTTATCTGGAATGAAATTTGGATGGAACTTAGTGACAGGTTTCGAGACGTATTTCTTGTCATGGAGAGGAATAGATGATCCTTCTCCAGGAGACTTTAGTCTCCATTTGGATCCTACTGGATTTCCACAAATACTCATGAAGAGGGGTGATGTTGTTCACCATAGGATTGGCCCCTGGACTGGACTACAATTCAGTGGAGGGCCGGTTAATCAGCCTGCGGACAGAGTTGTCATGAACGAGAATGAGGTAACCTACCATAACTCTCACAACGCATCAGCCCTCGGGAGGTTTACTGTGAACCAGAGTGGCATTGTTCAGAGCTGGACGTACGTGGATCGAAGAGGTTGGATAGGAAACCTCATTATGCCTGCTGATGTATGTGATACTTATGGTTTGTGTGGTGTGAATGGGATCTGCACTATTGGGAATTCTAGGCCGTGTGATTGTCTTGATAGATTCTTGCAGAGAGATCCTGGTGAGTGGGATAGATCAGATTGGACGAGCGGATGCATCAGGAGGAGAAATTTGAGTTGTGAAGGTGATGCTTTTTTAAGGTACTCTGGAATCAAATTGCCAGACGCGCGATACTCACGCTATAATTTAAGCATGACGCTTCGCGACTGCAGAAGGGAATGCTTAAGGAATTGTTCTTGCACAGCTTACACGCAGTTAAACATTGACAGAACAAGTGGGTGCTTGTATTGGTATGGTGAGTTGATAGATATAAGGAGGGTATACGCGGATGGACAGGATATTTACATTAGATTGGCGTCTTCTGAAGCAGGTAATCTTCTTAAAAATGAACTAATTTGTCTTCGAGTTTGCCCTTCTTGGATTCAAAATGTAGTTTATGATGATGTAACTAAGACTATGATGCTTATGGTACCAAGAACGTCAACATGCTCTACCCTCCTTTGGCTTAATATAATATAAGTATCGTTTCATTTCAAAAAAAAAAACACAAGTTGTTCTCATAGCTGGGAATGAAATATTGCAGAATCCGGAGGCAAGAATAGAAAAATGCTGATAGCAAGCTTGATATCAGTGATTGGAGTTGTTCTTATTGTCCTCAGCCTTTTTATATTCATCAAAAAGAGAAAGAATGCACTGAAAGCAAAGAAAGGTAAGGAAAATTGGTGGGTGGTATTTATTTTTATTTTTCTGCATCCATGTTCTGAGATATTCAGATTTGTTTGTTTTGTTTTGGCCAGGATTATATGAAGGAATCAATCAAAAAGACCTATTGCTACCAGCATTTGAGTTACCTGTACTTTTGGCAGCAACTGATAACTTTTCAAACAGTAACAAAATTGGACATGGTGGATTTGGTACTGTTTATAAGGTCAGTCTTTTTGTGAATTGAAGAAAAACATAACAAAAGCTAAATGCATGCCTAAAGCTTGAATAATATTAGCTTCAGCATTATTACTTTCCAATTTAACAAATTCCGGTTGTAGGGTGTGCTAAAAGGTGGGCAAGAAATCGCTGTTAAACGGTTGTCAAAGAACTCGATGCAAGGGGTAAATGAGTTCAAGACCGAAGTTATCTTCATTGCTAAACTTCAGCACAGGAATCTAGTAAGACTACTTGGTTATTACATCCGAGATGAAGAATGCATGTTAGTTTATGAATATATGCCCAACAAAAGCCTAGATATTCCTCTGTTTGGTGAGTGATCAATTTGCTTTCATTCTTCCTTTTTTTTTCTTTTTTTTTTTCTGTTGGTTCTGTCATGATTGGATTGTATCTATGATATAATTTACAAGGTAAACTTTGACAGATCAAACAAAACGAATGCTGCTTGATTGGCCAAAGCGACTCAGTATTATCACTGGAATAGCTAGAGGTCTCCTGTATCTTCATCAAGATTCCAGATTGAGAATTATTCATCGAGATCTTAAACCTAGCAACGTGTTGCTGGACTATGAGATGGAGCCGAAGATATCCGATTTTGGGATAGCTAGAATTTTCGGAGGCAATGAGACTGAAACCAAGACACGCAGAGTAGTTGGAACATAGTAAGAACCAAAAAAGTCCCATTTGAAATGCTTGATTTAACATTGTTAATTTTTACTGCTTTTAATCTTATTTTGATGTTAATACTCCACTGCAGTGGCTACATGGCTCCAGAATATGCCGTGGATGGCCTGTTCTCGGTGAAATCAGATGTATTTAGCTTCGGTGTCCTAGTTTTGGAGATTCTGAGTGGGACAAGAAACAGATGTTTTGTCCACAACGATCACAGTTTCAATCTTCTTGGGCATGTAAGTACTTGTAAAAGTAGACATTCTGCTGTTCTTGCATTTTCAACCGTGCGTTCCCAGTTGGAGAATGAAATCAAAGTTATACTATATCTTCTTGACACAGGCATGGACACTTTATAAAGAAGACAGGTTAGAGGAACTAGTAGACGTCACTTGTCTAACAGGCTCATCTTACTTCCTGGAGGTTGTAAGAACAATCCATGTCGGACTGTTATGCGTGCAAAACAATCAAGAAGATAGGCCAACTATGTCTACTGTGGTTCATATGTTAGAAAATGAAGGTATGTTGCCTGAACCCAAACAACCTGGTTTCTTCACCGAAAGAGATGTTTTAGCAGCCAAGTATCCAACTGGTACAGTTTCGGCTAATGAATTAACAAATACAGTGCTAGAGGGAAGATAGTAATTCTGTACTAGTAAAATTAGTACAGTTCTGTTAATGATTTGACAGATACAGTGCTACTGTGCTAGAGGACACATAATGAAAACACAATTTTAATGCAATATTACTATTTATAGCCCATCATTTTGTGGGTCTAAGGCAGAAGACTTATATGGCCTCTTTTCTATATTTTTGAGCCGCCTCTGAGGAATCATCATTTTGTGAGACTTTAATAAGTCTTGAAGAAAAGATGTCAGCTTGGTAAAAAAACATTGGCTCCATGGAAGCTCTCACTTTATTTCTTATTATTGTATCTTCAACAAATTTCTATTCGAGTGCATATGCGATGGATACTATAAGTTCTACGGTAAGCATTAGAGATGGGGAGACATTAATGTCATCTGGTGGAATGTTCGAACTGGGATTCTTCAGCCCTGGAAGTTCCATGAACTGGTATCTTGGCATGTGGTTCGGAAACATACCAAGCAGGACCATCGTGTGGGTTGCCAATCGAGCTGTTCCAATTAAAAACATGACAGGCGTTGTCCTGAAGGTTATGGAACCAGGAATCTTGGCCCTGGCTAATGAAACAGATGGCATGATATGGTCGTCTAATAACTCCAGATCGGTGCAGAATCCAATTGCGCAGTTACTTGACACGGGTAATCTTGTCGTTAGAGGGACAAATGATGACAGGCCGGAGACTTTTGCATGGCAGAGTTTTGATTATCCAACGGATACTGTTTTACCAGGTATGAGACTTGGAAGAAACTTGGTTACAGGGTTAGAGACATATGCAGTGTCATCAAGAGGTGTAGATGATCCTGCTCCAGGAGATTACAGTTTCCATTTGGATCCAACGGGATTTCCACAACTCATCCTGAGAAGGGGTAATGATATCCAGTTGAGGATAGGTCCGTGGAACGGTATTCGCTTCAGTGGGTCTCAGAGTGGAAGATCTAGGGTAGCATATATAGACTCATTGGTGATGAATGAGACTGAGGTAAGCTTTAGAGAGTATCCCGTTGATATATTGGTTCGGTCGAGGTTTACACTGAACCAGAATGGTACAATGCAGCAATCAACATGGGTGGATGAGAGAGGGTGGGTGGCATTTCGAATTCTACCAGTGGATGTATGTAGCACTTATGGGTTGTGCGGTGCATCTGGGATTTGTAATGTTGGGAATTCCCCACCGTGTGGGTGTCTTGACAGATTCATACCGAGAGACCCTGACGGTTGGGCAGATTGGACAAACGGGTGTGTTAGAAGGACAAATCTGAGTTGCAGGGGTGATGTCTTTTTGAGGTACTCTAGAATCAAACTGCCAGATGCAAGATACGCGTGGTACAATACAAGCATGACACTTGATGAATGCAGAGTGGAATGTGCAAGGAATTGTTCTTGTACAGCTTACGCGCAGCTAGATATTGGAAGAAGAAGCGGGTGCCTTTGGTATGAAGAGTTGATGGATATAAGAAGCACAGCAGATGGACAAGATATATACATTAGAATGGCTTCTTCTGAGTCAGGTATTATGTTCTTGTAAAAGTAATACTATTTAAAACTGCTACATTCTTCATATATCTATGGTGTAAAATCTATAAATACTTATGAAGGAATTCATTTGCAATCAGATGACACAGAAGATAGCAGAAAAAATAGAAAGTTACTGATGGCAAGCTTGATATCAGTCACTATGGTACTCATTTTTATTTTCTTGAGCATCTTCATTCATATTAGAAAGAGGAGGAAAGGTCGAGGTAAGGACATTCATATTAAACACAAGTTTGACTTTGATATATATATTAAATTTGCTCGATTGATGCAGGATTATATGATGAAAGACGTCACAAAGAAGATTCAGAGCTACCGATATTCAATTTCTCTGTAGTTTTGGTCGCAACAGATAACTTCTCTATCAGTAATAAGATTGGAGAGGGCGGATTTGGTGCTGTTTATAAGGTAAGATATTTTTCCAGTTGAATTGTTACAAGAAACTCAATACAAAATGATCAGCTAAAGTATCTGATGAACAAGTTATGTTCATAGGGCATCCTAGAAGGGGGGCAAGAAATCGCAGTGAAACGTTTAGCTAAGGACTCGATGCAAGGGCTAAATGAATTCCAGAATGAAGTTGCCTTTATCGCTAAACTTCAGCACAGAAATCTTGTACGGCTTCTAGGTTGTTGCATCCGAGGTGAAGAGAGTATGTTAATATATGAGTATATGCCCAACAAAAGCCTGGATGTTCTTATATATGGTGAGTGCTTCCTTTACTGTACTGGAAAATTGGAGTTTACTACATAAACTGGGTTGAATATTGAGTATGAATATTTTTTGGCAGATCAAACAGAACGAATGCTGCTTGATTGGCCAAAGAGATTCCATATAATCAATGGTATCGCTAGAGGATTATTGTACCTTCATCAAGATTCTCGATTGAGAATTATCCATCGAGATCTCAAGCCTAGCAATGTGCTTCTGGACTGTCAGATGAACCCAAAGATATCAGACTTCGGGATGGCAAGAAGTTTTGGAGGGAACGAGACTGTAGCAAAAACACGCAGAATAGTTGGAACATAGTAAGAATCTATGGCACTAGTCCTAATAATATTTTAGAAATTGTCATTGTATTCGAGTAACATCGTTTGCATCTTAATTCTCCGTTGCAGTGGCTACATGGCTCCAGAATACGCAATTCATGGCTTATTCTCTATTAAATCTGATGTATTTAGCTTTGGTGTCTTAATATTAGAGATTATTTGCGGACTTAGAAACAGAGAATTTTCTCACAGAGATCACAGCTTCAACCTATTGGGATATGTAAGTACTATAGTGAATGTTCATAGCAGATAAGTTAATATCAGATGCATGAGATGCAGTGTGGTGAATTTGTGACGTTACCGTGCAGGCATGGACACTTTATAGAGAAGGGAGGTCACTGGAACTGGCAGATAGATATATAACCGACTCCCTTGATCAAGCAGAAGTTCGAAGATCAGTTCATGTCGGGTTATTGTGCGTGCAACAAAATCCAGAAGATAGGCCAAACATGTCGTCTGTTGTTCTGATGCTGGGAAATGAGGGTGTATTGCCTGAAGCCAAACAGCCTAGTTTCTTCGCTGAAAGAGATGACTCAGCTCGTCGGAAGAGTTCATCTGGCACAGATGGATCATGTTCAATCAATGGTGTAACCATTACACTGCTAGAGGCCAGACAGTAAATCATGTAAAGCATATAACAACCAATGAACCAACCAAGAGCTATTATATGGTGGAATATATATACTCCACATGTTTCTGAACCATCTGTAAAGGGGGCATTCCATGACTTCGATTCTTATTGAACTAGATCTTCTATGTTGGGATTCCATAGAGAGGCCTCTTTTAGAGAAAAAACAATTTCTTTCATTTAGTTTTAATTTAGATTAGATTTGTTTAGTTAAAAGTTATATTACAAATTATTAATTAAGTTGAATTTTGATTTATTCAAACAAATGTGTAACAACACCTAAACCTATCTAGCTACTCTGAAAATGTGGTGTACATAGAGAGTAGAATTGTTATAAATGTCGTGATGATTGCAACCAGGGGAGGAATGCCGGTAAAAGTAATTCGTGAAAGACTACTTGGTCATTCGGCTCCACATTGAGCAATAAATTCTCTTGAAGTTTCAATTGTGTTGACAAAACTGCAGTGTTTTCTATGGTCAGCTAAGATTCATGGCAAATGGGACAGGGATGGATACGATACGGATAACTGAAACCGCCGATGTTCAAAAAAGTAGAATACGTACGAGGACATGCAGGATATATTTAATATTTAATATATTTAAAATATAAACTAAAAATAAATATAACTAAGATACATGCAAGATATATTTAATATTTAATATATTTAGAATATAAACTAAAAATAAATATAACTAAGATGGTATAGTTCAATTGGTTAGACTGAGGTCTCATGACACTAGAGGTCATATGTTTAATTCTTGTCAAGTGCAAGATTATTTATAGTTTATTACTAGCTTTGTAATGGTTCGATTATTAAAAAAAGATGGTATAGAATATTGTATAACATTAGTGTAAGGAGTAGTTATAATATTTGACCTTTAATAAAACAGGAAAGCATAAATATAATAAATTACTTATTTACTCACCCACAATAGACTTAATCATACTTTACAGCTAAAAATTATTAATCGCCTCATCAATCTTCCAAAGTACAATAATCTGACGGATATCGAGAGTCTTATACCCATAATTGGAAATGGAAAAGTTAAAAAATTAATCTTATCTCTAAAGCTTCATGTTTGTTTTGCTATTGCCAAAACAATTTTCAAAAAATAATTAAAAATAGATAAGAATTTAGAATAAAATTATAAATAGTGATTTTACATACATAATTAATTAAAGTTGAAGTTTATAACCCTTACAAACTTTTTTCAAACTCCTTACTATTTTTAATTATTTTTTGAAATTGTTCTGACAATAACAAACATGAAGCTTTAGAGCTTTAGAGAGTATCATTTTATACCTAAGATGAGATGAGTATTTCCATATATAAGACAATAAGTTCTTATGTAATTTTTCATTATTATTCTTTTCCTTTTTCTTTGTTTGTTTCTTTTATTTCTTTGTTTCATATATTGTTTGTTAATGAAAAATAAATAATAAAAAATGTGTATTTGAGTCTTATGGTTGGAGATAAAGATATATTTGAATCTTATGGTCTTATGATGGAATGATGGCATGGCGGAAGAAAGGAAGAAACAGAGAGGGTTAATTGTGAATGTGGCAGGTACCATAAGGAAGGTCGATTGGTGGTGGTGAGCGCCGAAGGTAGGTAACGGGAGCAACTCAACAAATAAACACGTCAACAAATAAACACGTTTGATTCTGATTTGGATTACTATTTTGAGGGTTTTTAAGTTTAGTTTCGGATATCAGGCATCCCCTGAAAACAGGTTAAATTGTGACATCTCATTCTCTTTCAAACCCAAACCACATGGAAGTACATTCAATTTATGAGGTTATAAATTTAATTAATACATTTATATAATAAAATCATTTTTAATTCTTTTCCATACTTATAAAAATAAGTTAATTTTCCTCTCATTTCTTGCCTTTTCCTTTTCCTTTGAAATTACTCGAACCCTCATCTTACATTACAATAACCATCCATCAATTTGTGGGGGCTGTGAGGAAAGCTATTTGTCTCCTGCGCAGGGCCATATGATAGTATTGACCATCTCTCAATGCGTCTTATTCGACGTTTCAAAGTTCAAACGATTGTGTTGACCATTGAAACAGCAAATGATCTATATACATATACATCTATATAATCAAACACAAAAAAAAAAAAAAAATAATAAAAAAAAAATAAAAATCTACTCAATTGGATTTGACCAATTAAATAAGAGAAAAAAGAAAAACAAATTAAACTACAAATAACCTCCTTTCTCTAATATACAAAAATAGAATAATATCATAAATTATTTAATGTAATTATATTACTATTATTTGGACTAAAATGTGGAAGAAATTGACCTCTCAACCAGATAATTGAATACTAGGGTCTCTTGAATACTATTACTAGTCTATATTGTTAAACGTTACCAGAAACACTTCTCTAATCAACCCATCTTGAGTTTGCTAATGAAAGCTTTCACTTTACTACTACTTTTTATATCCTTTATAAACATTTCTTCGATTACATACGCAGTGGATATTATAAGTTCTACAGTAAGCATTAGAGATGGAGAGACCTTGGTGTCATCTGGTGGAAGGTTCGAACTCGGATTCTTCAGACCTGGAAGTTCCACAAATCGGTATGTAGGAATTTGGTACAGAAACATAACCGCCGTTGGGACGGTCCTGTGGGTGGCCAACCGAGAGGTTCCAATCCCAAATACGACGGTTGTAGTCCTGATGGTTATGGAACCAGGAATCTTGGTCCTAGCTAATGAAACAAATGGCATAATATGGTCTTCTAATAACTCCAGATCCGTTCATAATCCAGTTGCACAGTTGCTGGACTCCGGGAATCTTGTGGTGAGAGACGCAAACGATGAAAGACGGGAGAATTTCGCATGGCAGAGTTTTGATTATCCAACTGATACTTACTTACCAGGTATGCTACTTGGAAGAAACTTGGTCACAGGGTTAGAGGCATATTTAGTTTCATGGAGGGGTGTTGATGATCCTGCTCCAGGAGAATACTCTGTACGTTTGGATCCCACTGGATTCGCGCAACTGGTTATAAGAAGGGGTAATGTAACCCAGTTGCGAGTTGGTCCATGGAACGGTGTACAATTCAGTGGGGAACCAGATGGCAGATCACAAATAGCGTATAGAGCATCATTTGTGATACATGAAAATGAGGTAGGCTACAGAGAGGATGTTCTTGAGAATTGGCTGGTAAGAGGTACCATCTACCAGTCTGGTACCTTGCTGCAATCTACATGGGTCGAAGGGAGAGGCTGGGCGCCGCTTATTACTCTTCCACTGGATGTATGTGACACTTATGGGCTCTGTGGTGCATATGGGATTTGTAATGTTGGGAATTCTCCAACATGTGGATGTCTTGATAGATTCATCCCGAGAGATCCAGATGGTTGGGCTGACTGGACGAACGGATGCATTAGAAGGACAAATTTGAGTTGTGCGGGCGATGTTTTCTTAAGGTACTCCGGGATCAGATTGCCAGACACTAGATACGCACGGTACAATACAAGCATGACGCTTGATAACTGCAGAGAGGAATGTGCAAGGGATTGTTCATGTATGGCTTACGCGCAATTTGACATACGCAACAGAAGCGGGTGCATTTGGTATGAGGAATTAATTGACATACGAAGTGCATCTCGAAATGGACAGGAGATATACATTAGAATGGCATCTTCTGAGTCAGGTAATCAATCTACTTAAATTCAATTCGTCTTTCAGGTTTCAGATGCATGAGTGATTTTTCACTCTTGATTCCTTCAAGTATAGATCACTTTTTTTGCAGACAATGCAGTGACTGGAAAGAATAGAAAGATACTGATAGCAATCTTAACATCAGTCACTATACTCACTGTTATTTGCATGAGCGTCTTCGTAGCCATTGTTATTCGAAAGAGAAAGAACAGCAAAAACACAAGAGGTGAGGACTTCTTTCTCGAAAATACAAACTGGACTGTCATCATCTGTTATCTTTAGTTAAGCTTGCAACTTTCATTTCTGTGTATGCAGGATTCTATGCTGAAGATTCAGAGTTACCGATATTTGAGTTATCTGTAGTTTTGGCAGCCACAGATAACTTCTCTACCAGTAACAAAATTGGAGAGGGCGGGTTTGGTTCTGTTTATAAGGTAAAGATATTCTTTCAATTGATTTGATACAAAGAACTAATAGGGTCGAGCTGAAGTATTGGATGCATGAGATATGTTCACAGGGCATCCTAGAAGGGGGGCAAGAAATTGCAGTGAAGCGATTATCAAAAGACTCGATGCAAGGGCTAAATGAATTCAAGAATGAAGTTGCCTTCATTGCGAAACTTCAGCACAGGAATCTTGTACGGCTTCTAGGCTGTTGCATCCGCGGTCAAGAGAGTATGTTAATATATGAATATATGCCCAACAAAAGCCTAGATGTTCTCATATTTGGTAAGCACTTTACTTTTCTGTTGTAGAATATATCAGGCATGCTGAAAACTGGGATTTACCTACACCAAATAATCCTTTTGGCAGATCAAACAGCACGAATGCTGCTAGATTGGCCAAAGAGATTCCGTATTATCAACGGAATAGCAAGAGGATTATTGTATCTTCATCAAGACTCTCGATTAAGAATTATTCATAGAGACCTCAAGGCTAGCAATGTGTTGCTGGACTCAGAGATGAACCCAAAGATATCAGACTTTGGGACGGCAAAATGTTTTGGGGGAAACGAGACTGCAGCTAAAACAAGCAGAATAGTTGGAACATAGTAAGAACCTAATGCAGTCCTTGTAGACATTTTAAACCATTGCTGATGTATTTCTGACCTTGCTTGCATGTTATGATTTTAATACTCCAGTGGCTACATGGCTCCAGAGTATGCAATTCATGGTTTATACTCAGTGAAGTCAGATGTATTTAGCTTCGGTGTCTTAGTATTGGAGATTGTCTGCGGAGTAAGAAACAGAGGATTTTCCCACAGTGATCACAGTTTCAACCTTCTGGGACATGTAAGTACTTATCTATTGTTCTTCAAAATTGTTTAAATTGATGGATTCTTTCATCAGTAAATAAGAGCTATAGTACATACCAGACCATTCATAAAAAAAATCAGAAATGTAGTGTGATGTTACCTATTTTGTGCAGGCATGGACACTCTATAGAGAAGGGAGGTCACTGGAACTAGCAGATGGCTGTATAGCTAACTCCCTTAACTTGGCAGAAGTTCAAAGATCAGTTCATGTGGGCTTATTATGTGTGCAACAAAATCCAGACGACAGACCAAACATGTCTTCTGTGATTCTGATGCTGGGCAATGAGGGTGTGTGCCTGAAGCGAAACAGCCTGGTTTTTTCACCGAAGGCGATCCATTTGCTCCTCAGATTTTAACTAGCACAGATGGAGCATGTTCAATCAATGACGAAACCATTACACTGTTAGAGGCCAGATATTAAACATAAAACTTCTTTCACCAAAATTATTACCTGATTATGTTCTGGTCTTAACTATATTTTGTGCTTCCACAAACATTATATCTATATATGGATATCAACTTTAATCTTGTCCATCTAGATTTCGGAAGGGTGCAATAGGGAAAGCTAGAACTGTCCACACGTATGTTGAATTACCACATGAACTAGCACAGATGCAAAATGGTCTGGAATATAGTGAATAATATATGCACACTGAGGGCGGATTTGGTGCAAGGGCTAAAGGAATTCCATGGCAGAAGAAACAGAGGGTAAATTGTGAATGTGGCGGATAAGATAAGGAAGGTCGATTGGTGGTGGTGAGCGCCGAAGGTAGATAACAGGAATAACTCAACAAATAAACACGTCTGATTCTGATTTGGGATACTATTTTGAGGGTTTTGAAGTTTAATTTCGAATATCAGGCGTCCCCTGAAAACAGGTTAAATTGTGACATGTCATTCTCCTTCAAACCCAAACCACATGAAAGTACGATTTATGAGGTTATAAATTTAATTCATACATTTTGCATATATAATGAAAACATTTTAAGTTCTTTTCCTTATTAATAAAAATAAGTTAATTTTCCTCCCATTTCTTTTCCTTTGAAATTACTGGAACCCTCATCTTACATTACAATAACCAAACCATCCATCAATTTGTGGGGGCTTTGGGGAAAGCTATTTGTCTCCTGCACAGGGCCATGGCCCATATGATTGTATTGACCATCTATCAATGCGTCTTATTTGACGTTTCAAAGTTCAAACGATTGTGTTGACCATTGAAACAGCAAATGAATATATATACATCTATAATCAAACACATAGAAAAAGAGTTAATTAAAAATCTATTTCAATTGGATTTGACCAATTAAATAAAGAGAAAAAAGAAAAACAAATAAACTACAAATAACCTCCTTTCTCTAATATATATACAAAGTAGTACTCCCTCCGTTTTCTCATGTCCCAGTTTAACATTTTTCTGTCAACAAATTTCACAAATTTCTTTGATTCTCAGATTACTCTCAAACTATAATGATAAAATATTTTAAAAAATACTATTATATTATAAAAATATAGAACCTAAATTTTCATCATATAATTTCGTTACATACTTTCATCATAGTTTAGGAGTAATCGGGAGTCAAAGTTGAAAGACGTTGATCGAAAAAAGTCAAACTAGAATACTTCTAAGAGAACGGAAGGAGTATAATAAAAAAATTATCTAATGTAATTATATTACCATTATTTGGACTAAGATGTGGAAGAAATTGACCTCTCAACCAAATAATTGAATACTAGGGTCTCTTGAATACTATTACTATATTGTTAAAAGCTACCTGAAACACTTATCTAATCAATTGCCTGCAACCCATCTTGAGTTTGCTAATGAAAGCTCTCACTTTATTACTACTTTTTATATTCTTTATAAACATTTCTTCGATTACATATGCAGTGGATACTATAAGTTCTACAGTAAGCATTAGAGATGGAGAGACCTTGGTGTCATCTGGTGGAAGGTTCGAACTCGGATTCTTCAGACCTGGAAGTTCCACAAATCGGTATGTAGGAATTTGGTACAGAAACATAACCGCCGTTGGGACGGTCCTGTGGGTGGCCAACCGAGAGGTTCCAATCCCAAATACGACGGTTGTAGTCCTGATGGTTATGGAACCAGGAATCTTGGTCCTAGCTAATGAAACAAATGGCATAATATGGTCTTCTAATAACTCCAGATCCGTTCAGAATCCAGTTGCACAGTTGCTGGACTCTGGGAATCTTGTGGTGAGAGACGCAAATGATGAAAGACGGGAGAATTTCGCATGGCAGAGTTTTGATTATCCAACTGATACTTACTTACCAGGTATGCTACTTGGAAGAAACTTGGTCACAGGGTTAGAGGCATATTTAGTTTCATGGAGGGGTGTTGATGATCCTGCTCCAGGAGAATACTCTGTACGTTTGGATCCCAATGGATTCGCGCAACTGGTAGTAAGAAGGGGTAATGTAACCCAGTTGCGATTAGGTCCATGGAACGGAGAACACTTTAGTGGGGCTCCAGATGGCAGATCACAAATAGCATATAGAGCATCATTTGTGATGAATGAAAATGAGGTCGCCTACAGGGAGGATGTTCTTGAGAATTGGCAGGTCAGAAGTACCATCTACCAGTCTGGTACCTTGCTGCAAGCTACGTGGGTCGAAGGGAGAGGCTGGGCGCCGCTTATTACTCTTCCTATGGATGTATGTAGCACTTATGGGTTATGCGGTGCATCTGGGATTTGTAATGTTGGGAATTCTCCACCATGTGGATGTCTTGATAGATTCATCCCGAGAGATCCAGATGGTTGGGCTGACTGGACGAAAGGATGCATTAGAAGGACAAATTTGAGTTGTGAAAGCGATGTTTTCTTAAGGTACTCCGGGATCAAATTGCCAGACCCTAGATACGCGTGGTACAATACAAGCATGACGCTTGATGACTGCAGAGAGGAATGCGCAAGGAATTGTTCATGTATGGCTTATGCGCAGTTTGACATCAGCAGCCGAAGCGGGTGCATTTGGTATGAGGAGGAGTTGATTGACATACGAAGCGCACCTCGGAATGGACAGGAGATATACATTAGAATGGCTTCTTCTGAGTCAGGTAATCTACTTAAATTCAATTCGTCTTTCAGGTTTCAGATGCATGAGTGACTTTTCACTCTTGATTCCTTCAAGTATAGATCACTTTTTTTGCAGACAATGCAGTGACTGGGAAGAATAGAAAGATACTGATAGCAATCTTAACATCAGTCACTATACTCACTGTTATTTGCATGAGCGTCTTCGTAGCCATTGTTATTCGAAAGAGAAAGAACAGCAAAAACACAAGAGGTGAGGACTTCTTTCTCGAAAATACAAACTGGACTGTCATCATCTGTTATCTTTAGTTAAGCTTGCAACTTTCATTTCTGTGTATGCAGGATTCTATGCTGAAGATTCAGAGTTACCGATATTTGAGTTATCTGTAGTTTTGGCAGCCACAGATAACTTCTCTACCAGTAACAAAATTGGAGAGGGCGGGTTTGGTTCTGTTTATAAGGTAAAGATATTCTTTCAATTGATTTGATACAAAGAACTAATAGGGTCGAGCTGAAGTATTGGATGCATGAGATATGTTCACAGGGCATCCTAGAAGGGGGGCAAGAAATTGCAGTGAAACGATTATCAAAAGACTCGATGCAAGGGCTAAATGAATTCAAGAATGAAGTTGCCTTCATTGCGAAACTTCAGCACAGGAATCTTGTACGGCTTCTAGGCTGTTGCATCCGCGGTCAAGAGAGTATGTTAATATATGAATATATGCCCAACAAAAGCCTAGATGTTCTCATATTTGGTAAGCACTTTACTTTTCTGTTGTAGAATATATCAGGCATGCTGAAAACTGGGTTTTACCTACACCAAATAATCCTTTTGGCAGATCAAACAGCACGAATGCTGCTAGATTGGCCAAAGAGATTCCGTATTATCAACGGTATAGCAAGAGGATTATTGTATCTTCATCAAGACTCTCGATTAAGAATTATTCATAGAGACCTCAAGGCTAGCAATGTGTTGCTGGACTCAGAGATGAACCCAAAGATATCAGACTTTGGGACGGCAAAATGTTTTGGAGGAAACGAGACTGCAGCTAAAACAAGCAGAATAGTTGGAACATAGTAAGAACCTAATGCAGTCCTAGTAGACATTTTAAACCATTGCTGATGTATTTCTGACCTTGCTTGCATGTTATGATTTTAATACTCCATTGCAGTGGCTACATGGCTCCAGAGTACGCAATTCATGGTTTATTCTCAGTGAAGTCAGATGTATTTAGCTTCGGTGTCTTAGTATTGGAGATTGTCTGTGGAGTAAGAAATAGAGGATTTTCCCACAGTGATCACAGTTTTAACCTTCTGGGACATGTAAGTACTTATCTATCACAAGTTATATATAGTTAGTTGGGCCACCAATTAGTTACCTAAGCTTTTCAAAAAAAAAACAATTAGTTACCTAAGGATATGAAGTAGTAGCTATTGTTTTTCAAAATTGTTTAAATTCAAGGATTCTTTCATCAGTAACTAAGTGCTATATACATAAAAAACAAAAAACCAGAAATGTAGTGTGATGTTACCTATTTTGTGCAGGCATGGACACTCTATAGAGAAGAGAGGTCACTGGAACTAGCAGATGGCTGTATAGCTAACTCCCTTAACTTGGCAGAAGTTCAAAGATTAGTTCATGTGGGCTTATTATGCGTCCAACAAAATCCTGACGACAGGCCAAGCATGTCTTCAGTGGTTCTGATGCTGGGCAATGAGGGTGTGTGTCCGGAAGCGAAACAGCCTGGTTTTTTCACAGAAGGCGATCCATTTGCTCCTCAGATTTTAACTAGCACAGATGGAGCATGTTCAATCAATGACATAACCATTACACTGTTAGAGGCCAGACATTAAACTTGTACAGCATAAAGCTTCTTTCACCAAATTTATTACCTGATTATGTTATGGTCTTAACCATATTTTGTGCTTCCACAAGCATCATATCTATATACGGATATCATCTTTAATCTTGTCCATCAAAATTCCGCAAGGGTGCAATAGGGAAAGGTATAACTTTCCCCATGTATGTTGAATTACCACATGAACTAGCACAGATGCAAAATGGGCTGGAATATAGTGAATAATATATGCACACTTCCCCCCCAAGCAATTTCAACAGGCAAAAATTGTTCACTGTTGTGCAATTTCATACTTATTCATGCAAATTTTGGCAACCAATTAATCTGAAGAAGGATTGAATATTTCAGAAGATAAAAATTTACATGTGGCAGAGGCATAATAAGAAGTACTAGTACTAAATAAGATTCGCACAATTAGAAAGTTCAGAATTCACGAACAAGTCACAATGTTACACAACAAGCGAGGATCCGTAGGTAGCAGTGCTAAGATGATACAAGGAACTAGAAAGCTAAAGCAACAACTCTTCATGTACATGATTTACTCCAGATACCGAGTAAACCTGACCAACATACATTCTGAATTGTTTAGAGACAGTGATGAGTGACGACCCTTCTACATGCTGCAAAGAGAAGGGGGGAGGGGAGAAAAATAAGACAACAAATTCAGTGGAAAGTCTAATGAAAAGAGTAATTGAAGGCGTGCAATAAAAAATCGTATACCAGATGCAAATTTTTGCATACCTGCAGTAATTAAACGGAGTCATTAAAGAGAGAATGCCTCAAGAATCTGCAAGAAGATATGGAGATTTTAGCAAAAAAACACCAAAAGAGCGAGTTAAAACATCCCAAATACTTGAAAATTCAACTGGTGGAAGGGGCAAACTGATAATATAATAGGCATAACATGAGTTTTAACACTTCAACTAAGCACTTCTAAACAGCCCCATAAGTGCTACTTTTCTTTGAAGCACCAAAACTGGGAATTCAGCATGTGAAAATCAAAGTGAGGTAATTAACTTTTAATCAAGGTGTTTGTCAGCATAAAAATTCTGAGTTAAAAAAGTGTAATGAAACATCAAGATAGGACATAGAGTGTAGAAGAGATCTAAATGCCCATGTGTTTCAACTTTCAATGCTTCATAACTCTTCAATATATGAAACAAACCATGAAATTAAGTACTCCTAAAGAAATTCAATAAGTTTCATGAGATCAGAGCCTATTAATGCAACATGTCATGACATGCTCTGCATATCATAAAAAACAGATAGTTTACATGTTTTCATGTAAGCATTATCAATATACCACTACGACAAAAATGGTTAGACACACGTAACAATTGGAAAAACTATACCACTACCACCCAAGCTTAGTCACATTATCCTAACTTTCACACACACACACACACCTTAAGAAACACGTATACCTACAACACTAACCACCGAGTGTTCACACACTCCTTTCTCGCATACATCTAACTGTTACACCATCCAACACAAGTTCTTCTCTACCACCAAACTATAGAGTATAGAGAGTAACATTTTACGATTTCCGTTCATTCACATTATTAAAGCATGTTTCATCTCATATCCACATTATTAAACCAAACCAAGCACTAAAGTAGACATCAATTAGAATCGAGCATTTCAATATGTGCATTCTACATCAAATCAAGGCCAGCCAGCATATGACACAAAATACTCAAAGCAATAGACCTTTCTTCTCATCCAAAGCGTCACTAGACGACGACACAGGCGGCTCGGCAGGGTTCTCGGAACCAGCATCCTTCTCATCAGGAAACCTAACCACAACAACAGGACAAACACAATGCCTAACACAGTAATCACTAACACTCCCAAGCCTGCCATCACTCCCTTTCTTAGTCGCCCCAAAGCCTCTACTCCCCATAATCAAGGCACTCAAACCTAGCCTCTCCACCTCCAGGCAAAGCCTCTCCCTCATATCATGATCCTTCACAATATGTATCTTAAACGGAATCGGAGCATCAACAAGCGGCTGCGCGATATCAGAAGTCTTCGTGGAAGTGAAAGTGTCGAAATAGTCCTCCAGCTTCTGCCTAGACTCCTCATCCTCGGCGTCGGTGACGGAGAGGTCGACGGAGCCCCAATCGGCGCCGTAGAGGACGGAGGTAGGGCGGACGTGGAGGAGAATGACGGCGTCGCCAGGGCGGAGGTAGTGGTGGACGGACCACTTGACGGCGAAGGCGGATTCGTCGCTTAGGTCGACGGCGATGCCGATCTTACGCTGGGCGTTGGCGGTGGGGGTTTCGTTAGAGAGAGGGGTGGTTGGGGGAGGGAAGCGAGGGGAGGAGGATCGGACTTTGACGGCGGCGAGGAGTGGTAGGTCGGAATCTGACGGTGGTGTTGGTGGCTGTTGCATTTTTGGTTGTTTGTTGATTTTGATTGGGGGATTTTGGAATTTGAGTTGCTTTTTGGTGAAGGAACAAGGTTGACTGTTGCTTGTGTAGTGAGTATGACTAGTGAGTGTGAAGTGAAGTGACTGAGAAAATAATGGGGTGCTAAATGTGATTTATCTAAATTTCGGGGGATTCTTAGGAATATGCTCCGAATTTTTTGGTACAGCAACTTTTTATTAGGCTTATTTCCTACTATATGGGTGAAAATTGTAATGTTTAAAATTTGAAGGACTAAAATGTATGATTATGCGATTTTCATTTATTTATTCTGATTTTATTATTATTATTATATGAATATTGAGTCTGTATCATTGGGTTTGAGAAATTGTGCCTAATTTGTTTGTTTATTATGTGGCTGTTACTTTTATTTGCACCCTAGTGTGAAAACATTATGTTCCTATTCTTACGGAAATTATGTATGCACCATGCGCTATCATGAATTACTTGGGTAAACAAGGTTTTCTACTCTTGTTGGAGTTTCTCTATAGGTTTTGTGTCACTTGTTTTCTTTATTTTTTAGTCAAAATTTTTTTGCTAGTTTGTGGTAAATCTTGTTTTGGACTATTGACGAGGCATTTTTGTATAGTTGATTAGCTAGTTGTCCATGTTTATTAATGCTCTAGTTCCATGACTAGTTTAGTCTTGGTTTGTCTCATGGCATTACTGAGAAATTACAATGACCTGGTACAGAAGCTGGGCGAGTAATATTTTGTGTGAGTTGCGGTAATATCTGGTATACAAGTGCTAGCGAGCACTAATTAATGTCAATGGAGAGGTGGAGAATGTGATCTTTAATGTACTTCTGTATCTTATGAAACAAAGCTGACGAATATTGATGATAACAGAGTACGAATTCTTGTCATTCGAACTTATGTATCATTTGGTTAGTTTTTTATGGTCTTATGGTTACGTTATTCGAGTTTACAAGGTTATGTTATCCAAAGTTGGGTCCCGTGGGTGGCTTTTATGTGTTTCTTGTTTTTCATAAGGTCTCCATATATGCATTTAAATTGAAAGAATAATGAACTCCTGATGCTTTTACTTAATTATGGCTGAAAATTGATTGTTTACATGCAGTTAGAATTAGTATAATCACTGTTTCATTTCAGCTTGCTAATATATTGGCTTTCTTTCGTGTCTTTTGAAACTTTGTTTTGTCATTTTCTTTGCTGAGCATTCCTCCTGTCCACCTGGACTAGTCTTATGAAACTCCTGAGTCCTGTTGTTCCGTGTGTTTGCATGGTTGTGCCATACATTTTCTGGAGGAGGTATTTACTGTATTATTTATGATTGTTTTTTTGTTTTTGAAAGACTTAATATAACTAGATAATAGTAGATTCTAGGCGGGTTTTAATAGAATGAATCGTCCTTCCTTCTTTTTTTCTCCTTATTCTTTTCAATGAACGATAAGCATGATGTGATAAATTTAGGGGTGCTTACATAATTTCTGTCTATCAAACCTACTTAATATCCCCCCCTCAAGGAACCTACTTTCTCAGTCTAGCACTTTGAGGTGGGTTACGAGTTTGGATGGATTTAATTCTGCTTGTTAAGAACTCCTGTTTCCATTTCTTTCCACCTAGTGTCACATGGTTTTGATACACCTGTTGGAAATTATAGCTATGATTGAGCTTTAAATTCATTTAATGTATTGGTCATATGGGCCCAACGTGTTGGAAACAAGCTTTTCATTATCCGTTTGTTGAAATGGATGTCACTAAAGCGTTAAGTCACTAAAATCCCGTAGGGTGAAAGGTGATTAATGCACATAGTGTATCGGTCAATACATGAATGAATTAAGTCGATCGTTAAAATACAGTTGGTACCACTGTGCTAAAATTCATGGACAAAAGGCAAATGAGGTTTGATAGATTTGTGCAAAATACATTGTTGGAATGTTATTCATTTGTGTTTAATTGTAATTAATTACTCAAAGTGGATGAGAAAATTAATTTACAAGTTAAACAAGTTAAATTAGTGAATTTGTGACCTTTCACAATGGTTTCCAACAAGAAAAGGTGAAAAAACGTCAAAAACAAATAGTTGCACCTGTTAGGAATCAAACCTAAGACATGTTTGTTGAAAGGCGCGAGTCCATTCCACTGGACCATCACAACACTTGTGAAAGGTTTTGACTTTTGACGATTCTATCCAACAGACATGTCTGGCGGGCTTTTCCCACCTTTTAGCATTTTGTTTGTTGAATGGTTTGCTACCATTCATTGTGACCTTTTGAAGGGATTTCATATATACCTCTTCATTGAAGCCTTTGAGAAGTATAAATATGGGAGTGGGGTTCATTCCCAAACACACATCCAAGGCATTTGATACTTCTCTCCTCATTTGCTTTCTCTTTGCACTCTATCATACTCAAAGTAAGTTCGCCAGATTCGACTACTGGAGTGCTCCTTAGTCGTCTTAGAGTAGTTTTATCCTAGGAGACAGATTGTCAATATTCCGTAAGCACCACGAGCGGGGCAAGTATTTGTCTTAAGGAGAGATAATTCAACTATCGACTCTACTCCCCATTTTCTTGTTGTTGTTACTCCTTTGAGAAGTTGTTGGAAGTCCAGCGGTTGTTGCAATCTGTACGGGATTCGTTTATTCCTATAGTGCGCAAGGAAGGACTTTGTGATTGTATCAACTCTACTTTGTAAGTTCTTTTGTTTATTGTATATTGATAAATATACTTGCATTTGGTTTTGTGTTCCTACTTGTTCTTGTCTCAAACTCTTATTCAAAGCCCATCGGCTCCAACAATCTTAAGACAGATACTTTGTTGAGTTTGAACAATGGTTACAAGTAGAGGGTCTCGAGCTATCATTCCTAATGAAAGCTCAAGGAAGCATAAGCATCAAAGAGAGGTAAACTCTTTTGCGCATAATGCTTCTATGAAGTCTATTGCTCACGAAGTTGGAAAAGAGAAACTTGTTTCTTCTTCTTCTTACTTAGTCGAATCTTCCAACTTGTGGCATAATAGACTTGGACATGTTAACTACAAATCTCTCAAAAAACTTGTAAAAAGACTAAAACATTGCCTTCTATTGATATGGAACCTCAACACAAATGTGAGGTGTGTGTAGAAGCAAAGTTAACAAGGTTGCCTTTCCATTCGGTGGAAAGAAGTACCAAACATCTAGAACTAATCCATAGTGACCTATGTGATTTGAAGTTCATTCAGACTGGAGGTGGTAAGAAATACTTTGTGACGTTCATTGATGATAGTACAAGGTATTGTTATGTATACTTGCTTCGTAGCAAAGATGAAGCCTTGAATGCGTTCAAGCACTTTAAAGCTGAGGTTGAGAACCAACTCAGTTTACGAATTAAGGTGATTCGTAGCGATAGAGGTGGGGAGTATGGAGCACCATTTGATGAGTTTTTCTCTCAACATGGTATTATCCATCAAACTACTGCCCCATATTCTCCTCAATCAAATGGTATTGCTGAACGCAAGAACCGAACGTTGAAGGAGATGATGAATGCGATGCTATTGACTTCTGGTTTACCCCAAAACTTTTGGGGAGAGGCTATTCTAACAGCCAATAAAATTCTGAACAGAATACATCGCAAGAATCATGACAAAACTCCATATGAATTATGGAAAGGTAAACCTCCAACTTTGAAATACTTTAAAGTGTGGGGATGTTTGGCAAAGGTAGAAATTCCTAAACCTAAACAAGTGAAGATTGACCCAAAAACTGTAGATTGCATCTTCGTTGGATATGCAAATAACAGTAGTGCATATCGCTTCTTAGTTCATCGGTCTGAAATAAGCGACATACATGTGGGACAATCATTGAGTTAAGGAATGCAGAATTCTTTGAAGATACATTTCCTAGGAAGGAAAAGAAGGATTTGGCTTTTATTAAGAGTCAAATGAGTAACCTTGGTGAGAATCGTAATTCTGTATGAAATGATGAAAGTGGATCAAATGTGGGGACTTTGAGTCCCATACCTAGTTCAAGTCAAGAGATAGCCAAGGCTCATGACTTTGAAACTAACGTATTAAAAGTGGGGACTTCAAGTACGGTATCTAGTTCAAGTCAAGAGATAACCAAGGCTCATGATCTTGAATCTAGTGGTTTCCCTGGAATTTCAATACAAGAGATACCCAAGGCTCATGATGTTGAAAATAGTGGGAAGAAACGTAAGAGGAATTCAATGCAAGAGAATAAAGAGACTCATGACATTGAACCTCGACGTACCAAACGTGCGAAGAAGCCAAAAGAATTTGGTCTAGATTTTCTAACCTCTTTTTTGGTAGAAAATGATCCAAAGACAATCAACGAAGCATTGTCTAGTCCCGAGGCTCCTTTTTGAAAGGAAGCAATCGAAAGTGAAATAGGATCCATCCTACAAAATCACACTTGGCAACTAGTTGATCTTCCACCGGGAATCAAGTCACTAGGTTGCAAGTGGATACTTAAACGCAAGATGAAAGCGGATGGAACTATTGACAAGTACAAGGCCAGATTGGTAGTGAAAGGCTATCGACAAAAGGAAGGCCTAGATTACTTTGACACGTACGCACCCGTGTCACGAATAACATCCATAAGAGTATTCATTGCCATAGCAGCCTTGCATGGTTTTGAGATACACCAAATGGATGTGAAGACATACTTCCTAAATGGTGATTTGGAAGAGGAAATTTACATGGAACAACCTGAGGGCTACTCAGTTCCTGGGAAAGAAGGCAAGATTTTCCGTCTTGTGAAATCATTGTATGGACTGAAACAAGCTCCAAAACAATGGCATGAGAAATTTGATAGTGCATTATTATCGAAAGATTTCTCTATAAATGAATGTGACAAATGCATATACATGAAAGGGGACTCGAAGTCCTTTGTAATGATTTGTCTCTATGTTGATGATATGCTCATAACGGGAAGTAGTCCCGAGTTAATCATGGAGACCAAGAACATGTTGAAAGGGATGTTTGACATGAAAGATATGGGCGTAGATGATGTGATCTTAGGAATTAAGATTTCTAAGACTGCTGATGGGTTGGCACTAACGCAATCTCATTACATTGAAGATGTTTTGAAGAGATTTGATGCTTTTGATCGGTCGCCGCTAAAAGCACCGATGGATATAAGCAAAAGCATTGCCAAAAATTCTGGACAACCCATAGCACAAGGACGGTACGCGCAAATCATTGGTTGCCTTTTGTACATTGCTAATTGTACACGACCGGATTTGGCATACCCGATTAACAAGTTGGCAAGGTTTACGCAAAATCCGGACCAAAACCATTGGGTGGCGTTGGATAGGGTATTAAGATACCTAAAGCATACACTCAATTATGGTTTGCATTATTCGAGATATCCAGCTGTGTTGGAAGGTTATAGTGATGCTAACTGGATATCTGATAGCAAGAACACCAAATCTACTAGTGGGTATGTGTTTACCATTGGTGGAGGTGCGGTGTCTTGGAAGTCCTCCAAACAAACTCTCATTTCAAGGTCGACTATGAAATCTGAGTTTATTGCTTTGGACAAAGCAGGGGAAGAAGCTGAGTGGCTTCATGATTTGTTGGAGGATATCCCATGTTGGGATAACCCATGCCTTCAATAACGATCAACTGTGACAGTTTATCGGCTATAGGAAGAGCACGAAGTACAATGTATAATGGCAAGTCTAGACACATGCGTCGTAGACATAAGACCATTAGGTAGTTGAACTCCATGGGAGTTATCTCTTTGGATTTTGTAAGGTCAAAAGATAACATTGCGGATCCGCTAACAAAAGGCTTATCTGGAGATCAGACATACTGCTTGTCTAGGGGAATGGGGTTAAAACCCATATCATAAAAGAATCGTGCGGTGGAAACCCAACCATACTGACTGGAGATCCCAAGAATTTGGTTCAATGTGGAAAACTAAGCTGTACAGATTCAATTAGCGCTTCGAGAGTGTGCTTGACACACTAAGAAGTAAGAGCACTTCGGATGATGTCACTTTGTGACTATAACTCCAAAGCCCATTCCCGCGTAAGACACTAAGTGCTATCCTGCAGAACGGGTAAATGATGAGTTTATGAACTCTTAATAAATCCCAAACTTGAGCCCGACATGGGTCAAGTGGGACATTGACAGGATGTACTTATTGGGAGTTCACCTATCTAAGTGCGAAGACGGGCCGCTTAAAATGTAAGCACTTTGAGAAACCAGGAGTTGTCCACGGCCACAACGGACATACCATATATAAGAACCTGAAACGAGTACAGGGTTGTGATAGTGTGAATTATCTTTGTCTTGGTATACACAAAACGTCGACCGGTTCAAGGCCTTAGGTCCACCGCGTGGCAAGTATATCCGAAGGTATTTTACAAGGGAGATTCAAAGCGAAAACTATTGCCCCCGATGCTATCACTTCTCGCCGAAAGAGTGCATGTGCATCAATTCCCTTTCATGTGGGGATTGTTGGGAATTTTAGTGAAATGACTGAGCTTTCAATTCATTTGATGTATTGGTCATATGGGCCCAACGTGTTGGAAACAAGCTTTCCATTATCCGTTTGTTGAAATGGATGTCACTAAAGCGTTAAGTCACTAAAATCCCGTAGGGTGAAAGGTGATTAATGCACATAGTGTGTCGGTCAATACATGAATGAATTAAGTCGATCGTTAAAATACAGTTGGTACCACTGTGCTAAAATTCATGGACAAAAGGCAAATGAGGTTTGCATAGATTTGTGCAAAATGCATTGTTGGAATGTTATTCATTTGTGTTTAATTGTAATTAATTATTCAAAGTGGATGAGAAAATTAATTTACAAGTTAAACAAGTTGAATTAGTGAATTTGTGACCTTTCACAATGGTTTCCAACTAGAAAAGGTAAAAAAAACGTCAAAAGCAAATAGTTGCACCTGTTGGGATCGAACCTGAGACATGTTCATTGACAGGCGCAAGTCCATTCCACTGGACCATCACAACACTTGTGAAAGGTTTGACTTTTGGCAATTCTATCCAACAAACATGTCTGGCGGGTTTTTCTCACCTTTTGGCATTTTGTTTGTTGAATGGTTTGCTACCATTCATTGTGACCTTTTGAAGGGATTTCATATATACCTCTTCATTGAAGCCTTTGAGAAGTATAAATATGGGAGTGGGGTTCATTCCCAAACACACATCCAAGGCATTTGATACTTCTCTCCTCATTTGCTTTCTCTTTGCACTCTATCATACTCAAAGTAAGTTCGCCAGATTCGACTACTGGAGTGCTCCTTAGTCGTCTTAGAGTAGTTTTATCCTGGGAGACAGATTGTCAATATTCCGTAAGCACCACGAGCGGGGCAAGTATTTGTCTTAAGGAGAGATAATTCAACTATCGACTCTACTCCCCATTTTCTTGTTGTTGTTACTCCTTTGAGAAGTTGTTGGAAGTCCAGCGGTTGTTGCAATCTGTACGGGATTCGTTTATTCCTATAGTGCGCAAGGAAGGACTTTGTGATTGTATCAACTCTACTTTGTAAGTTCTTTTGTTTATTGTATATTGATAAATATACTTGCATTTGGTTTTGTGTTCCTACTTGTTCTTGTCTCAAACTCTTGTTCAAAGCCCATCGGCTCCAACAACACTTGTACAACTCTGATCTCTTATGTAGGACGAAGATAAAAAGATAGAAATCAATTGGAGGCTAGTTGCTCTAGCCAGCTTGTATGGGCTTGGATTTGTTGGTCCAGTTGGCCACTTCTGGTCAGTATTCAATTAAAGCTGACTGTCAATTTTTTTACCCTTGCTGTTTATGGTTACTAGGTAAATACAAAGTATGAAGTTCTTAAATATTCTGGTTTGTTGTAGATTCTATCATTCTAAATAGTTGAATGTAGACCCTTGTTTCTGTGTCAAATGCTACCTTGTATACTTTATGATAGCTGATGTGTCTAAATGTGTGCTATCTGTGTTAACAACTTCCATACCAGTTATTGTGCTCAAGGCATCTGTTTTGAGAGACAAAAATTTTGTGGTCAACCGAAAGAGATGTTCTTATCACAACCGTATAGTCATCAATATTAACCTCCTTAAAAAGAACATACATTATTACTATGAATAAGAAATTCTCAATTTTTGTGTAAGTTTATACCATTATAAAGTCTCCCTCCCTCTCAACCAAAATCTTATTAAAATCTCTCTCTCAACCAAAATCTTTCTAAAATTTATGTAAAACTCAACCTATGAATTCATCATAAGTACTTGATTAGAAGAACTTCGTAGTGTAAAACTGGTTTTTTATCAACTACATAAGCAACCAACTAAGTCACTTAGGCATCAAGCAAACCAGTTTTACGGCTTGTTAGGTGTAAAATTGACTTTAATTACAAGTTTGTTCTTAAGAGACTTACTAATTACTAATAACATACTTCGGCCTGAAATCTGTTTGTTTTTTACCTTAAAGTTGTACCTCTTGTTTAGTCAATGAATTTTAGTTGTGCTAAAAAAAAAAATAATAATAATAATACAAAAATGGCACTAATTATTTTACTACGTTAAAGTTTAAAAGTTAATTTGATCATTTGTGTGTTCGAGAGTATTTTAAACCTTACTTCCTTCGTTCCCTCTAAAACTTTCTATTTCACTGTATCTTAATAATTTTAAAAAAAATAATTAGAAATAGAAAAAGGTTAAGAAATGTTTTACTAATGGTGATTTTATGTGCACAATGACTTACAAACGTTCATAGTATTACTTTAAATTATTATTTTTTTAAAATTATTTTAATAGTAAATATGATACTAGAGGGTGGGAATGGGGAGTATAAGATTTCATGACTCCCTTTATTTACACAAAAATTTCAACCCATATTGAATCAGTATTTGAATGGATTCCCAAACATTTAAAATTGATCAGGAGTACATGGATTGATGATGAATACATGGGACTTTGTATTAGCAACGTAAGATGAATGGATTCCCAAACATTTAAAATTGATCAGGAGTACATGGATTGATGATGAATACATGGGACTTTGTATTAGCAACGTAAGAGTAGCACGCACTAACACGTGTATAATGCATCGGAGAGCAAAATATTTAAGTCACGCAGCAGCATGCACTTTTCGTAATCAATAATATTATGAAAATTGTTGTTGGTTGAGAACTAAGTGAACATATAATAGCCCCCATTTATTACACTTAACACACAATCATATCCACGCCCTTACTATTATGCTGCAATTATTTCCATCCACCTTGAACGAGAGAACGGCCTAACTGAGGGCCGTCTTCTCCTCCCCTCCCCTTAACTCCCCCCTCATTCACTGTAGGTACCAGAGCCTTGCCTTTCAAATACTCAACCCGTACGCTCTCACGGATTGAGAGATGGTGGAGTAGACCTTGAAACGGTTTTTACCCTCATCACTATCCTTTGCAGAATTGGATCGCAAGATACAGTAACCATCATCATGATAATAGATGCCACGCATCTCCACATTATACCATACTTTCTGAATAAACAATTTTACCGCATTCATGGTCAGCAGATCAGAGCCGAGATTGTACATCACCAGTGCATTCTCCCAGTACTTTATTTTCGATTCTACGTCTTCATCATCATTAATCACTGCTTCCATAACCCCATTCACAATCCAATCACTACAAGAAAAACTGGGTTTAGTGACGCTCCCATGCGTCGCTAAACAGCTCCCCATGCGTCGCTAAACCCATTTGCGACCCATTAGCGACGCATAGAAATTGCGTCGCTAAATGGCGTGGCGACGCATGGACCAATTAGCGACGCATGGGCTATGGGTCGCTAAAATAGCGACGCATGGGTCATGCGTCACTAAATTAGCGACCCATTCTATGCGTCGCTAATTTATGGAAAATTTTATTAAAAATAAATTCTCCTCTCTACTCCACCTTGTGTTTCCTAGGTTTCGAACCTAGGACATCCTTACCCAACACCTTACTAACCCAACACCCTTACCACTCGACTACCAATACTTGTGATAATTCTTGTATAAGTTCTAGATAATATATAGTTATTGCTTTTCATAGTCACTTCCATATGTTTATATTTATAAACCGTTTATATCTTCATACGGTTTGAGATATCTCAATTACTAAGTGGACTATCTAAGGAATAGGTCACTAAATTTTGATTTTTTTTTTTATTTCTTAACGGTTGAGTTACTTAGACACTAATAGTTTATTTTTGAACGGTTGGGGTTACTTAGTTACGGACTTCAGTTTTGGTGTTATTTTATATTCTTTGTGCACTCCTTATTTCTTAAGTGTTTTTTTCTTTTAGTTTTGTAGAATAGTGTCACGTTTTGATGTTTTTCATGTTTCAAGCACTTAGGTACGAAACTGTGATTTTGAGCTTAAAACGCTGCAAAGTGATCTTGTTGAAGTTTCTCGATCTTCATGGATATGTTCGTGAGTGACAGTAGTTCGATTTAAGCCAAGAATTTCATTTGGGAAAAACTTAGACTTACCTTAGAAGCACATATTCAGAAGTTCGGATAAAGGTTTTGGAGTCGTTCAAGTGTGCAAGATTAGTGCAGTCTATCCATTTCATCCATAACTCCTTCATACGATATTGAATCAACCTCAAATCAACGTCCACGCGTAGATAACTCAACGAGGTATCCAACAGTAGATTATGCACACCAATCCGATAACAGATGAGCCCTATAGCTCCAGTTGAATGTGAGGAGACCCACCTAAAAATTATGCAGTTTTAGCGACCCATAGCCCATGCGTCGCTAATTTTAGCGACCCATAGCCCATGCGTCGCTAATTTAGCGACCCTTGAGCGACGCATAACCATGCGTCGCTAATTTAGCGACCAAAGCTTAAGGGTCGCTAATTAGCGACGCATGGGCTATGGGTCGCTAAAATTAGCGACGCATGGTCCATGCGTCGCTAATTTGCATCACTAATCTCAATTTTTCTAGTAGTGAATCTCCGGTGGGATATAGCGCAGGGCCAGACTCTTATCCGACAGTCGCTTGCCTTTAATAACATCAACCCATGGCTTCTTCTCCTTCTCTATCAACGGGCTCTCAGGCAGTTGGAAGCCTGGATCGGATGATTTGGAGGTGTGACAAACACCGATTGAGGAATAGAGGATTTTTCACCATGGATTTGTTTCTATATCTTATATGGTTGACTCACAGAGCCCTTCTCCAAGCTCGCTTGCTTATTCAACTTTCCCCCTGGATTACTATCATGAACAGACGCCGCGCGAGAGCAGCCATCGGATTCTTTGGCCGGCCGCGAGGAGCCGAGGACGAGGTGGTTGTTGTTTAGGTATATCCATGACGGGTTTACACCATTACTAGGTGAAAATCGCCCACAGTGAGTTATTACATTTTAGTCTCTGTTATTTGCATAATTACATAGTACTCATCAGATCATTTCTTTACGTTTTGTTTTGTTGAATCGAACTCAACAATTGGCGCCGTCTGTGGAAAGAAGATAGGTCGAAGGAATTTACCGGGAGAATCCAAAGCTTGATATAAGCAATGTCATCAACTAAAGTCGAGATTGAGAAGCTGACGAAGCACACAAATTTCAGCATGTGGAAACAGACGCTCAGTTGGGGGATGACGGTCTTAAGGAGATAGAAGACGATGCAAAGAAGAAGGAAATCAAGAAGAAGGCATTCAATACACTGATTCACTCATTGAGCGACGAAGCATTGAAGGAGGTTGTTAAGTGCACTGATGCAAAGGAAATCTGGGATAAACTTGGAAAAGTTTATAATGGGAAATCATCAGCCCAGATGATGTATCTCAAGCAGAAGTTTCTTGGTTTTAGGATGGTTGAACGGAGGTAGATATTGGAGCAATTAGCAGAGTTTGATAAGATCACAACTCACTTGGAGAATGTTGGTGACAAGACAACAGACTCGGACAAGGCTATGGTGTTGCTGAACTCCCTGCCCAACACCTATGAGAACTTCAGAGATTCGTTGATGTTTGGTAATGTTGAAGTAACTTTGGATTTGGTACGGGAATCATTGAAGACTAGGGAGTTCCATAAGCAGAAGAATCTGCAGGAAGGTGGACATTCGGCTGAGAGTCTTGCTATGAAGTACCATGGTTCCAAGAAGGGTTCTTCAAGGGAAAGATTACCAAAGGAGAAATATAAGAAGCAAGAGAGTAAGAGGTCATCAGATTCTGTGGAGAATAGGAGGTGCTACCACTGTCACAATAAGGGACATCTCAAGAAGGATTGCCCTGTATGGAACAATAGGAAGCCAAAGCAATCTGGGGGAGAGGCAGGAACAGTTGACATAGCACAAGCTACACAATCTTTTGACATCTCAGAGGTACTTACGGTCTCTACTTCTAATATAGACTTATCCTGGATACTTGATTCTGGGTGCTCTTTTCATATGAGTCCGGTTAAAGAATGGTTTACAAACTTCAAATATGGGAAAGGTGGAACTGTACTTTTGGGGAACAATCAATCATGCATGGTCAAAGGCATTGGTGATGTTAAATTGAAATTGCATGATGGAACTCTTAGATTGTTAACTGGTGTAAGGTACATACCGATTTGAGGAGGAATCTGATCTCACTTGGTCAATTTGATGTTATGGGATATTCATGGAGTTGTAGTCATGGTGTTCTGCGGGTTATGCACGGGGTTCAGGGGGGTGTTGGGTCAACACCTCAGATAACCTTGCTGGAAGGTGTTAAGAAGAATGGTCTATACTATTTATTTGGTAACACAATAGCTGGAGAAAGTGCAGCAGTTCATGGAAATGACAACACATATCTATGGCACAAGAGGCTTGGCCATCTTGGAGAGAAAGGATTGAAGGAACTTACCAAGCAGGGATTACTTGGAGGAAACAAGTTCACTAAATTACCATTCTGTGAGACATGTGTGATGGGGAAGGCGCACAAGACCAGTTTCAACACAGGGAAGCATACTACTAAAGCTAACTTGGATTATGTGCATTCAGATTTATGGGGACCATCCAGGTCACTCACTCAAGGTGGAGGTAAATATTTCATCTCATTCATAGATGATTATTCAAGGAAGGTCTGGGTTTATATTCTGAAGTCTAAGGATCAAACATTTAATCAGTTCAAGGAATGGTTAGCTGAGGTAGAGAATCAATCAAGAAGATCATTGAAGTATCTCAGGACTGATAATGGATTGGAGTTCCTATCTACTGAGTTTACTAATTTCTGTAAAGAGAAGGGTATTACTAGACACAGAACAGTTGCAGGTACACCACAGCAGAATGGAGTTGCGGAAAGAATGAATAGAACTCTATTGGAGAGAGCTAGGTGTATGTTACTGAGTTCTGAGGATTATTCAAAACTCAAGGTGTTTGGTTGCTTGGATTTAGCACATATCAACCAAGATAAGTTGGAAGCTAGAGCATTGAGGTGTATCTTTATTGGTTACCCAAAGGGGGTTAAAGGATATAAGCTTTGGTGCATAGAACCTGGAAAGGGAAAGTGTATTATAAGCAAGGATGTCCAGTTTAATGAAGATGTGTTACCTCTGAAGAACAAGCATGCAGGTGTTGACAGAGGGGGTTCACCCAACCCCGCACTCAACCTCGACTCTGTAGAAAATACCAGAATTGAGTTGGAAGAAGAGAGAGTTCACTCTCAGGTGGAGCCCACAGTGGAGGATGATGTTGCGGATGCTGAGCCTATATTACCAGTGAATGAAGAGTCTAGTAGTAGCTCAGAATCAGATGGTGATGATCGACTTGATGATGAAGTTGGTGAAACTTCAAACTATCAGCATACAATAGATCAAGGATATGCACAGGGAATTTCAGTTGAGGTGGAGTCTGAGGATGAAACTGATATAACACCAGGAGAAGTTGTTTGGAATATGGAGCAGGTTGATACACTAGGTGTTGGACATGGGGTTGAGGCAATCCTAACCGGAACTCCAGAACAACTGGTTTATAATCAGGTCCCAGAATACTCAGGTACTGAATGTGAAGCTCTAGATGATGAGTTCAGGAGAGTGCATATGGAAGGATCTTGTATGTGGATGATATGTTGATTACTAGCAGGTCAATGGAGGAGATTTAAACACTTAAAGGGAAGCTGCAAGAAGAATTTGAGATGAAGGATCTTGGGGATGCAAGTAGAATTCTTGGGATGGATATCACTAGGGACATGAAGGAGAAGAATTTGTTTCTATCTCAGCCTAGTTATCTCATGAAGGTTCTAGCCAAGTTCAATATGTTAAATTGCAGTAGTGTGGTTACTCCTATTGCGCCTGGGGTAAAGTTATCTGAGGAACAATGTCCTAAGGATGATGCAGAAGCAAGGATTATGTCGATGATACGTTATGCAAGTGCAGTTGGAAGTATTATGTATACTATGACCTTGCATATGCTATGAGTGTTATCAGCAGATACATGAGGAATCCTGGGAGAAGGCATTGGGATGTTGTGAAAGATGTTCTCAGATACTTAAGTGGCAGAAGGATGATGGGACTGAGGTTCAAGAAAAGCAATGACTTGCGGAATCCATTGGTTGAATATGTGGATGCAGATTTTGCAGGGAACTTGAATGGAAGAAAGTCTATCACAGGGTATGTGTTTACTTTGTTTGGCACGACAGTTAGTTGGAAAGCAAGTCATCAGTCTGTGGTTGCATTATCTACAACAGAGGCGGAGTTCATGGCTATCACTGAAGGAGTTAAGGAAGCTATCTGGTTGGGTGGATTATTGAATGAGTTGGGTGTCCAACAGGATCATGTGAATATTCACTGTGACAATCAAAGTGTTATTATGTTGACTAAGCATCATGTGTATCATGAAAGGACAAAACACATTGATGTAAGGTTTTTCTTCATCAAAGATATCATTGCCAAGGGAGTTGCGAAGATAAAGAAGATTCATACGTCGTTGAATGCTTCAGATGCTATGACTAAGGCGCTTCCAGGATCAAAGTTTAGGTTTTGCCTGGAACTTGTGGGTGTCAAGACTTTGAGGGGGTCATCCTAACCGCAGAGATGGAACCGGGAGGCATCTCAACCTTAGAGGTGCATACGGGGAGGCATCTTAACCTTACAGGTGCATATGGGGGCGTATCTTAACCTTAGAGGTACATGGGGATGTGTCTTAACCTTAGGGATGCATGGGGGTGTGTCTTAACCTTAGAGATGCAAATGGGTGTGTCCTAACTTCAGGGATACAGAGGTCGTTGGTGTTGAGCTAAAGGTGGAGATTTGTGAGGTGTTATCTCAACAACTGTTTCCGAATGAAATCAGGAAAAGGTAATTGTCTCCATTAGGAAATCAATTCCTATTTGAATTCAATTCCTATTCGAATTCCTTTAGGTTTAGCTGCAAATTGAAGGCTATATAAAGGGGTGATTACTGCATGCTCATAACCAGATCTGGAGACATAACAACACGGCATTGAAGGCTTGTTCGACTACTTCGACAAGTGATATATTATAGATTATAGGTTCTAGCTTTGAGAGACAGATTTGTTCTTGTTTCTTGCATACTGTTAGGGACTTGTAATTGGCGTTCATATAATATATTGAAGCTGGTTGATCTCCGTGGACGTAGGTTATTTACAACTGAACCACATTAAACTCTTGTGTCTTTCTTTGGTTTGCGTTCTTGCTCTGTTTTCTGTTTTGGTTGCTTGGGTGTGTGTTAGATTGGTGCAGCTGGTTCTTGGTGGTTTAGTTGTGTTGTGAGCTTTTGTGATTAGGTATAATCGACTATTGTTGAATCGAACTCAACAAGAGAAGACAAAGTTGATTGGGATGAAGGAGATACTTTCAAACATGATGAAATTGTTGAGAGTCAACCTCGAGTGACTGAAACTCCAGTGGTTGAAACTAAAGCTCCGGTGAGCAGTGGTTGAAACTCACAACTCAGTTTATTGAGCCTATGAATGCTAATGTATCTTTCTTTAATGATTTGTAGTAGAGTTTGCATGTCTTGTTTGAACAATCCGTCCATCTTAATTAGTCAACCGACTCACGACGGTTGGGAGAAAATTCTACTCGCCGTGGTTAATAATTTTCCTTACCCGCCAGAACTGGATCGGCAGGGACTTCAGCAAATAACCGCCCCCGTACATGCATAGTTGTAGTTTATGGCTCTATTTAGCAAAACTAACTGGAGGTAATAAGCTAGTTGATTGGTGATAAGTTAGTTTATATCCGATAAGGTAGTTGATAAGCTAATTGATAAGTCAGCTGATAAGCTAACTAATTCACTACAAAATATCTGAATTTTAGCCACGGATCTACCTGTGGCTAAAAAGGTCGATCCGTGGCTAAAAAGGCTTAGCCACGGATAGATACGTTACTAATAATCTCGTCGCCATTTTTTGCGTAGCAGCTTTTTAACCACGGATATTATACGTGTCTGACACTAGCGACGGATTTGGTGACGGTTAATGGTTTGACCGAGTTGGATCCGGGCTTTGGGATTATTTACGGATAGACTGTATCTGTCGCTATAACTAGCAACGAATAAAATCTATTCGTTAGTGTGTATATTATTTAAAAAAATTTTGATTAGTTAATGTAGCAGCGGATAGAAATTATCCGTGGTTGTGTGTAGCCACAGATAAAATATTTTTGTTCCTAAATGAACTGATTTAATTTTTTTTCTATTTTATATTGGTGTTTTGTATATTTTTTTTATTATTATTAATATTAGACATGTGATAATATTTGTTTGGTATTTGTAAATTTAATTATACGAAAATCATACGAATTAATACAGAAAACCTTTGAATATACAAGTCCATTCAAAACATACTACGAGTGTACATTCTAAATAAAAAAACTAAAAAGTGTACGTACGTACGAAATAAATAGAGCGTAGGGTGATAAACACAAATCCTAACAAGAAAACTACCTAAGGGTCCGGGTTCTCCACTGCACCGGCCCCATGCCCGCGTGTCGGTTCCTGCTACAGGTTCTAATGCGCATGCCACAAATCATATTGCTTTAGCCTGCCTGCGCGTAGTACCTCCCTTCCACTCTCGTCCCTGGGCGCTAAGAGCTTTTTAATGGTTGGGATTGATGTAGTTAGCCCAAGCATGGGACTCGTCATGGCCACACAATTGTTTGGTTTGGTAAACCCTTTGCTTGTAGATGGTGGACGCCCCTTGGTTGAAGACCTTCCACATAATCTCCGAATGCACACTAGGGACCCAATCGTACGTCTGCAAGAGTTCAATTATTTCAAATAAGCCAAACATATATAGTAGAATAGTGGGCTAATTCAACAATATAACAAAATTACTCAAGCTAGTGGGCGTCGCCTACCCATCTTGAATGCGGACGTACACATTGTCAATAAACAAGGTAGTGGGCGCTGCCTACCCATGTTGAATGCGGACATAATAATCCCTTAAAACCAGAACGTTTGTAAGTAAAGTACCTAGAGGTCAAGGAAATAGCCCCACCTCATGGTCAAGGCTAGGGAATATTACTCCACTTCTGATCGCCACTCGGTTTACCTGGAGGCAGCAACGGATGTCGGTGTAGTATCATGGATAGCCAGACACCGGAAGCAACCTGTCATACACAATTTTAAAATTTTAGCCATTAAATACAACTATATATAATAAGCACATATGAGAACTATACCAATTAATCATAACTTACCTTGTACCATGATAGTGCAACACCTCCAGGCCATTGTATGTCTGGCCCCGGAAACCACTCAAGGAGTGCCACGTTGTCCTGGGTGGTTGTACTCCACCGTTGTTCATTATGTCTGTATGTAGAAAATGTAAGTTGAAAACAATGATAATTAGTAACGAAAAAGAAAGTCTAACTTATCAAATAGAGTCTATATACAACTTCTTAAGACTGGTTTACATTTGCAGTACAAACTTACCTTGTCCGAAAGAAACCCCTGCACTTAAAATTTCAGTGTGGGCGGGGCTTTGCGGAAAAGGTGAGTTCGTACTGTTTATTCCATGCATACCATACTTAACTAACCGTAGTAATGGAAGTGATGTGTGTCCGAAGGACAGTGTGTTTGTATTTTTTATGCATGTAAACCACACCACACTCATATATATAATTTACATGATTACCGCAGTACAAACTCCCTTGGTTACGAGACGCCGCATTCATTTAATTGTAACTTAAGTGTAGACTTGGCCTCAAAACCAAGGAAGTTCGTACTGTTTACTCCATGCATACCATATTTAACTAACCGTCTATAGTGTCATCAGCCTATATAGGGTTTACATGATTACCGCAGTACAAACTTCCCCTTTGTCACAACACCCCGCCTACATTTAATTGTAATGTAAGTGTAGACGAGGCCTGGAAACAAAGGAAGTTCGTACTGTTTAGTCTATGGATATCATAAATGAAGTCCATTTATTACTAGGCCAGACGATAGAGAATGACCGAAATACGCCGGTACAGTAACAGAGGCATTAGAAATGTTGTTGCGGTATCGGCGTACTACAATCATTCACAACACAAGGCCAAGTTATTATTACTATTATGATGTGTTCAGTCAAATACAATCAGTTCGATTATGGTGTCGGGGAGACTTTTCTATGGGCACTAACCAATGTAACGCTTACTATTCGATAGTAAGCATATACTATCAGTTAACACCCAAGAAAAGTTTTACCAACGCGTCGAACCAATTATAATTATAGCATCATTACACTTTATAAAATGATTAAATATTGAGTCCGTCTCCTAGTAGACCGTCTCTAGTATAGACCAACTTATACTAATTATAAATCAACCCCAACTAATTAGTAGCTTTTTAAAAAGCCCCAACCCAGCAACCCGACTCAGAAACGGGTCATAAAGCGGGTTATAACAAAAACTCGCTCTCCAGCTCAAACACGAACGCAACTTCGAAGAGAGAGAAAACGGCGGTAGAGAGAGAAAGAAACCACCGCCTCCATCTCTACGTCGCGCCGCCTCCATCTCGATGTCGAAACCACCGCCACGACCACCTACGTTGTCGTCGCCGTCGCCACCTCCAGCTACGCCGTCGTTACTGCATCTAAATCAAACGTACGTACAAAAATTTCATTCATCTCTGTAATTAATGGTCTATAAGCTTCAATTCGTGATCTAGGAGCTTGGATTTGTGTTTTTGTTACATGATTCATGAACTAGAAGCTCTGATTTTTGATTTTGTAACGTAAATCATGATCTGGAAGCTCCAATTTTTTATTTTGTTACGTGAATCATGATCCGAAGCTCCTATTTGTGATTTTATTACGTGAATCATGATGTGGAAGCTTCGATTTGTGATTTTGTTACGTGAATCATGATTTGGAAGCTCCGATTTGTGATTTTGATACATAAATCATGATCTACAAGCTCTGTTTCGTGATGTTGCTACGTAAATCATTATTTACAAGCTCTGTTTCGTGATGTTCCTACATAATCATCATCTGCAACCTTTGTTTCGTGTTGTTGCTACTTAAATCGTCATCTTCAAGCTTTGTTTTGTGTTGCAAGCTTTGTTTTGTTGTTGCTACGTAAATCTGCATCTGCAAGATATGTTTTGTGTTGTTGCTACGTAAAATATGTTTATTGTTGTGATTGTTAGATGTCAACTTCTCAAAATCCTGCTGCTAGTAATCAACAGACTCCAGTGACTGAAGAAGTAGAAACACAGAATAACAGAGGTTATATCCCATAAACTCAATCATATATCCCATGATATTAAGTATATATCCCATGATATCTAGTACATGCACACATACTGTAAAACCAAAAGTACATGCACACATACAGTAAACTGACAGATATATCCCATGATATTAAGCATATATCCCATGAAATCAATTATATGTCCCATGATTTCAACCATACCATATTCTCTAGTGCATACACATACAGTAGTACACTATATCATATATCCCATGATATTAAGCATATATACCATGATATCTAGTACATGCACACATGCAGTAAAACTAACAATTAAATGCCATGAGAACAAGCATACATCCCATAAAAATCAACAATATATCCCATGATATTAAGCATATATCCCATGATATTAAGAATATACCCCATGATATCTAGTACATGCACACATGCAGTAAAAGTAAAAGTTATATCCCATTAAAATAACCATACGTCCCATAAAATCAACAATATATCCCATGATATCAAACATATTTACCATGAAATCACCTATCTTGTGAAAACATATTTCATATGCAGACGTAAATGATCTTCCCCCTGATTTTGACATTACGGGATGCTTAAAGGGAATCAGTGGAACTTTTGATCAACTATACTTCCTGTACAAAAGGCATGCTGCAAATGTTGGATTTTCTGTGAAGAAAGCAACCTCACGTATTGGAAATAATGGTGAAATATGGGAGAAGTACTTTTTGTGCAGCCGTGAAGGTAAATGTAAGGCAAACCCAAGCCCATTACCCATCACTCCATCACCCACTGTTGCTGTACAAGACGAAGAAGGTGATGAGCCTAAGAAGATTAAGAAAAGAAGGCAAAACTGTAGTGGAAGGTGTGATTGCAAAGCAATGATGAGGTAAAAAAAACTCACATGTTCTCAACTATATATCCCATGATATCAACGATATATCCCATGATGTCAACAATATATGCCATGATATCTCACACATGTTTTTTATCTTCAGGATCCAAAATATTTTCAAAACCAAGAAATATGTAGTCAAAGAACACAAAATTGGGCACAACCATGAACTGAATAGACCAGAATGGAGTTACTTCAACAGGTCAGAAAGAATGATTGATGATGAGAGGGCAGAAATTATTGATTTGTTCGAGAAAGCAATGGTGAAGCCAACCGACGCGTTCAAATATTTGTCAGCAGCTGCGGGCGGGGAAGAGAATGTTGGAATAATCCAGAGGGACCATATCAACTACATTTGTCGCAAGAGAACAAAAATCATGGATGGTGCAGATGCACAGTGTGTGTTAGACATGCTTAAGCAAAGAAAAGATGAGGATCCGCAGTTCTATTACTCACACAAGTTGGATGACGAGGGTAAAATGTGCAGCCTTTTCTGGAGGGACTCGATGATGAAGAACGACTATGAGCTTTATGGTGACGTCATGATATTTGACACCACATTCAGGACCAACAAATATGGACTAATTTGTGCACCGTTTATTGGTGTAAATAACCACTGGAACAATGTAATGTTTGCTTGTGCATTCATTGCCAATGAGCAAGCTACATCATTTATCTGGTTGATGGAAGAGTTCATGAAAGCCATGGATAATAAGAAGCCAATTACAATCTTCACTGATCAAGATTCAACAATTGCAAAAGCCATTGTTCAGGTACTATGTTATGACTTATATGTCCAATGATATTGCTTAAATCTCCCATGATATCTACTTTAAGATATTAACACACACAAAAAAAAAAAAAATGAAATGTATGCTATATTATATGAACTGTATACTACATTACATGAACTATGTACTACATTATATGAACTCTATGAACATGAATAATCTTCCATAATTTCAACTGTTATATCCCATGATTTCATCAATATACCCCATGATTTAAACGATATACCCCATGATTTTAATATATAAGCACATGAATAATCTGTCCATTATTTAATCTTGTGTAGGTTTTCGGAGATGAGACCAGACACAGGCTGTGTTTTTGGCACTTGTACCAAAATGCATTAAAAAACTGCTCGAAGCTTAGGCATGATGACAAATTCAATGAAGTTTTCAATATATGCATCTATGGGTTGTCAAATGAAGAAGAATTTGAAGAATACTTCTCTGGAATGATTTGTGAGTTTGAGCTCGAAAATGATTCTTGGTTCGATCAACTGTATTCTCTAAAAGAGAAGTGGTCACCTGCCCTAAGCAAGCCCTTCTTTTCAGCTGGAATCCTATCTACTCAAAGGAGTGAGAGTACAAACAATGCAATTTCATTCAGAGCCAACAAAAATACATCTCTCACACAATTCTTCAGACTCTTCGATGTAGTGATCAACCGCTGGAGATCAAATGAGAAGCATAAAGAGCACAAGAACACTCATAATAGGCCAAGACTGAACTCTAACAATGCTCTTGTCAAGCATGCTGCTGAGGTATATCTCAAACTATATATCCCATAATATCAACTATATATCCCATGATATCTCTCACATGTTTTTATCTGCAGGTATACACACTCAAAATCTTCAAGTACTTACAGAGACAATTTAGGAAAGGACTAGAGACTACAGCTGTTGAATCTGTAACAATTGGCGACAAGATTTTGTATGATGTCTACCCTGATGATGATCCAGAAGACATTAATGGTGTTCTATTCATTAGGCATCCATCTGGTGACATCGAAGTGAGCTGTAAATGTAGACACTTTGAAGAGGTTGGCTGGCTATGCCAACATTGCCTCCGTGTTATGGACAAAAATAACATAAAACGCATACCCGAGAAGTACAAACTACAGCGCTGGACAAGAACATCTAAAGCGAGGGTATGGGACCGTGTTGTACATACCAACAGCACAAACAAGAATGCACAGGTATAATAAATTCTTCATTTCTTGTCTATCATATCATCTATATATCCCATGATTTCACTTTAACATCCCATGATATCTCTTTGACATGCCATGATTTCAATATAACATCACATTATATGAAAACAGGAATGCATTGCATGGAGACAGTCAATGAACAGGAGCTTCAATCAACTCATTATCAAATCAGAAGGAAAAAATGAAGCCAGAAAGATAGTAGAAGATGCATACAATCAAGCCTTGATGGGAATAAACAATCTTATAGATTCAACACAATTCAAGGACATGCCACAAGAAGAAGAGTCCGACATACCAACAGAAACTGCTGCCCCGAACACTAGTGCCTCACCAATTGTTCTAAACCCCGCACAATGTGCTACAAAAGGGAGGAAAAAACAAAGGCCAAAGATATTTCTAGAAAGACAACAGAACAAGAAAAGATCAATGGAAGAAAAGACACACTTTGAAGTACCGCCGGACAAACACTTGATATGATTTATAGCAAGAACTTTGTAATTCATCCTATAACGACTCATCTTATTTCATTTTACAAATTATATACATTAATCCTATGTTATGTTTTTTCAGACATATATCTTATATATATATATTAACATTGTTTTGTTGCAAGTCATACTCATACATGCCTCATTCTTATACCCCATGAAATTAGACAAATACCCCAAGATTGCACTTAAACATCCCATGATTTTCCTTTATCATCACAACAACTCAAAGCAACAGGCAGGAAAGAAATTACTAAAAATGTTTACCACAATATCAACTACATATGCCATGATTTCACTTTAACATCACATGATTTTCAATTTAACATCCCATGATGTCACTTTATACATCCCATGAATTTGCTCTCACATCCCATGATTTTACTGAAACATCCCATGATTTACTATAACACCAATGATATGAAATCACCTATCTTTAATTAACAAGGATGTTTTTCGTCATCTATATATACAAAGATTTAACATTAACTTCCAACGATTTCATTTTAAACATCCCATGATTTCACTTTCAAGTCCCATGATTTTACTATAACATCCCATGATTTTTCTATGACATCCCATGATTTTACTATGACATCCCGTGATTTCACTTTCAAGTCCCATGATTTTACTATAACATCCCATGATTATACTATGACATCCAATAATTTCACTTTAATATCTCATCATTTAACTTAAAAATCCCATGAAATCAAAAAACATGAAAAACAGAACAAAAAAATATAACTTGCTCATATCAGCGAGTATACCATGATACAAAAGCAGAAAAAACTACATGATCTAATATCCCATAATAGGTATAAAGTATCCAATGACTTTAACTAGAAAAAGAAACCTGTCATACTATTTTAGGATCTTGTAGGATTCTATCAACTTTAGGATCACCATCAACCAAGGAAGCTGCAATAGCATCAGCAATCTCTTTTTGTTCACGTTCAACTTCAGCTTTCCTTTGCTCTTCAAGTTCCTTTCTCTTCTCCATTTCCTCCTTCTCATGTTTATCAGTAACTTTCTTATACTGAATCCTGAGAAGAGTATGTAGAGACCTTGGATTGTGATTTACGTTGTCACTGATTCTTGCTTTGATATTAACAAAAGCAGCAACTTTCTCCTTCAGTGATGGAAGCGTCGAGTTTAATTTCGACAAAGCCAGCGTTGCAAGAATTTCAGCCCTAAGCACCTCTCTCGACGAAACCTAAATTAAAAAATATAGTTAGTAAAACTACATAACATATACACAACATGTATATCCAGAAAACAAGAACAGTCCATTGAAAAATAATATATGAAAACAAGAACAGTACCTTGTAAAAGCGCGGGAAATCAAAAAGCCTTCCATAAAACAACTCCATGTGCTTCATCAGATAAACACCACAGTCGTCGGTATCTTTTTCAGTCTTAATCCAATGAAAAGGAATCTTCTCCAATGTAAAATCCCTAATATCTCCATCACGACGCAAAGAATTTTCAACAAGGCACTCTGTGAAAACTTCCTTCTACAAAAAGAGAAAAAAAGGCAACAAAATAAATTAAAAAAATTGAACTGTAACATAAACTATGCTATGATATAATCAATTTGCCATGATACAAAATAACTTACCAACACAATGTAAAAACTTTCAACGGCCAATGGATCAGTATTCCTATTATCAAGATACTGCACTCTCTTCAATTCCATATTCACCACATAGCAAGTGTAATGATTCCCAGCTATCAACGGGAAAAAGAATTACAGAAAAAGCAAATATACCATGATATCAACAATATATCCCATCATATTGGATACATATCCCATGATCTCAACAGTAAGATCTGAAACACAAAAAAACTAATATACCACATGATATCAGACAATATACCACATGTTTTCACTAAAATACCCCATGATATCACACAATATACCCCATGATTTCACTAATGTACCACATCATATCAGACAATATACTCCATAATTTCACTAATATACCCCATGATATAGACAATATACCCCATGATTTAACTAATATACCCCATGATATCAGACAATATATATCAGGACCTCAAAAATTAAAAAACATAACTTAATAAATAAAAACATAGCAACTTACCAGTTTTACACTTCTAATATCAACATCTCCTGGCCCAAGAACACTTCTGAAGGAGTAGAACATCATTTCCAACATCTGGAACAAATATTTGTCCTTAAACTTAACACTGTTATCAGTAAGCTCCTTTTGAAGTCTTTCTTTTTCATCTTCATCAAACGCATGAGCCAACTTCCTCCATGGATGCTAGAAAAACAGATTAACTACGATTAATAATTGATTTACAAACATCAAAGCGCAAGAAAAAAAAAAAAAAAGTTAGTCAGACACATACAGAAATATGGATTGATAACCACATTCGGTGCATCCCTGGCTTAGGACGGAGGATAAGCTCGGTAAAATTCAAATTTCGGATCCAGCAATCAATAACACTTGTGCAAATCCTCTTCTTAGGACACAACGTCCTAATGCTATCTCCATACATGAAATAGCTTAATCCCATATCAACAAACTTTCCCTTGATCCTACATTAAAAAAAGAAAATGATATAAGGAAACACAAAAGTTACATGAACTGTAATAAAAAAAACACCCATGAAAACAATGTTATATCCCATGATATCACCTAAATATCCCATGATATAATGTAGAACACAAAAACAGAAAATAAAAAAATAAAAAAATACCTGCTATCCTCAGTTATGAAGAACAAATAGTCAGCCACTTCTTTTCTGTAAGATATCATATCATTTACGCCCTTTATATACTTCTTAATCACCCTCATAACAGCAGAACCCAACACAAGAGAGTCATCAAACTCACCACAATCATCAAAACATCCAAGTTCATGAAAAGAATAGTTGGGGAACCTATCAATGAACAATTTCCGAACCTCTAAATCCACCTCAATCCCTTGAATATCCTTCTTACTAGTACGTAGAAGCAAAACTTCATCGTCCATGAGCTTCTGACTATCATCAGATCCATGATCCTCATCAACTTCCTTACCTGAAGATCCAATCATAGGATTCTCTACATCAACAACATCCATATCAACCTTAGAACATCCATGCTCCTCCATATCAACTTCCTTCTCCACATTTTTCAGTGCATCAGCAACAACTTCCTCCTCCACAACAAATTCCTTCTCCACATTTTTCACTGTATCAGCAACAACTTCCTCCTCCACATCAACTTCCTTCCCCCCCTTGTTCACTGCATCACCAACAACTTCCTCCTCCAAATCAACTTTCTTCTCCCCCTTGTTCACTGAATTACCACCAAGCTCCTCCAAATCAACTTCTTTCTCACCCTTCTTAACTGCATCACCACCACGCTCATTTATATCAAGAACAACATGTTCCTTATCACATCCCTTCTTCTCAAAAACAATCTGCTCATCACCCCCAGTCACCAAAGTCCCATCACCCTCAACAATTTCTTCCGTATTCTGATCACTATCATCATGCATCCCACCCTGCATCTTAACCTCTAGCTCAACATTTCTAGCTATAGAAGAAACATCAATGTTCTTCAGCTTCTCAGGATACAACACATCATCTAATAATTCAAATTCCTTCTCCATACCACTGGTTCCTTCATTATTATCAACCTGAGTCGGACTCTCATTCAAATTGGCAGGAACAAATGAATCACTAGGTGAATCATGCTGAGATGCTCTAATCGACTCCCCAATCCTCGACTTCAATTCAACACAAACATTGTCAACAAATGAATGAAGCATAGGATCATCATAAAACCTTTGAGTAAACCAACTCTGCGATGGTTCTAGTACATCATCCAATTCCTGACCACCAGAACCACACTTCTGCATCCTTTCAAGATGAGCACGCGAAACATTCTCAATATCATTCATGAAAATTTTCCAAGACTCTTCAGCAGTCTATAAAAAAAGCCAAATAAGCAAACCAGTGAGAAAACACTAGGTATGTAAAGAAGGAAAAAAAAAATGAAATCAACTATATACCCCATGATATCAACAATATACCCCATGATATCAACTATATACCCCATAATATCAACCATATACACCATGAAATCCTATACACATGCAGTAACTTCAAATTCTGACATAATAAAACTTCAACAATATACACCATGATATCACCAATATACCCCATAATATCAACCATATACCCCATGATATCAACTATATACCCCATAATATCACCTACATACCCCATGAAATTCTATACACATGCAGTAACTTCAATTTCTGACATAATAAAAATTCAACAATATACCCCATGATATCAACTATATACCCAATGATATCAACTATATACCCCATAATATCAACTATACACATCATCATATCATATACATGCAGTAACTACAAATTCTTTGATAATAAAAAACTTCCATAAAAACAAAGTTATATCCCATGATATGACACAAACATCAAATGAAAACATGTACACACAACGAACAGAAAAATAATAAAAAAATAAAATAAATACCATAACAGAAGATTCGTCTCTAGCCTTCTTCGGAACATAATACACAACACCTTGACTAGGAAGTCTCTTTGTAAGAGGATAGCTGGTATCACGCAATAATTTACCAAAACCTCCATTCTTCTTCTCATACTCGATCCTCTCCGATATCAGACCATCATTCCAGTGCTGAATCAAAGGGAGATCACGACCTTGAACTCGTTGTCTCACACTAAACCTCTCCAAGTAACAAGCAATAAGAACCCAGAGGCATCCACTCATAGCATTAAACTCCGAAGTTTTAAAACTCCTAACTGCAGAACCGAGCCTATCAAGAACAAAACTACACCAGTCATATGTCTTAATCTTCTTAACGTTCTCAACAGCTCACAACAGCTTCTGATCAACAACTGCTACAGGCAAAGGTGCCAAGAACACCCCACAAACATACAACACAAAGAGCTTCTTGAACTCACCCCCCGCCTCCTTTAACTCAACCAAACGATCAGCAACTGTAGACAAACGAACCTCACCAGATTTGGTTTTATGTTCAGTTGCCCACGTCCAACTGTCAATAATCTCCTTCCTATACCTCCCTTTATCACCATACTTTTTATCCAAAGGCACCTCAACACCAGGATTACGAGGGATCATAAACAGATCATAAACATCATCACCGGTTATAGGAAACCTATCATCACCAATCACCATATAATAATTTTCAAACTCGAACCTCTCCACCAACCAAGGAGTAAACTTCCTAGGCATATAATGTACAATAACATGCTGCAAACCACCAAAACCTATATCCATTACAGCATCCAATTGTGCTGTGTTGAATTTTCCAAACAAGTCCAACAACTTCTCAGCCTGACAATAAGCCTCCATCCTCTTATGTCTTACGCTACCATCAGGCAGAGTAACACAAATCATGTAAGACTTCTGCTTCTCCGACAACTTATCAAATTCAGCAGCAGTAAAACTTTTCCCTCCTTACGCCGCTTTTTCTTATCTCCCTGAAAATCTACAACACAAAAAAAAACATATGAAAACCCCATGATGTTACCAATATATGCCATGATGTTCACAATAAACCCCATGATCATATTTCTATTAATATCAAATACACACAGAATTTACACTAAAAAATGCCATAATATCTACAAAAGACCCCATGATATCATCAAAAGACCCCATGATATCCAAAAAAGAAAAGGATACAATTCACAGAATCAAAAACACATAGTAGAAAACCCCATGATGTGACTAATATATCCCATGATATTCACAAATAAACCCCATGATCTTCAAAAAAAATGCATAGACTTACCAGAATCAGACTGACTAGGTTGCTTCCTTTTATTACTCTTCTTCAAAGCATCAGTTGAACTGGCCCCTGGCTTAAAAGAAGTAGCCGAAACAGCTCTAGTCCGGCGCATATCAACAACCATCTCTAATGATAAAACAGAAAACAACACCAAATCAAAAAAAGAAACCACGATATACTCAAAACATACAATAATATCACATAAACTTCCCCATAATATCACAAAACTTCCAAAATATCCCCAAAAGACCCAATGATATCATCAAAAGACCCCATAATATCATCAAAAGACACAATAATGTCCAAAAAAAAAAAAAATACAATTACCAGAATAAAAAAAGCAAGTAGAAAACCCCCATGATGTAACCAATATATCCCATGATAATCACAGTAAACCCCATGATCATATTTCTATTAATATGAAATACACACAAAAATACACTGAATATGCCATAATATTTCAAATAAACCACATGATATAATCAAAACACCCCATGATATCACATAAACTTTCCATGATATGACACAAACTTCAAATGATATCAAAAAAATCTATTCAAAATACATAACAAAACAGAACACAAAAACCTTTTAATGAGTCAGGAGATGTCTTCTTTCTCTTGTAAACTAAACCACCACTTGGACTTGCATTTTTCTTCGCACCAGAAGGAGCTCGCGTCCTTGTGCTTGGTTTATTCACAGCAGCAGCAGCAGATGTAGTAGATCGCGTCTTCCTTTTATCACCATCCATATCTAACACACAAACAAAGCAAAAAAAGGAACAAAGCACCATGAAAACCACAATCACAATACTACTACAAAGCTCAAAAACAAACAACAAAGCAAAAATACTACTACAAAAACACAGAAAAACGTCAATGCAGAACACCAATACCACTCCATCCAGAAAAAAAATGACATAAAAACGTCAATGCAGCACAATACCTTCAATGGAGCACAACAACAGACAACAAAAACCACAACGTATAAGCAAAAAACAAACAGAAACCACCATGTATAAGCAAAAAAAAAAACAGAAACCACCATGTATAAGCAAAATTCGAACAATTGAGTAACAAAAAACCAAAATAAAACTACTACTAAACATCACACACATAAACGAGCATAAAACAAACACAATACTACTACAAAATCACAGAAAAATAAAAAAAACCACATCCAGAAAACCAAAAACGACCTAAAACTTCAATGGAGAACAATACCTTCAACGGAGCACAAAATCGAACTTATAATACACCAAACAACCGTCGATGAAGATGAAAACCGCTTCAAAACCGTCAATCGAACGCAAAAACGCTTGAAAAAACCCTAGAGAGAGAGACAACACGATCGAACTGAGAGGAGAAAAAAAAGAAAAGAGAAAGAAGCCGTGTTTATTGGTTACTATCTGCTAACCCGAATAAGGAACCGGGTCATAAATCCGGATCCCCGCGTTTTTAAATGGGTAGCGAGATTTTGGTTGGTAAATTGCAAAAAGGTCCCGTCTATATTAAAGACCGTCTTTCCTGAGAATTTGCGTAAATATTAACCAAAATCCTAAAAGTCTATTTACAGAATAGCTTAAAAGATTAAATCTATTTCCATAATCATAAATAGGCAAAATTCATTTCCAGATTCTTTAACTAAAAAATAAACATAATTAACACAATTAATCAAATTAACTAAATAAAATAATTAACATAATTAACACTATTAATCTATTAATTAACAGAATTATAATTAAAAAAACTAATTAAATTAACTAAATAACATAATTAACTTTGAATTAACAAAATTAAGTAAAAATAAACTAAAATTAATAAAAATCCTAAATTATGTACAAAAATTTATATTCGATTAAGTGATAATATAAGTATTAAATTATTTTGAATTAATCTAAGTCCATAATTTAATCAATCATTAACAGCAACATTAAACTAAAATTATGAAAAATGGACTGGATTAAATTAATTTAACTAAAAATTAATCCAAATTATTGCAATTAATCTAATTTAATTTAGAATTATAATATGCAAACCTAATTTAATTAAGAATGAACAGAATATCCATAATTAATTAAACTAAATTGAAAATTATGAAAAATTTATAAGAAAACATAATTTGACTAGCTTATGAAAAAATTAATCCAAAATTAACTAATAGAATCATTTCATATTATTACACAAAATTAAGCAAATTATAAAAAAAAATAAAAATTAGGGTTTAGAAAATTACTGACTTGGATTATGCAAGCTGGTGGCGCAGAAGTGGCAGGGTGGTCTTGGAGGCGGTGGCGCGGTGGTGGCAGAGAGCGCTGGTGGCGCTACGAAGACGAGCATCAAAATTAATAAATGAAAAATGAAAAAGAAGAGAATGAGGGAGGAGAAGAATGACTTACCAATCGAGATTGTGGCGGTGGTGGTGGTGGCTCCGACGTGGTGGTGGCGCGATTTGGGAGAAGAGAAGGAAATGGCTAGGGTTTGAGATTTGGGAGAATGAGAAGGAAATGGCTGCTGGAGGAGGCGTCTGGTCTCTATATAGTCGGGCATAGTCACGGATATCATTTATCCGTGGCTAACTTTTTTTTTTTTTTTAAGTCAACAAATATAGGCACAATAGATTGTCCGTGGCTAATTACCTGGACGAACTCGGGCCTGGACAGGCACGAACTGAGCGTCCAGGCTCAGTTCGTTCCTATCCGTGGCTAAAATAGCGATTCGTGGCTATTTTAGCCACGGATAGTATCTGAGGCTTACATCCTGTGGCTATCCGTGGCTACATTATGGACATCTCAGTCGATCATGCGATTCCTAAAGGCAAAGGAAATTTGGGGTTTTCAGAGAGAATTTTCTATATTAGGGATAAAAAGATTCAAGGATCTTTTGGGTGGGTCAGGTGTGCGTAGTAGACTCCAGAAGAAACTAAAAAAATTAGGAAGCCAAGAACAGCACCACGAACCCTAACAAGGCCATCACCATTTGCCACTTACGCGCCTTCTCATAATTGAATTCATCAGTGATCACGTTGTACTCGTGGCGGCAGTAAGAAAGGGTGCAAAGGGGACTCCATCAGGCTGGTAAAGATCAGAGTCGTGTGCATCGCCGAGTTTTTGTACCCGTCGACGTGAGAGTCCCTTTTAGGGTTCTGCACCAAGTACACTGGTCTTTTCGGAGATCAGGATGGAGACGATGGGGCTAACCTCGTATCATCGGATTCTGATTTTGGATGAATCGATCATTTGGCTTCCTTTTCTTTCTCTCTTTTGCTAAGGAATTCTACTTATGCTACCGAAATTAAAATCCCATGGTTTTTCAGTCACACAAAGTTTTGTCATATATTCAGCGGGAAAAAGGCATTTTTGGTCCCAAAGTTTGAAGGGTGTGGCATATGTAGTCCCATGTTTGCTTCTGCCGGCAAATTTAGTCCCAAAGTTTCAAATGTTTGGCAAATTTGGTCCTTTTTTACAATTTTGTACTTTGACTGCTGACATGGCAATCGAGTCAACCGGTCAACTCAATCACATCATTTGATGACATCATTATGACGTCATAATTATTAATTTTTTAATTTTTTTAATTAAAAAAGAAAACAATTGAAAAAAAATTAGTTGATGAGGTCATAATTTCTAATTTTTTTTAATTTTTAAAAAATCCAAAAAAAAAATCAAGGGGAAAATAAATAAATAAAATTAAAAAAAACTTATTTGGATATAAATTATTTTAAAAGATTTTCCGTAATGATTTACTAGTGTAGGAGTAGTTGTAATATTTGTTGTTTAAAAAAAAAATATATTTTGAAACGGAAGAGGAAGTACCTTTATTCACACACTTAATGTTTTGGTAAATAATAGAAAATTGTATTTAATTTTTTTGAATTTTTTTAATAAACGGAAGAGGAAGTACCTTTGTATTTAATAAACGGAAGATGAAGTATTACCAAAATAATTCAGACGCAAAGGTACTTCCTCTTTCGTTTATTAAAAAATCCAAAATAATTCCAAAAAAATTAAATACAATTTTCTATTATTTACCAAAAACATTAAGTGTGTGAATAAAGGTACATCCTCTTCTGTTTTAAAATAAGTTTTTTTTTTTAAACGGCAAATATTATAACTACTCCTACACTAGTAAATCATTACGGAAAATCTTTAAAAATAATTTATATCAAAATAAGTCTTTTTAAAAAGAAATTCAATTTATTTTCCCCTTTATTTTATTCTTTTTGGATTTTTTTAAAAATTTAGAAATTATGATGTAAAAATGACGTCATCAACTAATTTTTTTCTGGATCTTTTTTCTTTTTTAATTAAAATTAAAAAAATTAAAAATTTAATAATTATGATGTCATCAGATGATGTGGCTGAGCTGACTGGTTGACTCGATTGCCACGTCAGTAGTCAAAGTCCAAAATTGTAAAAAAGGATCAAATTTGTCAAACATTTGAAACTTTGGGACTAAATTTGCCGGCAGAAGTAAACGTGAGACTACATATGCCACACCCCTCAAACTTTGGGACTAAAAATGACTTTTTCCCTATATTCAGCAAGTAAAAGTTACCACTAGTACTATAATTTTCTAACCAGTAAAGTTTAAAGATGAAGTTAATTGCATGTGGACTACCGATAGGCTTAACATAACAAATAATAATCGGAACACGAGATGGTGTGTTGTTGTTACAAAAATAAATCTAGTGATCAACCAATGACAAATGTTTTCCAAGAAAAGCAAACAAGGATCAAATTTCATTCTCGGCTGAATAATGAAAATTAGTCTAATGTAATTTAGCTGCATAAATTTTCTCACTAAAAAAATGGCATGTATGCAAGAAAGGCAAACAAGGATCAAATTTCTTTCTCGGCTGCAAGGATTGAGAAGGAACTTAGGAAGTTGTCTTCTGTTTTTTACAAGAAGCCAAAACAGAACTTGGTACTGCATCGTGTGTTGGTGATTTTAGTGTCATCAATTCATTTTAGTAGTAATATGATCTGCTAGAGACTGATGCGATCTCTCGTTGAGCTCGGAACAAGTTTGGGTAGTGCGGAGTGCACGCTTGTTGAGCCAACAAGTTATCGACCACGAATACGAAGCGGGGGTCAAGGGGGCTGCGCCCCCTTGCGGGGTCGAGGGGCAGCGCTCCTCGCGGGGTTGCAAGGGGCAGCGCCCCAGTACGGGGTTGCGAGGGGCAGCGCCCCTGCGGGGTTCCAAGGGGCGTAGCCCCTGGCTGGGGTCTCCATTCTAATTACCACGGGAGTGTTTCGTGATGATGAAGCTCTCCATGAACTCTTAGAAAAAACCATCTCTTTTCCTTTTGTTTTTTCAAAATTCTAAAGTCACAGTGTATAAACAGGGGAGTTGGAGTTACAAAACCATCTCTTTTCCTTTGTCCTTTCACATTACTCTTCTGCTACTCTCTGTCTTTTTAATATAAATGATGTGAAGACAAAGTGGGTACGTATGAATTGAATGTGAGGGATTCAGTGTACAAATGAGGAAAGATTTGAGCAGGTATTCCACATTATTGATGAAGAGCTTTCCCAATATGAGATGAGAGAAAGAAAGCTTGTCACAGAAGAGAAGAAAAGAGATGTAGCAAAGCTAGCTAGCTGATATATTTATGTATTTTGAATCATGAAATATAAGACACAAGTCATTATCATATTTTTAGAAAATAAAATATGGAGTTTTTGGAGACATTATCATAATCAAGTACCCTGGCTGGGGTCTCGCTGCCAGCGGGGTGCGGGGCAGCGCCCCGTCCTTTTTCGAACATTGCAACTCTTCGTGAACGAACAGGCTTGTTCGTGAACTAACGTGACCTTTCATTCATAACACTTCGTTCTGAACAGATACACCACTTCGTCTTCTTCGTTTTTACTGGTTGTACCTCATCGTCTTCTTTGTTTCTACTCCCTACACAAGAGAAATAGATGCAGAGTATTAAGCAAGTAAGCAACTCATTTTTTATCATAAATATCAAAGATCTAGAAAGAAAAAAAAAAAAAAAACAGAAAACTAACTTGCAGTGGAAATGAAAACATGAATGAAATGAAGACTGTACCTCGTGGTTTTGAGCCAAGAAACTGGACAACATCATCATCAGAATCATCACTGCTGCTGCTAGTACGAGTGGCGGGATGATTAGTTTCTTGTATGTTCTCTTGAAAATCAGAGTCGTCTGCCGAATCCGAAGAAGATGTCTCCATTCTAATTACCACGGGAGTGTTTCGTGATGATGAAGCTCTCCATGAACTCTTAGAAAAAACCATCTCTTTTCCTTTTGTGTTTTCAAAATTCTAAAGTCACAGTGTATAAACAGGGGAGCTGGAGTTACAAAACCATCTCTTTTCCTTTGTCCTTTCACATTACTCTTCTGCTACTCTCTATCTTTTTAATATAAATGATGTGAAGACAAAGTGGGTACGTATGAATTGAATGTAAGGGATTCAGTGTACAAATGAGGAAAGATTTGAGCAGGTATTCCACATTATTGATGAAGAGCTTTCCCAATATGAGATGAGAGAAAGAAAGATTGTCACAGAAGAGAAGAAAAGAGATGTAGCTAAGCTAGCTAGCTGATATATTTATGTATTTTGATTCATGAAATATAAGACACAAGTCATTATCATATTTTTAGAAAATAAAAATATGGAGTTTTTGGAGACATTATCATAATCAAGTACCCTGGCTGGGGTCTCGCTGCCAGCAGGGTGCGGGGCAGCGCCCCGTCCTTTTTGGAACATTGCAACTCTTCGTGAACGAACAGGCTTGTTCGTGAACTAACGTGACCTTTCGTTCATAACACTTCGTTCTGAACAGGTACACCACTTCGTCTTCTTCGTTTCTACTGGCTGTACCTCATCGTCTTCTTCGTTTCTACTCCCTACACAAGAGAAATAGATGCAGAGTATTAAGCAAGTAAGCAACTCATTTTTTATCATAAATATCAAAGATCTAGAAAGAAAAAAAAAAAAAAAAACAGAAAACTAACTTGCAGTGGAAATGAAAACATGAATGAAATGAAGACTGTACCTCGTGGTTTTGAGCCAAGAAACTGGACAACATCATCATCAGAATCATCACTGCTGCTGCTAGTACGAGTGGCGGGATGATTAATTTCTTGTATGTTCTCTTGAAAATCAGAGTCGTCTGCCGAATCCGAAGAAGATGTCTCCATTCTAATTACCACGGGAGTGTTTCGTGATGATGAAGCTCTCCACGAACTCTTAGAAAAAACCATCTCTTTTCCTTTTGTGTTTTCAAATTTCTAAAGTCACAGTGTATAAACAGGGGAGTTGGAGTTACAAAACCATCTCTTTTCCTTTGTCGTTTCACATTACTCTTCTGCTACTCTCTGTCTTTTTAATATAAATGATGTGAAGACAAAGTGGGTACGTATGAATTGAATGTGAGGGATTCAGTGTACAAACGAGGAAAGATTTGAGCAGGTATTCCACATTATTGATGAAGAACTTTCCCAATATGAGATGAGAGAACGAAAGATTGTCACAGAAGAGAAGAAAAGAGATGTAGCTAAGCTAGCTAGCTGATATATTTATGTATTTTGATTCATGAAATATAAGACACAAGTCATTATCATATTTGTAGAAAATAAAAATATGGAGTTTTTGGAGACATTATCATAATCAAGTACCCTGGCTGGGGTCTCGCTGCCAGCAGGGTGCGGGGCAGCGCCCCGTCCTTTTTGGAACATTGCAACTCTTCGTGAACGAACAGCTTGTTCGTGAACTAACGTGACCTTTCGTTCATAACACTTCGTTCTGAACAGATACACCACTTCGTCTTCTTCGTTTCTACTGGCTGTACCTCATCGTCTTCTTCGTTTCTACTCCCTACACAAGAGAAATAGATGCAGAGTATTAAGCAAGTAAGCAACTCATTTTTTATCATAAATATCAAAGATCTAGAAAGAAAAAAAAAAAAAAACAGAAACCTAACTTGCAGTGGAAATGAAAACATGAATGAAATGAAGACTGTACCTCGTGGTTTTGAGCCAAGAAACTGGACAACATCATCATCAGAATCATCACTGCTGCTGCTAGTACGAGTGGCGGGATGATTAGTTTCTTGTATGTTCTCTTGAAAATCAGAGTCGTCTGCCGAATCCGAAGAAGATGTCTCCATTCTAATTACCACGGGAGTGTTTCGTGATGATGAAGCTCTCCACGAACTCTTAGAAAAAACCATCTCTTTTCCTTTTGTGTTTTCAAAATTCTAAAGTCACAGTGTATAAACAGGGGAGTTGGAGTTACAAAACCATCTCTTTTCCTTTGTCCTTTCACATTACTCTTCTGCTACTCTCTGTCTTTTTAATATAAATGATGTGAAGACAAAGTGGGTACGTATGAATTGAATGTGAGGGATTCAGTGTACAAATGAGGAAAGATTTGAGCAGGTATTCCACATTATTGATGAATAGGTTTCCCAATATGAGATGAGAGAAAGAAAGCTTGTCACAGAAGAGAAGAAAAGAGATGTAGCTAAGCTAGCTAGCTGATATATTTATGTATTTTGAATCATGAAATATAAGACACAAGTCATTATCATATTTTTAGAAAATAAAAATATGGAGTTTTTGGAGACATTATCATAATCAAGTACCCTGGCTGGGGTCTAGCTGCCAGGTCAGCGAGCGGGGTGCGGGGCAGCGCCCCGTCCTTTTTGGAACATTGCAACTCTTCGTGAACGAACAGGCTTGTTCGTGAACTAACGTGACCTTTCGTTCATAACACTTCGTTCTGAACAGATACACCACTTCGTCTTCTTCGTTTCTACTGGCTGTACCTCATCGTCTTCTTCGTTTCTACTCCCTACACAAGAGAAATAGATGCAGAGTATTAAGCAAGTAAGCAACTCATTTTTTATCATAAATATCAAAGATCTAGAAAGAAAAAAAAAACAGAAAACTAACTTGCAGTGGAAATGAAAACATGAATGAAATGAACACTGTACCTCGTGGTTTTGAGCCAAGAAACTGGACAACATCATCATCAGAATCATCACTGCTGCTGCTAGTACGAGTGGCGGGATGATTAGTTTCTTGTATGTTCTCTTGAAAATCAGAGTCGTCTGCCGAATCCGAAGAAGATGTCTCCATTCTAATTACCACGGGAGTGTTTCGTGATGATGAAGCTCTCCATGAACTCTTAGAAAAAACCATCTCTTTTCCTTTTGTTTTTTCAAAATTCTAAAGTCACAGTGTATAAACAGGGGAGTTGGAGTTACAAAACCATCTCTTTTCCTTTGTCCTTTCACATTACTCTTCTGCTACTCTCTGTCTTTTTAATATAAATGATGTGAAGACAAAGTGGGTACATATGAATTGAATGTGAGGGATTCAGTGTACAAATGAGGAAAGATTTGAGCAGGTATTCCACATTATTGATGAAGAGGTTTCCCAATATGAGATGAGAGAAAGAAAGCTTGTCACAGAAGAGAAGAAAAGAGATGTAGCTAAGCTAGCTAGCTGATATATTTATGTATTTTGAATCATGAAATATAAGACACAAGTCATTATCATATTTTTAGAAAATAAAAATATGGAGGTTTTGGAGACATTATCATAATCAAGTACCCTGGCTGGGGTCTCGCTGCCAGCGGGGTGCGGGGCAGCGCCCCGTCCTTTTTGGAACATTGCAACTCTTCGAGAACGAACAGGCTTGTTCGTGAACTAACGTGACCTTTCGTTCATAACACTTCGTTCTGAACAGATACACCACTTCGTCTTCTTAGTTTCTACTGGTTGTACCTCATCGTCTTCTTCGTTTCTACTCCCTACACAAGAGAAATAGATGCAGAGTATTAAGCAAGTAAGCAAATCATTTTTTATCATAAATATCAAAGATCTAGAAAGAAAAAAAAAACAGAAAACTAACTTGCAGTGGAAATGAAAACATGAATGAAATGAACACTGTACCTCGTGGTTTTGAGCAAAGAAACTGGACAACATCATCATCAGAATCATCACTGTTGCTGCTAGTACAAGTGGCGGGATGATTAGTTTCTTGTATGTTCTCTTGAAAATCAGAGTCGTCTGCCGAATCCGAAGAAGATGTCTCCATTCTAATTACCACGGGAGTGTTTCGTGATGATGAAGCTCTCCATGAACTCTTAGAAAAAACCATCTCTTTTCCTTTTGTTTTTCAAAATTCTAAAGTCACAGTGTATAAACAGGGGAGTTGGAGTTACAAAACCATCTCTTTTCCTTTGTCCTTTCACATTACTCTTCTGCTACTCTCTGTCTTTTTAATATAAATGATGTGAAGACAAAGTGGGTACGTATGAATTGAATGTGAGGGATTCAGTGTACAAATGAGGAAAGTTTTGAGCAGGTATTTCACATTATTGATGAAGAGCTTTCCCAATATGAGATGAGAGAAAGAAAGCTTGTCACAGAAGAGAAGAAAAGAGATGTAGCTAAGTTAGCTAGCTGATATATTTATGTATTTTGAATCATGAAATATAAGACACAAGTCATTATCATATTTTTAGAAAATAAAAATATGGAGTTTTTGGAGACATTATCATAATCAAGTATCCTAGCTGGGGTCTCGCTGCTAGGTCAGCGAGCGGGGTGCGGGGCAGCGCCCCGTGCTTTTTGGAACATTGCAACTCTTCGTGAACGAACAGGCTTGTTCGTGAACTAACGTGACCTTTCGTTCATAACACTTCGTTCTGAACAGATACAACACTTCGTTCACACCTTTTCGCTTCTATTTATTGAAGCGATCAGTCTCCAAAACAAGTACAACGAAAACTCATACATCCTCTCTACTTTCTGATCGAAATTCATATTGCCTGAATAAGATTGCCTTCTTGGATTATCTCAACAAGGAATTCGTGTAACCCCGGCAACAACTGTAGGGTCGAATTATCTTGTTTGGAAAGTGACTACACGATCCAAAGAAGTATTCCAAGATTATCACACCCTGATATATTACCAACAATTATCAGATAGTATATCTTCTTCTTCTTCTTCTTCTTCTTTTGGAGAAGAGTAATTCTTGGCCTTCTTTGAGGAACGCTGATTGATTCTTTCACGAAATTCAGCCTCACTAACTGGCTGTACCTCATCGTCTTCTTCGTTTCTACTCCCTACACAAGAGAAATAGATGCAGAGTATTAAGCAAGTAAGCAACTCATTTTTTATCATAAATATCAAAGATCTAGAAAGAAAAAAAAAAAAAAAAACAGAAAACTAACTTGCAGTGGAAATGAAAATATGAAGGAAATGAAGACTGTACCTCGTGGTTTTGAGCCAAGAAACTGGACAACATCATCATCAGAATCATCACTGCTGCTGCTAGTACGAGTGGCGGGATGATTAGTTTCTTGTATGTTCTCTTGAAAATCAGAGTCGTCTGCCGAATCAGAAGAAGATGTCTCTGTTCTAATTACCACGGGAGTGTTTCGTGATGATGAAGCTCTCCATGAACTCTTAGAAAAAACCATCTCTTTTCCTTTTGTGTTTTCAAAATTCTAAAGTCACAGTGTATAAACAGGGGAGTTGGAGTTACAAAACCATCTCTTTTCCTTTGTCCTTTCACATTACTCTTCTGCTACTCTCTGTCTTTTTAATATAAATGATGTGAAGACAAAGTGGGTACGTATGAATTGAATGTGAGGGATGCAGTGTACAAATGAGGAAAGATTTGAGTAGGTATTCCACATTATTGATGAAGAGCTTTCCCAATATGAGATGAGAGAAAGAAAGCTTGTCACAGAAGAGAAGAAAAGAGATGTAGCTAAGCTAGCTAGCTGATATATTTATGTATTTTGAATCATGAAATATAAGACACAAGTCATTATCATATTTTTAGAAAATAAAAATATGGAGTTTTTGGAGACATTATCATAATCAAGTACCCTGGCTGGGGTCTCGCTGCCAGGTCAGCGAGCGGGGTGCGGGGCAGCGCTCCGTCCTTTTTGGAACATTGCAACTCTTCGTGAACGAACAGGCTTGTTCGTGAACTAACGTGACCTTTCGTTCATAACACTTCGTTCTGAATAGATACACCACTTCGTTCACACCTTTTCGCTTCTATTTATTGAAGCGATCAGTCTCCAAAACAAGTACAACGAAAACTCATACATCCTCTCTACTTTCTGATCGAAATTCATATTGCCTGAATAAGATTGCCTTCTTGAATTATCCCAACAAGGAATTCGTGTAACCCCGGCAACAACTGTAGGGTCGAATTATCTTGTTTGGAAAGTGACTACACGATCCAAAGAAGTATTCCAAGATTATCATACCCTGATAATCTTAACTCTCTCCTTTCAGTACTAAACCGTATCCTTTGGATGGTTTCATCCGCATTGACCTTGATGAGAAGATCCATGTGCTCTTCATTTGATAATCTTAACTCTCTCCTAAGCTCAGTAATCAAACTTTCCTTTTCCTGAATAAATAAATTTAAAAAAAAAAAAAAACACTGATCAATAATAAAGACTGATAAAACAATAACATTCTATAATCTTCGAATATTCAGTAAAACGAAAGTACCCAAGAAACTGCATCAGATTGAGCTTTAAAGGCTCTTAGAACAGAACTGTATGCTTCTTGCTCAATCTGGTGAATTTTAGCTCCCATATCAGTTTCCTCGTCCATCCTTGGGTATGGGATAGAACCCATGTGAGCAGGTCTCCCATTACCTGGAATGCTACTGCCACCTCTTGAATCTCTATTTTGTTGTGGAGGGGGGAAATCGTCATCAGTTCCTATAACAGCATCAAAGTTATATACTTGAGAAAAAATGAAGGAATATTTTCCACAATCACAATCAAGAAACAACAATTGAGATTATAACTATGTAAACTTGCTACAAAATCATGAAATACTTGTCTAGGTGTACATCATAACCCGTTCCTATAACAGCATGAAATTATACACTTGCCTTTTGGGGTGGGGGACGTAAGGGGAAAATTCCAATGTTACAACCAGATACAAATTTCACAATCACCACTTGCCCAAAATCATGAAATAGTACTCTAGGGGATTATCATCAATTTCTGTAATAACATAACATTATTATATACAAGCATAAGTGTGGAGATTATCGAGAGTCAAAATTCCATTTTCCATCTTTCATGACTAGAGGCACAAATTGAAGACCTTTACTGAGTGGTAGTACAAACAAAGGACTAGTTCATAGCCTATTGCTGCATAGAAGAGATGTAATGCCTAAACCATATACGCGAAAAGTTCAGAGTTATCTGTTACAGAGAATAATATTGTATCATATAAAGACATTGGCGGTATACAAGATCCTACATTCTCTTACATTAACTACACAAACGGTTGATATTCCGAAACAAATGATTTCCTCCCAGACAACACACACATTTGCATTCGACTGAAATTCAACAGAACCTTAATACACCCATTAAGTACTGACCAATTAGAGCTTTCTCTTTACATGCTTGTAGACCAGCAACCTAAAACTTCGAATTTGGTGCACCACCAGGATAACACCAATGTACAAGTCCATGACTCGGAAATAATCAAATTTTACCAGTAAACACATAAAGTTTCTATGATGCTCCAAGTCCAACCATACTCTACTCATACAAAATTCACTTCTTTAAATTTAAGACCCTAAAAAACCAATACCAAGTAAAAACTTAAAATCACTAGACTACAATTAACAGTTACCACTAGACCTGTAAAAATACAAAATCAAGACTACAATTAACAACAAATTTGCACAACAATCTGTTATGAACGGAACTGGTAAGCTACTCTAAATCTACTTCTAATTAAGCTAAGTAACTGCTACTGATTATTCTAGAGAGAAACTAAGAGATACTACTGTAACGTTTCTTCATTGATAAAATCTCTGCAAATGGGTAAGTACAGTACTTATACAGTTGGAGCTAACTTGCTCAACGAAGGCTTAGTAGTCAAGATACAAAGCGCGGCTTAGCAAAGTATAGTGCGCGACTTAGAACGAACTAATTCTATGTCCTAACATTCCATTCCCCTTAGAAAAGCTTGTCCTCAAGCTACAATCTTCAATACAGCTTCCAATATATGTTGAACCAGTCCCAGCACCATGGAGAGCAATCTACAGTCAGTTCTGATAATTTTGAGCACCCTACTTTAATCTTGAAGCTCCAGAATTAGACAGCTTCACCTCTACTTCATGGCTAGCTTCATCCAAACCGTCTTCAGAGGATGTATGGCAAAACGATCTTTGCGTGCTTAAAAAAAAGGATTGTTGAGACTTCAATGCTCTAAGAAAGCAAGCTGCTGTGACATTCCCCTGTATGCAAGCCTTGGTTAAATTTCAGGCTAGTGTCCGAGCAATGCACGTTCGTAAGGCACTAACATCAGAACACAAACAGAATTTACATAGCCGTTGTACCAGAAATCATTTATTCCACTCATATCCAAAAGCCTTTCAATTCTGCTTCTCATGATCAAGCTGAGGAACTTTTGCAATGATAGCACATGAGAGTCTCCCATGTCGCCTCCTCTCATTCTTCTAGCTAGTGTCTTGACAAGAACTAGCATTTTCATCCTTTCTCTAGCCCTCTGCAAGTTCTTCTTCACAGTAGCCACCATTTCCTCCCTTCTTGTAATCAACCCTTCAACCTCTTGACTATTCCTACCCTTTCCTCTATCAAACACAAAGCAACTAGGACATCCACAAATCCTCCATTTTTGCCCTTCCCTCTGTCAAACACAAAGCAGCAACAAATTTCTCTTCGGATTGAAAGCTCAAACATTTTCACTTCCTCCCACGTGCTATATTCAGCGTACATATTCGAGAGTAAGACATAGTTCCCACTATTTTCTGGTTCAAGAACAAATAACTCTTTCGTAGGTAATTCAGATTTCTCTAAATTGTTGTGGCATCTACCAGCTGCCAGTAAAGCATCCCAAATGCTGGCCCCACCTTGCATTGGCATTTTAGATATAATGTCATACGCTTCCACCAACCCAATAAGTGTTGTCTGAACCGAAGGGAGAGATTCCAAATCTACTCTTTTAGCAAAACCATGAATTTTCTGCCACCATGCTAGCACAAACGAGTGATTATACGCAGACAAAATGCTCATAGCTGTCACCCCATTCGACTTCTTCCCCGAATCTTCCTTCAACATATCATCAAACAGCTGCAGTGCCTCCCTCAATAAACCGTTTTGAGTATACCCGGAAATCATACTAATCCAAGACACAATGTTTGTCACATACATTCTATTAAACACCTCCCTAGCAAGAGTAACATCCCCTATACTCATATACCCAGCAATCAACATATTCCACTGCGCAACATCCCTAACATGCATTTCATCGAACAAATTGCGAACATCAATCAATATATCATCGGCTTCCATTTGTTCATCTTCACCAAACAACTTATGGATATCACACAATACATCTTCCTCCCACTCAACACCTTCCAAAACCTCTATATCTCTCTCAAACATTTCCTCAAACAGGTTGTGTGCATCTACCAATATCGCATCCAACTCAAGTAACTCATCTTCCCCAAACAGTTTGTTAACATCCATCAATATGTCATCCAACTCTACTGACTCAACTTCCTCCCCCAATTTGCCAACACAACATAGCCCCACATCACCTTCTTCACTACAAAGCGCGACTTAACAAAGTATAGTGCGCGACTTAGAACGAACTAATTCTATCTCCTAACACAATCAGCCAAAAAGAAGAAAAGAAAATCGTGTTTCTAGACTAGAATTAATTACCACTGCTACTGCTGTCATAATCCTTGATATAATCCATCCGTTCAACCCTAAAAAAAATCCGAACAGAGAAAAGGCCAATTTGTAAGAAATTCCGAACAGAAAAAGAGGCCTAGGATTGAGAGTCTGCCTGTAATTTGTAACGAAGATATTTCGTCCGACGTGAATTAAATTTAGGTTTAGGAAATTATGTTGGGGTTTGGTGGATTCCGTATAAAGAAGAGCACGTTTTTCTTATTTGCATAATCCCCCTCAACTTTCTTTTCCTTTTCCTTTTTTAATTTTGTTTATTTACTCTTTTTATTTTAAAGAAATTTTTAATGAAGTAATACAGCTATGTTCCTGGTGTTCAACATAATCCACGCCTCACGGGCTAATTAATAGGATTTGTGCATCCGAGTTGTGAATCAAGGAAAACAAAGTCTGGCCGAAACTACTACATATGCATGTATATTCCAAGGATCTGAAAGCTCCGATATGGAGTCTGAGCTCCGCCATGGTGGAGCTAACAGCTCCGCCCAATTGGGCGGATATCAATTGAAGAGGTTAGGAGTAGTGAAATCAAGTATAGGAGTTCTTGGGAAAGATCTGACCAATCCGCCATCACTACCAGATTGATTTGAGCAACTAAGAATATTTGACAAATGCACTACAGATAGTATGATTACAATTTCTTGTTTAAGACCAATTTGTAAGTTGAGACCGTGAGACCAAAGCATTTCGGATCATCCATTCTACTCTATCAAATCTCGCGGGTCATGTTATAACCCAGTTTACTCGTTTCGGGTCATTAAACGGGTTATCAATAAATAATAGAATTGACCCATTTCTTTTCAGTTTCCGTCATTTATCGATTCAAATATCAGAGAGTAGAGAGAGAAAGTAGAGAGAGAAAGTCTCCTCCGCCTGAATTGTTCTCGTCGCCGCGCAATCGAAGCTTCAGACGTCGTCTCCTCCGCCTGAATTAAGTTCGCCGTCATCGTGTTCGTCTTCTTCAGCTGTTGAAGGTTTGATTTCGTTCCTTTCTGTTGTTTTTCTGTCATTTTCGAAACCCTAGGTTACTCATTTTCGCTTGAATCATGGTCTCCGCCGCCTGAATCGTCTCCTCCGCGATGAGGTTCTCTGTCCTTTACGTCTAACTCTAACTCTACATTCTCTCCGATTTTGCTATGTTTATGCAGTTAATCCTCACAAGTCAAAGCTTACTTTTGCTCGATTTCTTCCCTCACATTTATGTAAGTTTCTCGATCTCCGTATTTTCGATTTTGGTCGATTTTATGTAAGTCGAAGCTAGCTTCATTCACTTCTGTTCGATTTCGCATGCGCTCGTTTTCATCTGTGTTTCGATCTGTGTTTCCTGCATTTTTTTCTGTTCATTTATTCGATTTTTGCTGGTGATCGATATTCTATGTTGTTTGTTTGTAAGGTTTACTTTGAGGTTTACAAATACTGTTTGGTTTGATTCAGTGTGTTAAGGTTTGTCTTAGATAGCATTGAGTTTCTGTTTAAATTATGCTGCATAATTTATGCATAAGGTTTGCTCTGTGTGGTTTCCATTCATCCGTTTTACATAATTTCATTTTTTTTTAGTTTCATATGATGTTTGTTTGAGTTTTATTTGATGCATGTTTGAGTTTTACCACTGCTGTCCATGCTCATATTTTTATATGCATTTTTTATTCAAATTTAACACAATGATAATGGTTCCTGCATTTTTTTTCTGTTCATTTATTCGATTTTTGCTGGTGATCGATATTCTATGTTGTTTGTTTGTAAGGTTTACTTTGAGGTTTACAAATACTGTTTGGTTTGATTCAGTGCGTTAAGGTTTGTCTTAGATAGCATTGAGTTTCTGTTTAAATTATGCTGCATAATTTATGCATTGAGTTTCATATGATGTTTGTTTGAGTTTTATTTGATGCATGTTTGAGTTTTACCACTGTTGTCCATGCTCATATTTTTATATGCATTTTTTATTCAAATTTAACACAATGATAATGGTTCCTTTTCCATTCTGTAGCTTATTGAATTATAATTGTTCATTTTCCATTTTTTTTCAAAGATAAAACTCAAACATGGATCATATAAAACTGAAACCTGTATCTTTGTGAAATTATAAGTTTTCCTTTTCTATTCTGCAAAGATAAAACTCAAACCTGCTTCAGATAAAACTCAAACTTCTATACATTAATATGGTGCTTAAGGATAAATTTCATTTTTTTGAGTTTCATATGATGTTTGTTTGAGTTTTATTTGATGCATGTTTGAGTTTTACCACTGCTGTCCATGCTCATATTTTTATATGCATTTTTTATTCAAATTTAACACAATGATAATGGTTCCTTTTCCATTCTGTAGCTTATTGAATTTAACACAAATTTACCACTGCTGTCCATGCTCATATTACATTTGAGTTTTACTTATATTATGTTTGAGTTTTACTTGAGTTTGAGTGTTTTGAGTTTATCTTCTTTGTGTTTTTTTTTGCAGCAATCATGGTTAATATTTGCACTTATGATTCTAATGAAAAGAAAGGTAAGGGAGTTGATGCTACTGTAAAGGGAGCACCGAAAAAGGTTCAAAATGTTCGTAGGTCAGCGAGGAATGAGCCCAGTGATGCTACTGTAAAGGTTCAACAACCTCGTAGGTCAAAGAGGAAACAACCTACAAACAGAGATGATGGTAAGTGTGTTTGAGGTTTGATACACCCTTAGTTTTAGTTTGAGGTTTTAGTGTATGTTTGAGTTTTATATGATCTTTGTTTTGAGTTTTATTTTGGTGCTTGTTTGAGTTTTACCATTGTCCAGGATTTTTATATGCCTTCCAGACTGAGTTTAACATTGAACATTCATAGAAGTAATTCAATTAATTTTCAGGATATTTAGGGTTCATCAAATCATCTAGGCTTTTAGAAAAATATACACGCTTAGTTTTAGTTTGAGGTTTGAATTTTATATGATGTTTGTTTTAGAGTTTTATGTGGTGCTTGTTAGAGTGTATGTTTGAGTTAAGTTGTGTTAACTCTTGTATGCTGTTTTGTAGGGAATCAAAAGGAAAAAGACTTTGAGATACCTTCTGATGATGGTACACCTTCGAATTCTTTCGATACTCCTCAGAGTAAGAAAAGGAAATGTGATGATGATGATGATGATACTTCTGAGTACTCAGCTTCGGAGGCTTCAAAAGATAGTGTCAGAAATCCTAAGACACTTGATGTTGTTGTAGTCAAGCAAAGGAGGAAGGCTGCTGATAAAGGCACAAGAGGCTCAATTTCTGTTGGATTTGATTTCAAAGTTTTAACTTCGTTGAACATGTTTATTCACCCATCATTTTGATATTTTGTTCATGTTTTTAATTTGAAATTTGTCTGTAATAACTCAGATTAGTACTATTTTCAGTCATATTTAGTAAACTTTTTTATATTTCTGTTTATATGTTTGAGTTTTATATGATGTGTGTTTGAGTTTTATATGGTGCTTGTTTGAGGTTTACCACTGTCCATGAGTTTTTATATGCATTACAGATTGAGTTGACAAAACATATTTTCAGGGTGTTTGGGGTTCACCAATCCATCTAGGTTTTTAGAAAAATATACACCCTTAGTTTAGTTTGAGGCTCGAGTTTATGTTTGAGTTTTATATGCTGTGTGTTTGAGTTTTATGTGGTGGTTGTTTGAGGTTTACCACTGTCCATGACTTTTATATGAATTACAGACTGAGTTAAACTTTGAACATTCATGGAAATATGTTACATGATCCCTTGACAATGCACCGCACCAACCCCTAAACCCTAATTAAGACCGTAAAATCCGAAAGTAATTCAATTCATTTTCAGGGTGTTTGGGGTTCACTAATCCATCTAGGCTTTTAGAAAAAATATACACCCTTAGTTTAGTTTGAGGCTTGAGTTTATATTTGAGTTTTATATGCTGTGTGTTTGAGTTTTATGTGGTGGTTGTTTGAGGTTTACTCACAGACTGAGTTTAATGTTCATCGAAATTTTTTCAATTTACCTTTGACAAATGCTTGATTAGTTTTAGTTAAATGCTCAACAACTGTCAACATAAACATGAGAAAAATCAAGAAAACAGAGTATCGATATTAAGGAACAGAGCCCATAAAATTCTCAATCTTATACAAAGAAATACAGTATTGAAATCAAGGAACATAGTCCACAAAAGAATAGAGTACTAAAATCAATCAAATAACTTGTTCCTTCCTGGGGAAACTTGTTTCCCCTGTGTTTGAACGTTTTTTCTTTCTTGGTATCTTCTCAATAGCACCCTTTATCCTTTTTGGTCCATTGCTTCCAAGAATGTCTCCAACAACCAAACAAATGTCTCCGCTTGTTCATTAGCAAGAAAGGCACAACCGAAAACCACATTATCCAGTGGCTATTGACTCCTACCAAAGGTGCTCAAATCATATCATACCGGTTAGTACAATATGTTGTATCGAAAATGAGCACGTCTCCAAAAATTTTGTAATCCTTCCTCATAACCCAGTCGCACCAAAACACTCCACAGAGTCTTGTTTTGTCATCAAGCTTTACTCTGTAAAAGAACTTAGGATTCTGTATTTGCCTTTTTAGCAATAAATTTATCACACACTGTGAATCTTCACCTCCAATTCTATTGGCCCTCAGCCTGTTTACAGAGTTCAACAAAGTAAAAAACAACAAACATAGCATAATAGACAAGCACATGAACACATAACAAACATCTTCTTGAATACAGATGTAAAACTCAAACAAGCCCCACATAAAACTCAAAAAAACACCATATAAAACTCAAAGTACCAGGACAGGAAACTTAATTAACCTGTTTACATAGTTGATATTTTCCCGAACAGTGTGCCCAACGTTCTCTCTACCTCCAGCATTGTGCATAAGAACTCCATAACTCTGGCTTGGCTTTAATCTAGTCCTTGTTGTTGAGATTCTAACAGAAAATCCAACCATTGATGCATAGCGTTTGTAAAGTTCCTCAAAATGTTCCCACTTTTCCTTCTTTAAACCAATAAAAGAGAGTGGTATATGCTCTGCAATGATATATTATAAAACTCAATCAGTATATGAATGAAACTCAAATATCAAAATAATAAACCTCAAATTACTCAGCATATACATAAACATCAAACTCAATCTTAATTCATGATCTCATAAATTTAAGCCAGATCAACATACTTCAGTTGTAACAGAACAAAACTTAGAAGCTTTTCTAATAAAACTCAAATCAATTATACATAAACCTCAACCGAAATTGCAACATACCTGATTGTTCACCAGTTCCTTTGTCCTTATCAGCTGAAGGTTCTGTGAATTCTCAATCTCTATGTATTTCATCAACTTTTTCAACAGATGCTTCAGCAAATTCACTACATTGTTCTTCCATATCAAATTCCGACTGTCTCATAGAAAATCCTTCAATGAATTCTGGATCTCTAGGTATCTCATCAATTTTTTCAACAGATCCTTCATCAAATTCACTACAGTCTTCTTCTATATCAAATTCCGATTGTATCATAGCAAATCCTTCAGCTATTTCAATGAAGTCTTCTTCTATACGATAGACTTGAACCGCTGGAGATTCCTTAATTCTCCTTGAACGTTTTTTCCCCTTTTCGAATTCTTCGATTGAGCCAATTTAATCCTCAAATCGTTCAGTTGATTCAACGATCTAGGAGAGTAATCCTCAGTGATCATCATATTTGTTGTTCGTCGAAGATAGAGAGAGATAGAGAGAGAATCGCGATGATGATAGAGAGAGAAATTGGAGCGAGTTTTGTTGCAGAGACGGAGAAGAACTATTTCTCTGATTTTTAACGGGTTGAGTTGATAATACCCGGTTCCATTTCGGGTTATAACAAGACCCGCGAGTTATTAGTTGGATCATCGAGTTTTTAATCTATTTTCTAGTTCCTTTGAGTCTCATTTTGGTCTCACGAAACTAGTGGTCTCACAGGAGACGTTCTCAAGTATAATATGAACAACTCTGCTGTACTTATTATAGGTGCATTTACAACACTCACATTAAATGAGTAAGTGACTGATCATATATTCATAGGTTACATAGAATGAATCTCAATTACATGCATGCACCAAAGGATTTATCAAAGGATTTGCCTATTCTTGCATATAATGTTACTGTATTTGTGGTGTATTGACATATTGACCTTTCTTTGTCGGGAAAATTGCACTTTTAGTCCCTTATGTCTCCGTCATTCGTGCTTCAAGCTCTGAAACAGGGATTAATCAAGCTCTGTTTCCGAACTTAATCAAGCTCTGATATCAGATCTTAATCAAGCTCTGTTCAGAGCTCGATGCTCTGAACAGAGCTTGATTATGCTCTGGTTTCTATTTTTCCTCCAATAACATGAAGTGCGATTGCTTGTGTTAGATTGGGGGTGGAGTGTGTTTTTTTTACATTTGGAGAGGATGTGGAGGTGACTGGTTGCAAAATGGATGTGTACGGTGGACGTGGCATTTCATAGATGTATTGCTTAGTTCTTCTTGTATTGCTTAGTTCTTCCTGAATTGGCGAATTATACTGATAAAGAGGACCGAGATTGCAGAAGTCGGCTAGAACGGGACCAAAACCGCCGCGGACGGATACATAAGGGACTAAAACTGCACTTTTCCCTTCTTTGTCGTACCATGAATAAATACACCTTATGAGTTTCACTGTGGAAATATGGAAGTAGCCTTTCTACATTGAATGCAACGACTAGAAATGATTCTCTACTAGTTGTTTTCCATGTTTTGAACATGGGTGTGTGTAGAATGCACGGATATATATTGAAGCATGCAGTACAAAAAAGAAAAGGTACCTGTGCGAGAATGATGTCATCTCGGGTTAATATGCTCGAAGAATTTGAGGGTTTTCGATTCCGCAAATCCTCCTCCTTTTGAGCTTAGAGTAGTAATATGAGGTCCTGAGGAGCCATTTGAGTATCAGAAACAGATAGATGTGCCTCATTACAGTTCTTGTTGATTTTGTTCAACAGGAGATAGGAAAAATTGTATATTTGGTCCCTCAATTCCAAGTTCCCCTCGAATTTGATCCCAAGTGATTTAAAAAAATGCAATTACGGTCCCCCTACTCTCCGATACACGAATTAGGATGAACTAAAGTGAACTAGGGCGAATTCTGACAAGAATGGTGAACTGGATAATACATAAAAAAAAAAAAATAGATAAAAATTTGCTCAACCTAGCTCCGCCAATTGGATGGACGTAGGAGCTCCGCCAAGGCGAAGTTTTGGTAGCTCCGCCATGGTGGAGCTCAAAGCTCCAGATCAGAACTCAAAAGCTACGATCTGGAGCACATTAAAGCTCCATATTTGAGCTAATTTTCTCCAAATCAGAGCTTTAAAAAGCTCCGATCTGGAGCTTCCAATGACGGAGAGCTCCGCCATTGTAGCTAATTTGCTCTAGATCGGTGCTTTAAAAGCTCCGATCTGGAGCTTCCATGGCGGACTCCGCCATGGACCACCGGAATCGTCCTAAGAGAAGTTCTTTTCTTTTCTTTTTTACTTTTTTTTCTTAATTTTTATTATTATTTTATTTAGTAATTATTATTTTTCACTTCAAATGCCACATATCACTCCACATATGCAAATACGTATAAATATGCACTTTTGGTCCCCCCATGTCGAAGTCCTCTGCGATTTTGGTCCTATATAGTTGATATACGGTCCTCTATTACAATAGGTAGGTGAATTAAGCCGTTATATAGGCGAACTAACACTACAAGAAATCATGCATTTAGCGACGGACGAGTAGATACGGATTCAATCCGTCGCTAAATAGCGACGGATCGCTACAGGTAACGAGCTCTAAATCTCTCAGTTCGTCTTTGGGGAGATCCAATCCGGTGACATCTTAGCGACGGATAAGTTTTATCTTATCCGTCACTCCTTGAAAGACGGATAGACTCATCCGTCGCTATGTTTCGTTGACCAGTGGCTGGTTTATTTATATATATATATATATATACATATATATATATATATATATATATATATATATATACACACACACACACACACACAGAGAGAGAGATATTTTCTTTCTCCCCCAATTTCCCCCATTTCCTTTCTTCTCCAAATCCAAAACCCTAACCGTTTCTCACCTCCTCTGCCACCGCACCACCATCGCACCGCCAAGGTACCGTCTGCCACCGCACCACCACCGTACCACCATCCATCCGTTGCCACCGCACCACACCGTCTTCTCCATTGCCACCACCACCTTCGCGTTGCTCCGCCCGACCGCCACCGCACCATTACCGCACTGCCAAGGCATCCTCTCCCCTGTCATCTTCATTTCAAATAGGTTAGTATCCCTAATTTAACCAATTTAATTTTTTGTTTTGGTTTTGTTTAATTTACTCCCTGTTTATTCCATTCTTTAAGTGTTGATTTGAGAATGATTACTAGGGTTTTATTGTGGATTTGAAAATGATTGAGTATTGATGTATATACATTTGTTGATTTGGATTCTTATTAATTTGGGGTTTATCTTTCTTGATTCCGATTCAATTTCTTAGTTAAGTGAATGTACTTATTTGTTTATGTGGAAATTAAGTTTTGACTGCTGAGATAAAATGAGATGGGTGCAAGAGACCAGAGGGTGGTTTGATGGGGAAAGGGAAGTTATGGTTTGATGTGGAGTTTGTATGCTGGGTTGATTATGAGCAATAATTGGGGTTTATTTGAATTACATGGAGCATTTTGTTGGAACGAACGGTACTATATATCTGAATTCGTACTATATCTATGATTTTACATGAACTCAATTGATAAATGAATTAGATTAAAATTTTAAAATGATGGATTAAATTATATTAATTAGATCAAATTCTGGATCAAATTAGATTTTTGGGAGTGCCACCTTCGGAATGGATGGAAGAGTCCGTTCATGAGGCGTGGAAAAGTCCGTTTCATGAGGCTTTGAGGTGTACAACTACAACAACAAAAAAAAAAACCAATAAAAAAACAAAAAAAAAACATTATTCCAGAAAAGTTAGCGACGGATTATACCATCCGTCGCCAAATATCCTCTGTCCAACGTTGACCACGTGTATCAGCCAAACAGCGACGTATAACATTATCTGTCGCTAAATATAAATACGAATAAAATCATCTGTCTCAAGTTTGGTCAATGGTGAACTCGGCTACGAATGTTCTTATCCGTCGCTAAATGGAAGGACGAATGATTTCATCCGTCGCTTTTCTTATTAGCGACGCCACTTTTCGCGACGGCCTATTTAGCGACGGGCCATCCGTTGCTATTGGCCTTTAGCGACGGATCGCTGCATGTAGCGACGGATGGCATCCGTCGCTAAACCTGGTTTTTCTTGTAGTGGATAATGTGTGGCGAACTTAGAAACGAACTGAGCGTCTAAATTGTAGCGAATTCGAGCGACTTGGGGGAAAATTCCTCCCAAATCGAAATTTCCCAATTATAACAAGAACCTTAACCCTAGACTTCACATACAATTCTCAATCTTCTTCGTATATTACTAGCATATTAGTATAGCAGTTTTGCACGAACTTCAGGAAAAATTCTCCATCTACTTCGTGTATAAAATTTGGATTTAGGCCATGTGAACATGAGCTTATTAAGCTCCATAAGACAGAGCTTAATGAAGCTCTATTTTACAGAGCTGATTAGGCGCTATACAGAGCGTAATCAGCTCTGTAAAATAGAGCTTTGTAAGCTCTGGTTTTAAGCTTAGTTTCTCCTGTATAGGGCTTGTATTTGATTGGTACACGAATTAGACGAAATACGAAGCTCTGGATGCGAGATACACGAACTGTATGTAAAAAACAGACTGAATTCGCAGAGTGCGTGCTAGTTCGGACCACAACTGCTAAGGGACTTCGACTTGGGGACCAAAAGTGCAATTTTCCCAAAACATAATAGAGTTTCCCTTGCAACAAGTAGTAGTACTACTAGTTTCACCGAAAACATCCTTGGCAAATGCAGAGAACGAACACTTTTCCCCGATAGGAACAAAATCATATCCCCCAAATCATTTACTTCCATCCATTTTCCAGAATTCTCATCCATATTAAACACTACAATCTTTTCAAACGTGTATTCTAATTCATCAGTAAACCAAATAGTGAAATAGAACTAATTTGTTCATAATAATAGTGTTCAACCACACTAAAGTTGATAGGGATTCACTTTTTCTAGCCACCCCCCCCCCCCCCAATTGCCAACCACATAAAAAAATTCCCTCCCATAACAATTGCGCCACCGAAAACTAAGAAATCAAGTACTACAAGTATAGGATTCCTTGGGGAACTCCAGACCAATCATGCATCAGTACCAGATTGATTTGAGCAACTAAGAAAAGTTAACTTATAGTAATAGAGATATTCTGCATATGAATGTTTAATTCAGGCATATTCTATAGGGCCTCACTTATCCTGGAATAGATTGTGGTCTTTGAAACTTTTGTCTAGAATTAAAATTTTCATGTGGATGACCTTTCATCATAAACTGTAAACTGCCTACTGCTGAGCCTTTGAAGGCATCTCATCTCCTTGATAATGATATATGTACTCTTTGTAATCAACAGCCTGAATCTATTCAACAAATTTTCTTTGAATGTGATAGATTTCAGGAATTAAGAAATCTTATTTGGCCAGTACTATGGAATGATAAGCAACCTGAGATACTTGATTTACTTTTACATTTTAAACATAATGATTATTCTCAGCTTCTTCTCATGACTGCTTGCTGGCTTATGTGGAAATATAGAAATAATTTTGTGTTTAGAAATCAACAATTCACTTGCAGAGGAATGCATTCTCATCTGTTGCAAATCATGAAAGACATGCAGCACCTGAATATTCATAAACCCAAAATGTTCAGGCTTCATCTCTGCAGATGGAGTCCACCTCCATCCGGTTTTGTAGCTATGAATATTGATGGAGCCTCTATCAATAATCCTGGACCTGCGGGGATAGGGATTATTTTTAGAGATTCATATGGAACAGTTATTAAAGTAGCTGCAGCATCAATAGGAATTTGCACTAACAACACAGCAGAATTGTCTGCCTTGAAACATGGCCTTATTTTGGCCAACCAAATGCATATTCCGAAACTTGATATCCAGACAGATTCTAAGTTTGTTTTTCATTGCTGCCACAGATGGAGCTTGAGGGACAGACGTCAGCTGGTGGCTGGTGCTGCTTAAGGAAATCAGAAGACTACTTAATCATTTGGAGGAATATAGGTGTAGGTTTATCTATCGTGAATCGAACCAAGCTGCGGATGCTCTTGCCAAATACGGGAGTGAAGGGTATGCTCAAGGAACACAACGCCTGGCGTCGCAAGTACAGGGAAATCCAAGTGATCTGAATTTTCCTTTTTGTACAGATCATGTGATTAGCTTATTAGTATGGGACAAGGCACCGAATTGGTTAGCAAAAATTGTAAAAAATGACTTGACAAACTGCTACCCAAGACTATATCAAGCTAAGGGTCTCCCAAGGCCTCTGGCTACGGGTCTTTTGTATTCCTCCATTTGATTAATGGAGATATATTTACTTCAGAAAAAAAAAAAAAAACAGAGATATTCACCTTACAGGTAGTAGGTGCAATATACTAGCAATTTAAAGCATGTGAGTATCAGGTAAAGCATCACAGTTATAGGCCATGTTCTAACATTATAAGCAAAATCAGGTTAATAGAAATTCGAAAATTGTACTAACATTATAAGCATAGTAAATTAGTGTAAACAGTAAATACAGAATACTAAGATTCTAAGAAGATGAGTATCAGGTAAAACAACACAATAAGAACAACACAGAATATACCTCAAACACAGAGACAAATCAGTTTTTTGTATGCTTCTATATATATATTAAGACACTTCTTGCCCATGCTTAAAAACTTATGTGTAAGTCCCAAGGCATGCATAGCCATGCAACCTGCAAAATGGCAGACTAATGGCATCAATCTCACATATCTGTCAACTGCATACAGCATACAAATCCCCCTACAAACCCCCCATGCTTTAATTCTCCGTGACACTTCTCATCGCAGCGAACACTCTTCAATCATGCATAACAAACTCTCTCTTTCATTTGTCACTGTCCTTCTGCTTTTAAGCTTGGCCTTGGCTAGTCGAGGCGCTGGTACGTGCCAACAGAAGTGCCAAATCAACAAAATCAGTGCTAGAGAGCCCTCATCACGTGTTGAAGGTGAAGGTGGATTTTCTGAGGTTTGGGATCACAACAACAATGAATTCCAATGTGCAGGTGTAGCCCTTTATCGCCGCACTTTCCAACCCAGAATCCTACTGCAACCTCATTATGAGAGTGTGCCAATTCTGGTTTATATTAAAAAAGGTCCGAGCAGTACTAACTTCATTTAGATGTATAATACTATAATACTATAACACCATAATCGGCTAATTGAACTTCCTGGATTGATTATTGACGCATGCAGGAAGCGGAGTATATGGATTAATGATCTCAGGTTGCCCTGAAACTTTTGAGTTCTCACAGCAAACCCAACCAGACGATAGACACCAAATGTTCTTGGACAAGCACCAAAAGATCAGACACTATCGACAGGGCGACATTGTCGCTATCCCTGCTGGAGTAGCTTACTGGGCTTATAATTCTGCTGATGAAGAAACTGTCGCACTTATTTTTCTAGATGTCACAAGCGGGGCCAATCAACTTGATAAAAAACCAAGGGTAAGTACCAAGAAACGAAATAGCAATTTACAAACAGAAAGTAATCATACATGTCTTTTTTATGAAAAGTGAAAACAGTCAGAACATACTGTGTTATTGCAGGAATTCTCCCTGGCTGGATCCCGTGGCGAGTACGGCAATGTTTTCACAGGATTCGACATTGAGACATTGATTGAAGTATTTGGAGTGGATCGGGAAATTGCAAGTAAGCTCCAAGGAGGAAATGTCCGAAGAGGCCACTTCACCGAAACCCATGGAGGAAGCACTGAAGAACAAGAGTATCAGCCTGGCAGCCAAGGGGAACAACCCGTCTATCAGCCCGAAATGCCAGGTGGCTCCATCCCAGCACAGCTGCTAATGGGATAGAGGAGACTATATGCACGGCAAATGACAGGGAGAACCTCAACAATCCCGCACGGGCAGACATCTACAACCCACACGCCGGTCAATTATCCACCAGTAACAGCAACAGTCTTCCCATTCTTGGCTTCCTCCAGCTCAGCGCCGCTAGAGGAGTTCTTCACAGGGTAATCATATACAGTTTCACACTTTAGATTCATAACTAGACTTCTTTCACAAATCAAACGGGAAACAAAAAGTAAACTAATCTTTGTCCACTGCAGAACGCAATCATGGCACCACATTGGTGCGTAAACGCACACAGAGTCATGTACATCATACGCGGAGATTGCAGAATGCAAATCGTTGACCACAGAGGCCAGGCGGTGTTTGACGGACAAGTGACTCAAGGGCAGGCAATCGTGGTACCACAGAACTATGCGGTGGTAAAGCAGGCAGGCGAGCAAGGTGTCGAGTGGGTTGTGTTCAACACCAAGGACAATGCAATGCTCAACACTCTGAGCGGACAGACATCCGCCCTAAGAGGGATTCCAGCTTCGGTGCTTGCCAATGCATACCAGATATCTGATGAGCAGGCGCAGAGGCTCAAGTATAACAGGCAGGAGACACTGTTCTTCACCAGGAGTCCAGGAGTAGCTCAAGGGGAGAGGCAAGGGTAGATGTGAGGTCAAGAGGAAGGTGTTCAATTGCATGAAGCCATCTGGGAGAAATAATGAAAGAAACACCAATGGTGGACAGAATAATAATAATAATAATAATAATAATAATAATAATAATAATAATAATAATAATAATAATAATAATAATAATAATAATAATAATAATAATAATAATGTGCAGCACAGCAGCAATGTTCATGTAACTTTGGGAGTAAATATATCATTTTCCCGCAATATCTGAATCTTCTGTTGTTAAAACGAGAGTTTTCCTTCTAATAGAGCTTTTCCTATGCAGTTTTATCACTAATCAAGATAGTAATTCTGCTCAAAATCATCATCCTTTGGTTTCGCAGATCTTCTGTAATATCCTATGCTAGTGCTGCTATTACTATAATCGCCCATGATGTCTAATAGAGCTTTGTTTTGCCTTCTGCTTGTTCGCCATCTCTTTCTAGCCTATTCGAGTGAAATCTCCATTTTCTTTTACACGAATATCTCTGTATTATTGATTAATCACTCGAGCTAAATTGGTATGTTCGTTTGTTGCAAGACAAGGATCTGACTATGAGCATGTTAGGGAAATGCATATTTTTCAGTGAACGTAAAATTGTTTAATAAAAATAGAGAGAGAAACAAATTCTTGAGGACTGATTTTTCGGGAATAAAGTGTTCCGAAATGATCTTTCAGGAAATAAAGTTTTGTGTTACAGTACTTGTAGAATAGAAAAAGAACAGTAGCCAAGAATCCAAGATGACTTGCAGTGATAGAGGACTGAAAATTACTACTGTACGTCTTGCTAGCAATAAGCGCCATGGAAGTATCAGTTCAAATATCTGATGGAAGTATCAGTTATTCAGTTCAAATATCAAATTTGTTAATTGAACTAGTTTTCATGTCGAATTCTAGAACGCCAACAGTTTCCTCATCATTATCATAATTAACATGTATCTTGATGATTTATAATGGACAGCGTAAAATTTTCCTCCCACAAAAATCGCATCAACAAAGTGACCAAATGTATCTGGATCCTTTATGGCACTCCATTCCTTGACACTAGATTCATAAACATTCAAGTCTCCACACAATAAACCTCGATTGCCAATATCACAAAGGTATCATCCAATCCCTTTCAGTACAGCAACATTATTATTCCAGGAAAGAAGAGAAATCTTAGATCGAGGGTGAACGGCGTAGGGTCGACAATGCATGTGGTGAGAGTTGATGTATTGTCTAAGACTGATGATCCAGAATGCATGCATGAACCAATTCCGGGAAAAGAAAGAGATATTAATTACTCTACTGAATACATTTTGCACTGTTGTTGGTCTTTATGTTAGAGAAGTGCAAGTATTCCAGTGAATATAATTGGATGTAAATTGACTTATAAATTAGATATCAAAGAAACAAATTCCTTTATTTCGAAAAAAGAAAAAGAAATAAATTCCTGAAGACTTATTCTGTTGATCTTCTATGTAAGAAGAATTGTTGGGAAATAAAGTATTCAAAATTGACCTTTCTCGAAATAGAATTGTGTTACAATAGTACTTGTTGAATAGAAAATGAACAGTAGACAACAACCCTGAGACGGCTAGCACTAAAGACTAATAAAAGTTAACAGACATTAAGAAAGACTGAAACGATCAGTGTCTTGATAGCAATAAACGCCATGGTTCCAAAGTCCCTCGCATATCCACTTTCTTATTTCTTTCTTTGTTGTGCATAATAGTTCAATTGTTTGCAGCTGAGTAAGCCCAGTCAGGAGGCGGCCAAAACATCTTGGAATAATGAGGCAAACTATCCAAATCCTTAAAACTTTTAGTTTCCAGATCGAATACTCCACAATCACAACGCATTCCAGTCCAACAAATAATAGAGTTTTTGAAATTACCAATGTCTTGCTAGTAATAAACATATGGTTCCAACTTTCTTGTTTCTCATGTTTCTTTCTTTTTGCATAATAGTTCAATTGTTTGCATCTGAGTAAGCCCGGTCAAGAGGCGGCCAAAACATCTTGGAATAATCTTGTAAGTGTGGCTTTTTCTGGCCAAAGTTAAAACAGCGGTTGAGCTAGAAGTTTTTTGACCTTTTAGTCAACTTCTACTTGCTGTCAACTATCACACTTAGGCCCTGATTGGTTACTTTGTATTTACAAAGTTGGTCAAGGCACTTTTTTTACATTTGGGCCCCCAAATGTAAAGTTTTGGAATACAAGTGTGTTTTGACTGAATAATGGACTGATTGATTGTCTGAAACTGTCTGTGTTTGTGAACAAAGATTATGTTTTTCAAACACACATTTTAGATTGGTTTGTTATATTATGCATGTGTGTTTTCAAATTCTGTGCACAATACATTGATTGGTTTGCATTTTAATGTTTTTGGTCTGTGTTTATAAATGGACTGATTGGTTTGCAGTTTCATTTTTTGTTGTGTTTTGAAGGTTTTGGACGTAATAGAATATAATTGAACAAGAACATAACCAAATCATTCAACTTTCATAATAAGAACATAACTAAATCATTGAACTTTCATGACAACATAGGCAGTTTTGCATTCAAATCAAGCCCCTTAATATTACATATTCCATACCAGTCTACTAAAATCGCAACCAGAAGCTGTTACTAGGCTTTACATGCCCACCGGTATAATCGAAAAGTTCCTACATACGACATAAAGTTCGACAGATTCCAAATATCAGAGTATTGCAGCAGAACATATGAAACCATAAACAAATGCACCAGCAATAGTCATGAAAAACAAGTCTGGACTTTTCTCTGCCCCTGGCAGATTGAAACTACCTGCATTTGTGGGCTCTAGATTGACTGAATCAACAAGTTCAGGCATCTCAGCAATGGAAGAATTAGTCTTGTTAACGCATCTCCCAATCGTGACTTCATCCTCATCTTCAATCTCAATTGGGACATGAGTTTGTGCACAAATTTGCTACTTCATCTCCAGTTCGTTCTTCAACCTCAGATTTTCAGCTTGTAGACCATCATTCTCCTCTACTAGCTCCCGATTTGCAGCTCGAAAGTTATTGATCACCTCAACTGACCTGAGAGTAAACTTCCAGTTAGTCCACTCCCAGTAGTTGCATCCACCAGTCACCTGATACATCAAAAAGAAAGAGAAAACAAATTCATTGGAAGATAACTTCATTTATATCAGTCCCTTAACATATACTTTACCTTGTATCTCTCACACTGCTCAAATCGTCTTCCCGGGTTTTTATCAGTCCATGATGTGTGTTGGTCCCTTTAAACAACAAGAAAAGACTAGAGGGGGGTGAATAGTCTTTTCAAACTTTTCATCGTTTAAAACCTTCTCAGCAAGTACTTATTACTTTTCAGTAATGAGTTTGCTGATACTTAAAAACATAGTGCGAAGTCTTTTACAATAAGTGCTTTTGTCAGAAAGCTAGTTTCAGCAAGTAAACAGATTGATAGTGTTAAACAATGTAGCTTGCTGAAAGATAACTGCAGAAATGTAAATCACACAAACACTTTTATAGTAGTATCTGAGAGTGGCATAATCTCTCAACTAATCCACTTTGTCCTTTCTAGGACTGAATCCACTAAGATAAGATATGAGGTTCCTTACAAATCCTATCACCAATGATCTCAGAAACCAAAGCACACTTGTCTTGTTTCCAACCTAAACTAGAGAACTAGACCTTGTTCTCCACCAAACTTGGGACACTTAATCAGCAAACCTATGCTTGATTAATTCCCCTTGAATTTCACGCCTGAATAAGGGTGTTTATAAGTTAGAGGGGTTTGGGATGAGATGACTTGAGTATAACTTTGCAGCTATAACAAGTAATCCTGAAGAAACACAACTGGTAATACTTTGCAGTAAGCAAGTTTGTTGTTTCTGGTGTCAAGACTTGTTCTTGTTTAGAGGAAAGAACACTTAACTAATTTCTTAGCTTTCAATGTTCTACTTCTTCACAAGTAGTTTTTGTTTCAAGCTTAAGTCTTGGAACGGATCAATAGGCAGTAAAGAGTAGTGAAGGATTTGAGTGTTTAAAGTACAAGTGAGTGTTTGATCACGTTGTTGACACACCCTTCTACTCAGCCTAAGGTTTTCTATTTGTCTCAAGGGAGCCGTTTGAATTTCAAATTCTAAGACTTGTACCTTAAGATGTCACTATCTTGCTTTTGTACTTTCAACATCGCTCTTCATTTGTCTTCTTGTCTTCATGTTCTTCGCGTGCTAACTTTGCATTTAATGTTCTTCCGAATCAAATTCAAATATGAACGTTGGACCCAAAATGCAAGTACTCTTCAGCAAGGAGGTCACATATGTTGTCAGCAAGTGGTCATTCTCAGTTTCATCAAGCACAACCTACTCTGTCATATAGATTTTCACTTATGTAAGCTGTTGTTGAAAAGCTCACTTTCTGAAGCAACATGTGCCTTTGTAGATACCTTTCTCAGAATTCTTCTAAGTCTTCAGTCTTCGAATTTTCCACTTTCTGAGCGGTTCTAGGTCTTCAATAGATTGTTTGTAAAAACAAAGTACATCATCAGCAAACAAAAGAACCTATCTATTACCTACACTAAGTCTTTCAGCAAACGTTCCTCTTTACAATGTCCTTAAAATTCTAAATTTCTATGGACCTTAAGAGTACTAGTTACTGGACTTTACTTAATTTAGCATGGTTAATTGCTCATCAAATTACAAGTTTCCTAACAATGTGAAAGCAAGTTTTTCCAAGGGACAGTTGTGAATTCGTCTGCATTTGAGGCTCCATTTTTTGTTTTGTGGTTATTGTTGTAAGTTGGTTGAGGTTTTTGGGAGGCCGTAAAAATGAGGGGAGAGTAGGATTGGGGGGCACATAGAGCCCAAGCCACGGGAAACCTCCCTTTTCTTTATCATTATCTCATCTTTCTTTATCTCCCATTTTGTTTGTCTTACATGGTGATCATACGAGTGTTGAAGATTAAGAAATTACACATACAAAAAAAGTTAATAATAAAACAAAACAAAATAAATTGTGGATAAATGTATTGTCTTTTTTAAGCAGAAAATGAAACAAAATTAAAAAATGCATGTCGCAGATAGTTTTTTCTTTAACTATTTAAACACATATCCTACTTAGCAAACTCTCGTTCACCTGTTGTAGCTTTCAAGTTGACAGAATGCTCAGATATGTGCTAAGATGAAAAATAAATATAGACTTTACCTCTGAGTTCGCAGGAATTTATTCGTATCGTAGATGGCGGATGTCTTTTCTGATTGTGGATAGATAGGAGCAATTCGGGCTGATAAGTGTTGTGAAAACTAAGTAAACATTACAGAAAGTAAAGGACAAGCTCAAGTATTTAGTTCTTCCATTATTTGATCTTCTATAGAACCTAATGCCATGTTATACATTTTCAATCTGAGTGGAGACCAAAATTTCATGCCTACATAATTATTAGTGGTGCAAGCATAATAATTACTTTAATTAAATTACAGATAACTAAAACTGTTCCGAGCCACTATAATGAACATTCACACATATTTACATGCTCAAGTAGCTTTTAACATTATTCATTTTCTTATCATAGCTCAAATTTCAATTTGAATCTGTATGATAGCTAACCATTAACCATTAATTAGTTGATCTTGTATAGAACCTACTGCAGTATTTTACATACACGCTTCCAGTGGAAATTATACATGGACTACATGCTAATGATTGTGTGAGATCATAATAATTAGAGTGAACTAAAACTAACATTCACACATATAATGAACAATCACACATGCATATGTACAAACTTAAGTATCGTTTCACGTCAAAATTTTAGGATCACAGATCACTCATGTCCTACTGCACCAATCGAGTAAATTACTAAGTTAGCACAACACTGCACAAAGATGCAAAAAATGGTGTGTTGTTGTAACAACTTACAAATTAGTAGTACATATTTGTTGTGAATGCCACTAGCAGTTCAATCTGAGTTACTCATCGATAACTAACATAAAAATTATCAGCTGTATTACTCATATGGCTAAAAACACAACCCCGATATCATTAACTATATACCATGATCAGTGCAGCTGATTACACCATTGTAACAGACCAAATTCGTGTACTGATACGTTATTTACATCTGCAACATTATTTGTATTTTCAACACGTTATAGCACAATTGCTCCCATATCCACAGAGTTGATCCAATATCTATTTCTTCCGTAAGTAATTTCCGCAAACCTGAAAGGTACAGTTGCCAGTTAGTTATTCATCGATCTATATTCTATAGGAACTAATTCCTTTCATAAATTTTCCTTCAACTTTTAACTATGTACAGATTAGTGTAATCGATATGCTAATTTCTATATTTTGCTTTCACTTAACATCAATTCACTACCGACATTGATCAAACTATTAAAAAATCCGATCAAATTGAGCAAATCAACAGCTGTGACTGAAACGAGAATGAAATCAAAATCGGTGGCAGAATTTAAGCTAAAACGCACCTTCAGTGGATTTCATGGTGATTGTAGCATTGGAAGCTTCCATCGGCGATGCATTGAAGCTCAATGTTAGAAGACCGGCTGACAAAAATTGATTTCACAAGATTCGACTCGATTCAGCTGTAAATTGAAAGAGGAGAAGCTAGGGTTTGACAAAAACGACGTTCACAGTCACGAGACGGGAAGAACGGCAAGAACAGCAAGTGTGAAATTTTTTGAAATTGCCTTTTTTTACGCGAATCGAGCCTTATCGAGACTCGGCTTGGCTCGATAACATATTTTTTATGGTATTTTAATAAACGAACCGAGCCAAACGAGCCGAGCTCGAGCCAAATGAACCGAGCTTAGGCAGAAATTAAGCTCGCTTCGTTAAACGAGCCGAGCCTAAGCTAGGCTCGTTTGTTAACGAGCTCGAGCATGAAATTAGGCTCGCTCTAAGCTCGGCTCGTTTCGTTAACGAGCCGAGCCGAGCCTCAGCAATACTCGGCTCGTTAAACAGCACTAGGCACAACTTATCCTTTGCCATTCTGTAATTTGGAGAAGAAGAAAGGTCAGTATAGTAATTTTAGATGGGTGCTCAAAACACATGATGATATGGTGTCCAAAACCGGACCCCCCCCCCAGGATTTGGTTTTGGACCTGTTGTTGTGTTTGTAAAAAATTTCGGGCCATCCCGGCGGGCTGCGAACACATTGAAATTAGTAACCAATCGGTGTGTTTCGCGCAACCAACAATTAAAGTTTGCGAAACACACCAAACCAATCAGGGCCTTATTTATTTATAATTGATCATATATTTTCTAACACAATAACTAGTTCCACAGCTGTACGTTTCTATGTGTGCAGGACGTTTACTTGATTAGGAATTGTCATAGCAAGGAAAGATGTGAAGGAAAGGAAAACACGGATTCAATGAAGAAGCCGACTTGAAGAGAACTCTTAAAAGGAAAAGGATTCTAATTGAAGATGTGATTACCTTGTGAAGATTGAAGTGTCCAAGTTCAAGTCAGAACGTATTGAAGACCTAGTAGTATTCCAACATAGTTTTCAAACACTATAAATACTACAGGATCGACAGACAGAAGGCTAACACCTCGAAGCAATATTTTACCAACTCAAGAGCTTTCTGTACCGTTTAGTTTATTTGATTGTTTAGAGTCTTTACACTAGTTTATATTCTAGATCTCTCTAACGGTGTATTGAGAAATAGAATAGATAGAAGGGGATTCTATATCATCATAAGGTGACTAGTGTTGTTTTCAGCTAAGGTAGAATAGAGAGTATACGGCGTGTACGAACATATTCTTCTTAGTGGTTTTCTGCCTTGACTGGGCATCAAGAAGCCATAAAAAACTCTTGAGAGGTTCTATTTACTTTCCGTTGTGCTTTAACTTTTATATATATATATATATACACATATATATATATATATATATATATATATATATGTGTGTGTGTGTGTGTGTGTGTGTGTGTGTGTGTGTGTGTGTGTGTGTATATATATATATATATATATATATATATATATATATATATATATTTATATATGTATATATATATATATTTACTTTGCTGAATTCACAGTACAGGTCTGCAGAGTTGATCTCACGGTTAGCTTAACCTTTAGTTCAACTGTGACGTACAAGCGGTTAATTTGTCCGAAGAGCAAGTTATATCGGTCCTATATTCTTTCAGAGATGTGTAGAGTGAAAAATGTTATCTAGTCCAAATTTGTAATCCATGAGGGATCATTATTATCATTATTGTTATCAACCGGTAGTTGGAGAGCATAGATTGTGCTTTTGGCGATATTAAGAGCCTTACCAACTATATAGTAGTATATGTTTACTGTCGATCAATAATCAGTAATCGTTATATTGGTTAGTATCCATAGGAAAGTATTTCGATATTTAATCGAACTGATTGTATTTGACTGAACACACAATAAGAGTTATATTGCTTAATTTTGAATAAAGGTGAATAAGTGTGACGATGCTATACGTATATTAGTTTCGATGTGTTGGTTTAGGCTTTACTTGGGTCATAACTAATACTTCGTAGTATACATTTTTTGTCGATCAGTAATCGTTTTATTGGTTATGACCCATTGGCAAACCTCACCGACATTTAATCGACTAATCGTACTGTACACACAATAAGAGTTATATTGATAAAAACTTTCTTCATTTTAATTATACTGTATGTTTGAAAAACTTGGACAATATATGATTGAACAAGTTTCTTGGCCTTGCGTTGTGAATGATTGTAGTAAGCCGGTACCGTGACATCAACATTTGTTATATATGCCTTTGTCAATGTACCTGCTTATTTCAATCATTCTCATCGTTGGGCCAAGTAATAAAACAAATCAATATCCCTTTGCCTTGAGTTCTGAATGCTTGTAGTAAGCAGGTACCGTAACAACAACTTTCTAATGCCTCTGTCACTATACCTGCTTATTTCAGTCATTCTCATCATCGGGCCAAGAAATATAAACAAATCAATATCCCTTTGCCTTTAGTTGTGCACGCTTGTAGTTGGCAGGTACCATAACAACATCATTTCTAATGCCTCTTTCACTGTACTGCTATTTAAGTCATTCTCATCGCTGGCCAAGTAATATAACGATTTTTTACAAATTCATACTCAATTGGAAACCATATAATGATCTTTAGCACAAATAAATTAACAAATTGGGTCATTATTGATTGTGTGCTCAAAAAACGACCCAATGTGTAAATTTTTGTTTGCTTACATAGTCAATAATGTCATGTGCCTCAGGCGGTGTGCTGGATGGATATAATAAGACCACGTCGATAATGAACAGTCAACATCGGAGCTCCTCGTCTTTTTATCGGGCTGTAAAAACATCAGTAAAATTTATGTCGGTCAGTAAAATTGGGTGATATACCCACCACAAAATTTGAAAACTACTGCCTTGCTCCTTTCAGATAACGAAAACCAGAAAAGCCCCAAATCACATCCGAAAAAAACCCTAACCCATCATGTCTCAGCCACCTTCGACCGGCGCCGTCCAGCACGTCATTCTTGTCCTACAGACGCCCACGATCAATTTGCCTTTCTAGTCTAGCGAATTCAGCTGTCTTTCAGAGTTCATAGCAGTTGCAAAGGGTAAGTTTCCTGAAACCCCACCCAATTTTGTTCCATTCAAATACGACGTTGGATCTTGCTCCAACTGCTCGCTTTCATCTGAGCAAGAATTCGCCACCATGCTTGTCATGGCTAGGATGTTCACTCCCCCACTCGTCACCATACACCTTCACACTGAATCAGTAACAACTACAGCTCCACCCGTTTTGACGGACACCAGAGCAAGATCACCCAAAAAGAACAAGGCTCCACATCCCCCAGGTAAGCCAAACTCTGCACACCCTACCACAGAAACACCCTACACCCAATTTACGAAAAAAACATCGCCACCTGGAAATGTTGCCCCCGGGCGTCCTGGGGATTTCTGTTTGTCTGAATATGAGGCCATATTAATGGATATCGATTTCGATGTCCATGCCTCTGCGTATAAAGATTTCAACAAATACGGGGGTAGTGGTGACGACAAGAGCGACGACAGTGGGGGGGGGGTGATACCTCTGATTGTGGGGATTTCAACAACAGCGAGGACAGTGGCGAATATGAGGCAGAGTACGAAACACCGCATTCACCGATCCAGGCATCAGCTCCCACTGGTGCAGGTGCAACTCCACATTCTCAAAACAACCAAGGATCACGGGGGTCAGGTAAAATTATAAGTCAACTTTGCGTGATTTGATTGATGATTGTGGGTGCATATATATTGTATGAACTTTAATTGTTTGATTGTTGCAAGTTTCTGATACTTCGATGTCTTTTCTGAATTTCTTGTTCCTTGTGAAACTGTTGTTAGTATGGTTTAATACATTGCTTTATTGTATGAACTGTTGCAGGTGCACCTCCACATTCTCAAAACAACCAAGGATCACGGGGGTCAGGTAAAATTATAAGTCAACTTTGCGTGATTTGATTGATGACAGTGAGTGCATATATATTGTATGAACTTTAATTGTTTGATTGTTGCAAGTTTTTGATACTTCGATGTCTTTCTGAATTTTCTTGTTCCTTGTGAAACTGTTGTTAGTATGGTTTAATACATTGCTTTATTGGGGTCTAGAGTTTTAGATAACAATTGCCATTATTGCTCTTCCTTGTTTCTTTATCTTTGTGCTTTGCCTTTTGAAGTGGAAGGATATTCAGTGGCATTAATATTACTGGCATTTGGTACTTATTGGCAAGGCAAATTTGCAGGAGAGGGGGTAAAATCTTTGACATTGGTGCGATTTTTTGACCTATAAGTGAGGGGGCATGTATTGTGTGAACTTCTGATATTGCTTTCGTTTGGCTAGACTAGAATATTCAAGATTTGCTTGATGATCTCTATTAGCACATTATGATAAACTTAATTCAGAAAATATATGGAACTAATATCATGACAAAGGTCCTGGAAACTTCTACCTTTTTGTATGTTTATGCTACATGTAAAACTACCTGCATTTCATAATGAATTGATGCATTTTTAAGTTGTAGTTTGTTTAACTTGCTACCTCCTTTCACTTACACAACTCATACTAAGCATGCATATGTTGTCTTGTTAATCGCTTCTATATATCTGCACTTTCCATCACTGTCTCCATGTTCCAGGGTATTCTTGATGATGGAAAATTTTATCCTTCAGTAATCTAAAGTTACCTAAATTTTTGGGGCTGCTCGAAATGGTTGCTGAGAATTCTTGATATCTTTCTGTAAATTTTCTTCTAAAGTTGCCTAAATTATTACAGCTGTTCATATGGTTGCTGAGAAAAATTGATATCTTTCTATAAATTTTCTAGAACTTTATCAACTTGTTTAAATGTTAGCTTATATGCGCTTCCTAATTTTAAGGATTTCTAATAGTCTGATTATTTGTGAAACTCAGGTAAGCTAGCCAAAAAGAGGTGTAGGGATGATAAGGAATCAACTGGTGAATGGTTTCAGGGCATCAGTAACAGTACCCCACACTACGATATCTCCAAACCGCCCACAGAAAAGTTACTTATGTCAAAGGAATGGGTCAAGATTATAACTGGTGTAGGGCAAGTTTTCCTAGGTGGTGTGGAAGAATATAGGCAGGAGCTGAGTAAGTATGCATCTAAGCTAGGTTTCCACTTCAAGTGGAAGAGGAATGATTCTAAGTACACCAAAGCACATTGTAAGTGGAGGGGCGCAGATGGGTGCAATTGGTTCATAAACACCACCAAGGATGATGTGACTCAAGCCATGGTAATCAAAAATGAAGATCTGAAACATACTTGCAGATTGTCAGTAATGCGGAATGACACCAAACGGATGGGAGGAAAGCTTATTGCAGGTTTGATACAAGAAAAAGTCCAAGAAAATCCTGACATTAAACCCTGTCGCGTCAAGGCATCTTTACTACTTACGTATGGTTTCGAAATCCCATACATGAAGGTGTATAGGGGGGTTCAGGAGGCTAAGGCTAACATCTTCGGAAGCTACTCATCATCTTTCGATGAACTCCGGTGGTACTCTGAGGCTATTCGAACAACCAACCTAGGAAGCATTGTTGATTTACAGGTTGATGCAACTAGCAACAAATTTAAGCGTTTCTTCTTCGCCTTCAAGGCATCACTAGACGGTTTCCGGTACTGCAGGCCCATGCTTTTTGTTGATGGTACCTTCATGAGAAACAGATATAAAGGGACAATACTCGTAGCTACTGCCAAAGATGGCAACCAAGGTCAACCCCCTATACTTACACATACATTCACTTTTGTATCTGCTGCCATTTGCATATATTTTTTAAATTTTTTTTTGATATACTAAACTGTTGATCATCCGATACACGGACGATGAGCACATCTTGGCTTCTATTATGCTCTACTTGGATATCATAAGGCTCTTTCTCTACTTGTTGAGATTACTCAATGCTGACAATAAATAAGAGACATACATGGATAGTTTTCATTTTTCGAGGATTTCATTCTGTTTTATACGACAGAATGTGTATCATTCATATTTTGCTTATATGTTTTAGCATTTCTTTTTTTTTTTTAATTTGGCCTTTTTTTAAAAAAATATTTTTGGGTCACTGGTAAATGTTACATCTTAGAACTCATTGGTGCTATTATTCAACACTATAATTAATAATCATAACTTGGTGTAGTCTGGGATAGTAGAGTTGGAACATATTGTTATGTGTTAATTATTGAGCAAGATTTCACTGTTTCCCGGCGTCTTGGTGTTATTTCCAACAAAGCCATTCATGTTTTCTCATTAACCAAATCATTTACGATCAGCTATTTTGCGTCCTTATGTGATACATATTGATAATGGTGAAGTTTGTTTAATATTAGTGCGAATGTGTGATAATCTGTTTAAATTCACTACCAGATTTAGCCTATCATTCATCGAAAATCTGAAATAAAGAACCTGAAATATTGGGGTAAGATGAATGGCATATTTTTGTAATCAAATTGTTGCATTCATATGGACCATGTTTAACACGTTATTGATAGTATTTTTTTGGCTGCTTCTATTGCACATAATTTAAGATAGTATCAACACCCATACTCACACATATTAAAATGTCGTTCTGTACAGGTTTGTTCCCAGTCGCTTTTGCAGTCGTTGATAATGAAAATACGTTGAACTGGGTATGGTTCATACGGCTACTACAGGAGCACATTTACCATGCACAGGAAATAATGTATGTATCCGACCGAGCGGGAGGAATACTAAAAGCTTTCGACATAGTGTTTGAAAAGAAGCCTCTCCACTTCTACTGCCTTTACCACCTCATGAAGAACCTTCGCACTGCTTTCCCTAAGAGTCGCAACACAGAGAAGAAGCGTAACATCATGTGCTACCTGCTTGCCAATGTGGCATACGCACCAACATGCGTCTATATGAAGATGCACTCAGTCAATTACATAGGCTAGGAGGTGAAGTGGTAGTGAATTGGATGAAATATCTGCCACCAGAAAGGTGGTGTGTTGCATTCTCGCCCGAACTACTTCGTTATGGTGAGATGACCAGCAACGCAGCAGAATCCTTCAACAACTGGATTCTGTCTTCCCGTTCCCTTCCAATTACACATATTGTGGACATGATTAGGGCACAACTTATGGCGTGTTTGTTGATAGGCGTGCGGACGCGGAAACATGGACTGGGGACCATGACCCAATTCATGGAAGCTAAGTGGAACATGTATGAGGGATCTGAATCATCGTGGTCAATCGAAGTTGCTATTAAAGGGGTGAAATATCTTGTCCACTCAGACCCGTCGACAACTGTAAGTGCCATGATTACAATATCGGTCCATTATAATATACATGTATGTGAATTAATATCATCTAATTAACCATGTCGAGTAGTTCTCGTTATCATGATTATATATAGCTACGAATTCTTTTTTTTTTTTTTTATATATATAAACTTCCTTACTCTTCTTCGTGATAGAGAGCCTTAAATACAAAAGTTCGCTTTTCCAATAGAATTGAACACATAGGTCTAAGTATATATACATGTGCAGTTCAAAGTCATCTGCTTATATCACATAAATCATTCTTTCTTTACTATTATTTTTTTCCATCAGTAATCTAAAGTTACCTAAATTTGTTCAGCTGCTCAAAATGGTTGCTGAGATTTCTTGATATCTTTCTGTAAATTTTCTTCTAAGTTACCTAAATTTTTTCAGCTGCTCAAATGGTTGCTGAGAAAAATTGATATCTTTCTGTAAACTTTCTAGAACTTTGTCGAACTAGTTTAATGTTAGCTTATATGCGCTTCCTAATTTCAGGATTTCTAATAGCCTGATTATTTGTGCAACTCATGTAAACTAGCCAAATTTTGTTTCCCAATATTTGGATGGTTGGTAATGTGTCCCCTGTTTTTCATTATTTATACGCATGTGTAGCAGCCTTCTAACACATATATTTGCATGCCAAATCCAGGTAGACTTATCACAGAAGACTTGCACTTGTTGGCAATGGCAGGTACTTAGGTTCCCATGTGTACACGCTATATCTGTAATAACCAGGGAGAAATTGACGTGCGTGACCCCATTGACCCATACTACTTCGCTGACACGTACAAGAAGACATACTCAGTTGACATCAACTCCATCCGACTACTGAGAAGTTTGATTTATTGATACGGATACACCCTTGAAGATTGTTCCCCCTACCATGCAGAAAGGCGCAGGCCGCCCTCAAGAGAAAAGGCTTCGGGTCAGGAAGACAAAACTCATCCGAAAGTTCGTGTGCAGACGATGCGTGAAGTTGGGACGCCACTACTGGAGCACGTGCAAGGAGGCCCTGAATGACCCCAACCCAGTCCTACAACCTGGTGACTCAATTCAGAACCCGTAATTCTTCAAATTGTATCGAAACATCATTACATTTTTCACCCCATCACTATGTCAGTTTGCATCTTTTTGTTGTTGAATGGATGATTCGCGTATGAGCAACACCATTCATGCGGGCCGACACGAACCATTAGTATTCAATCTTCATTATATTAAAGTCATGTTCTATTGGCAGTAGCTCAGTTTTGTAGATCAGGTGATTGTGGGTTTATTTTGATTTATGTTGGGTGAGCAGATAATAGCTCTGTTTGGTAAATGTCCACTTGAATTACACATTCTCATGTTAAGGTAGTATTTAGTTGAATTATGAATTTGGAGGGACGAATTTGGGGGTGGCCGTGTGAGGGAGTGGGATAGTTTTGGGTGACGTTGGGTTTACATTTAAACATAAAAGGAAAAAAAAAAAAAAAGGTAACAACAGTAATGGTTGTAGTTGCCCATAGGTCAAGGGCAGTATCCCAACACTCAAAATTATAGTATGATGGTACCAGTACCAGTACTATGGATGGGTACTGGTACATCCATGGTCACATTGTACCATTAATTGGCCCATCTGAAGTGTAACACTAGCCCAATTTTGACCATTTTTTCAATTTTGAACATTGTATGTGTGGCAACATCGGACCTTCACTACGTTTACTTCCGTTTACAATTTTCCTCTTTTTTTTCTCTCACTATTCTTCCTTTTTTTTTTCATTACACTATTTTTTTCATTATTTTTAATTATCTACTGTATGAGTGCTCCCGTCCAAAAAATATTAGTATCCTACGTCTACACATTTTTGGAGTGCTCCCGTCCAAGAAATTGTTAATTAATTTTTAATATAATTTTATTACTTGCTTCCTATCCTAATTATTAGTTTAAGATTAGTGAAGTTTTAGAATTCCTACTACTAATCTAATCCTCTTACAATAGCTAAGATTAGCTTATTTATGGTCACTATAGTTCTGTTCTCTTCGTTTGAACTGAACAACACTTTTCTGAACTAAACTAAACTTTAATAAGCTGAACTGGCCTGGACTGAGCTTAACGGTTCTAAACTGATCTAGACAGAATTGAACTTGTTGTAGTATGAAATACTATTAAGCAAATCTGAACTAATCCGAACTATTAACGGGTACTATGACACCAAACCAGTGCTAAACAATGATACCAGCACTGTTACGCGTTTTCAATTACATGTTGCCGGTCTCAGTACTGATACTAGCACTGCCACAATTACTACCACAACATCTGATTCTATTGTCGGTCCCACAACACATCTAATTGCTAGTACCCGTGCAATCATAAGTACTAGTCCATACTTTTTCAATTTGCGCGATGTACCATTACTTGTACCGGTACTGACACATGTACTGATACAGACATCGGCATACGTGCTGGCACCCGGTACTACAACAAAATACTACTACCCCCACCCCCTCCCCAACACCACACACCCATAGCTGAAAATGAGGGAATAGGTACCGATTATCGGCCCCTACTTTTCCATTACGGGTTAACCAGTAGTTGTACCAGTACTAGCACATGTACTGACATCGACAAAAGGTGCTGGCACTGGTACTACCACAAAGTACCAGTCCCTCCTCCACTTCCCCCCAAATCCACTAGTACTAGTACTAATAACGGAAACATCGGTGGAGGAGTTATTACTTGTACCGACACTATCACATATTTGTTGGAGTGCATGTGGACGACATTAAAGCCCGCAATAAAACTAGTACTAGTACTACCACGAGAACTATGAAACCAAAAACGTACATTTTCTAGTGTCTAATGTATGCATGGGGAAGGCACTGAGATCGGCACTATCATTCGTTTCCCTTACACGTTGCCGACCTTAGTTCGAGTACTAGTACTACCACAAGTAACACAACACCAAATTGTTGCTGGTACAGGTCTCCCACATACGTCTAAATTGCTAGTACGGTACTATCATAAGTACTGCAACCCCACACATCCATATCTGAAAATGAGGGGGTCGGCACCTATTATCGGTCGCTACTATTTCGTTACGGATGTAACAGTAGTTGTATCGGTACTAGCACATGTACTGACATCGGCATAATTACTGGCACTGGTACTACCACAAAGTACCAGTACCTCCCCCCCCCTCCCAAACCCCCTAGTACCAGTACTAGTACCGAAATATCGGTCCTTTTAAAAATGACCATCAATACCAGCACCGTTACGCGTTTTCAATTACAAGTTGCCGGTCTCAGTACTGATACTAGCACTGCACAATTACTACGACAAAGTTGATGCTATTTTCGGTCCCCACAACACATCTAATTGCTAGTACCGGTTCAATCATAAGTACTAGTCCATACTTTTTTCAGTTTGCGCAATGTACCATTACTTGTACCGATACTGACAAATGTACTGATACAGACATCGGCATACATGCTGGCACCGGTACTACAACAAAATACTACTACCCCCACCCCCCCCCCCCAACACCACACACTCATAGCTGAAAATGAGGGAATAGGTACCAATTATCGACCCCTGCTTTTCCATTACGGGTTAAACAGTAGTTGTACCAGTACTAGCACATGTACTGACATCGGCAAAGGTGTTGGCACTGGTATTACCACAAAGTACCAGTGCCTCCTCCACTTCCCCCCCCCCCCCCCCCAAAAAAAACCCACTAGTACTAGTACTAATAACGGAAACATCGGTGAAGGCGCTATTACTTGTACAGACACTATCACATATTTTTAGGAGTGCATGTGGACGACATTAAAGCCCGCATTAAAACTAGTACTAGTACTACTACGATAATTATGAAACCAAAACGTACATTTGCTAGTATCTAATGTATGCATGGGAAGGCACCGATATCGGCACTATCATTCGTTTCCCTTACACGTTGACGGCCTTAATTCTAGTACTAGTACTACCACAAGTAATACCACACCAAACTGTTGCTGGTACAGGCCCCCCACACACGTCTAAAAGTGCTAGTACTGGTACTATCATAAGTACTGCAACTCCACACACCCATATCTGAAAATGAGGGGGTAGGAACCTATTATCGGTGCCTACTTTTTCATTATCGGTGCCTATTTTTTCATTACAGATGTAACAGTAGTTGTATCAGTACTAGCACATGTACTGACATCGGCATAATTATTGGCACTGGTACTACCACAAAGTACCAATACCTTCCCCCCCCAAACCCCACAGTACTAGTACCGACAATATCGATCCTTTAAAACGACCATGACCAGTGCCGATCCATAGTACTAGTACCGATAACTTCGGTCCTTCAGAACGACCGTGACCCGCATGATGACTAGTACTAGTACTACCACATCCCCATGATGAAAATGAGGGAATAGGTACCTAATATCGGTCCCCTACTTTTCCATTACGTATGTACCGTTAGTTGTACCGGTATTATCACATGTACTGACACTGGGGCATAAGTACTATCACTATTACTACCACGGGTAGTGTGGCACCAAAACATTTCTAGGCACTCATACCACAAACGTTATCCGTTTCCATTACACATTGCCGACAATAGTGCTAATATGCGCGATATACAACTAATTGTACCGGTACTGACATATGTACTGATACATACATCGTCATAAGTACTGGTACTACCACAAAAAAATACACCCACCACCCCCCCCCCAACCCACTAGTACTAGTACTAGTACCGACAACGTCGGTCCTTTCTAAACGGATGTGATCAGTATGGATCCATAGTACTAGTACCGACATCGTCGGTCCTTTGGAACGACCGTAGACCGCATGAGTACTAGTACTATTAATACCAGATGTACCGAAAAACCGGAAACAGCTCTAGTACCGGTAAAAAATTAGGGGCTAGTACTAGTACTAGCATAAGTACTGCAAACCCACACACCCCCCCTTTTGAATAACGGACCGACTGAATAACTAACATAACGGGGCGCGATCATTGTGATTAACTTTTGGCCGGTATGGGTGCTAAACTACTAATACTAGTAATAACATAAATAAAAAAAATTAATATTAACACCTTTATTTCTATTTTATTGCAATTTAATACAGTTTAATCTATATTGATTAATTTTTTTTATGGCTAATATCATTTGTTATTCGGCCCGTTTTTTTATTCGGCCCATTTGAATGTAGTCATTGTTATTGGGCCCATGTGTTATTATTATAAATTTTTGGTTTTTTTTTTTTTATTTGGCTGCTTGATGTGTTTGACCGTAGATTGATGATTCATTCCTCATTACAGTAAGTACCACACACCAAAGACAGAGAAACAAGGGTTACAGAGATGACGAGCTACTCAACGCCTCGTCGGAATTCAGCTGCGATGTGGACGGAATCCTGCTTCTGCCGTGCTCTAGTCATCGAATTAATGTCAAATACGAAAGTCCATCCCAAAATGTTCTTCAAGAAATGTGTCAACCACGGAATAGGTTTGTTTCCACGGAAAACTCAAAAACCCTTTGTTTACATTTATTGAATCTGGTTATCATACTTGTTTGCCTGTTTTACTTTGGGGATTTTATTTTTTCTTTCCCCTACCTCTACTCAAATCATGTCATAGTGGGTATGTGAATAGATTATTCTCAAAATGCCAACTCATGTGACTATAACTTGTTCAAATCAAGTGCTGATTACTCCTCAAGAAGTGTTGACTACATATTGTATTTGATATTCCTCTGATTTGCATTCGCCTTTAGTAGACATATAGTATTGATTTGTATGCCATATGATACATGAATTTGTGTTATTAGATGTGTTTCTTGATGTAGAACCTGATTACCCCCTGTTGTAACCGTTTTAATTTTCAGAGCCGAACCATTACTGGGTTTGGACCAACGGTCATGTTTGCACCAACAAGTGCTGGTTGAAAACAAGGGTGCAGATCAATTTGAAGAAGAGATTATTGATCTGAGGGCTGAAACAAATGCCTTAGGAGCCTATATGCTGGAGCAATTCGAGACAAAGTCATGCTGGAAAAGAAGTTGCAGGATTCAATCAGTCTTATGGAGGCCGAACAATGTCACAACAACTCTCTGCAGAAACTAAATTTGGAATTACAATCCAGTGTACACGATTTGTTGCTCGAAAAGAGAGAACTCGTGGAGGAAATAATATATCTCAAGTCAAATATGGATGAGGGGAAAAGCAAGATTCAAGAAGATGTCAACAAATTAATCGCAGACCTTCAAGTGATGCTCCGTTGAACTTATTGATCACTACTTATTAGAATTTCATATGTTTCCTTTTGTAACTTGTTTTTGTGGATCTCGGGTATTATTCGAACTTCCATGTGACTTCGATTAATGACACCGTTGTAATGTTGGTAACAACCTACCAAGTACGTTTGATGTTGTTAATAAGATGTTGTTTTAGTGTCTTCTATATTGATCACTGTACTACTAGTGTATATTGGTTTTTAACCCAGCTGTATTCTGCTCATGTGGATAATTTTGGGTCATTCCTTTGTTTGAGAACAGAAGTTGAAATTCTATCAAATATGTTCATCCTGTTACTGTGCTGGTGGTCCTTTTCCCATAAGTTCAAGTCATTTACAAAAAAATACTAGCACAGAGGGTCGATAAATAGATGCAGAATATCGAAGTTTAAAATTAACCACCAACAGTCAGGGGCTAAAATACAGTAACTAACCCAAGGTTTCATACAGACAAGCATTAAACAGAGTTTTAGAATCCACATAAAAAGTACCTCTAGAAGGATCTGAAATACGAACTACTACAAAACACATAACATAAATAGCGTTTGCATATGCCTAATCGACATCATGACATGCATATATTCGTCATTGTTGGTGACCACACATATAACACGTGAAAAAAAACTGCAAAAGTTGGCCTAGACCAGTTTTCCACGTCCACAAAAAGAATGGTGATTATCCACTTCAGTTTCGGATAACCACCACATTCCACACATTCGCTGAAGATTTTGTAGCCATAAATACACACTGGTCCCCGGGCGCAAGGTTGTTATCTGCTGAAAATGATGACCATCCCGTAGTTATCTTAGCCACATTGCCTGAAAATACGCAAGTCACCTCCCAAACGCCCCTGGAAGCCACCCTCAATGTTATATAATTGCCTCCTTCACTCAGATTCCATTCAGCAAACACAGAATCTAGCACCTATACAGTTTCAAATTGGTTAAAATGAAATAACATACTAAAAAATATGAAAACGATTGTGAACATACAAACAAAAAAGCGGATAAGATCCTACTACTAAACTTACCACAAATGCTGGACCAGCAAAATAAACGCTGCAAACATCGACAGCCCCCTCAAGAATGTTCGGTGGGGTAGGCTATCACGACCATGAGTTGTACATCCATTGCCTAAACAACCAGTTATTTGCCCTGTGTTTTTTCGTTTTATAAGATACATCAGAAGTCAGTTTAAACTGACACGTTCACTATTACATAAGGCCGAACGCCATTATCATGTATATTGGGTGAAGTTAATTAATGATTAATACCTTCAGTTGAAGGAGCTGGTAATGGACCAATTCTCATCCTCTTAGAAGGTGAGCCGTTAACATTTGACAGATATAGAATTCTCGCGTTAGTTACAAATGATTAATTCGCAAGAAACCTAAATATATATATATAAAAAAACTTTCTATGTAATCATAAACATGGCTCTCACCATTTGATCTAACCCCATGTCTTGCAACAGCAACCCTCTCCATCTTACATGTTGTGAAATAAAACATCAAAATTAGTTGTCATTTGTCATTTATACATTAACTCATGCCACATATAACTTAAGAACATGCAATCAGTCCAATCTGATTTCACAATCTATCTTACCACGACCTCCGTCATTAGGAAGATCTTCATTTTCAGAGTCTGTGAACTACAATGTTCGGGTGGATGTCTCACCAATGCACGTTCGGCGTCCTGAATACATTGAAGGATCCACACAATTATATTACCAAGTATGCTAGTCAATCAATTTTTGTTTTAATGACGTTAATACATGAAAATAAATACAACGAAGAACGTACTACCTGCTCTCACTTTCGAATTAACACTCCCCTTGTCATTGTTGTCTGATTTACGGATTAGCTCCGGAGCAACATCTGCCACATCTCTTCCCCTTATGCCGCCAATTGTCAACGCCCCGTAAACCGGGACAACCCTATCGTGATCAGGAGTGGAACTACCCCCAAACAGCTCATTATCAATCGCTACAACGGGGGCATCAATAGTTGGAACCATGTGTGAATCAGTACCCGAAACAACAACACTAGGGGTCCCAGCACTTCGTCTTGATCGTCCAACAACTTTGTCCATGACTCGACGCAGTAGATGGCTAACGACACACTCCGAATCATTTCCAATTCCAGATGACCCGGACACACCATGAACTGGCCTCTGGTATCTCAGACGGTTGTCACGATCAATAACAAGTTCAGCCTGCTGCATAGAATTTTCAGTGTTCCGGCTACGATTGGGCGGCTCCAATTGACGGTCAGCCATGTTATCATTCTGATCTTCATTCACGTTATCCGGATGTGCAGCCTCAACAGGTGGTGAGTCTGATAACACGACATGGAAAAGACCGTTTCTAGCATCCTCCGTCGTTGTTGCTTTGTTCAGTACCACAACCTCTTCAAGTTCAATCCCATTGCGTTCCCTCCTCACAACTTCATCAAGTTCGATTCCATGCATCCCTATGTCAAATGCTATATCATCACCAGTAGCATCGATGTTCATGAGCAAAAGACGTCTGACACAAGCTCGGTCGTACCCGTGAACCCAAAGTTCGTTCTCATTTTCAAACCTGAAAGTTAACAACTCCTGAAGGTCCAGCTTGAACTCATTCCTAAACTCCTCCCAACCACCCCCCAAATAAACCAACCCATTCTCCTCTTCAACAACCACAGGCCATGGGAGTTCATCACTTCCAAAAAGGAACAAGGTACCAGGGACTACAAGAAAGTTAGCAGTCACGAATGTTGGGGGGATGAGCTACATCATAGATAAAAAGGAAATAAAAAGGGTCAGGCACCGCTATGTATACATACTATTAACAACATTAAAAGCAAATATATTCCTCATGATATGTTGTACCCTATATACATTACATGAAGGAAAACAAAATGCAAAAGTGAAAATAGACAAGCATATAGCAACAAGTCAAAACTATCAACAAACATTTCTTTATGATATCTCCTGGAAAAAAGAGCACACAGATCTCCATACTCTAACAACATTATATATTAAAATCTGGAAACTCAAGCAAAAAATGTCAAACTAATTATCCAGGTCTGGATTAGGCATTCAACAAGCATATATTAGCATGTGTAATGTAAAAAAGACATGCATCTATGAGTTTAGAATATATTGAACTAAACAAAATAATGGACCTTCAGCATTGCAAGAAATTGCTTATCAAGAACATATTAATAAGATAATGCTTGTAAAATATTGACATGTATAAAAGCAATGTATAACAAGGATGTACTCACCAGCCTTTTCTCATCCAGATTGGTTATCTGACGGTAAAATCCAGTGTGTTCTGCCATACTATATTATTGCTTTGTACTCAAGTTTTTTTGGTTGGTGAAGAAGATGTTCTTTAGTTTTAGGAGAGAAAGGTGATTTCTGGTAAAATCAAAAAATGATATATATATCACAGTAGTAACATTGAGACTCCTTTACTTATCAATCATGTTGGCGCTAGCTCATTGGATAGTGTCAAAACATACTAATACATTGTCCTATACTAATTGCTTTTCTGTATATATATATTTTGTATGTATATTGGTCAAAATCAAGACTGCTCTGCTGCTACACATTGCTTTGTCCAGTGGTTCAGTCCACCAAAATTACCAGAAATGTGCATATTTCCATTAGCATCTTACAATGTTCAGAAGGCGTGTTTAACCATTTCCTATTTTATTGACATACAATGTCTGACTTTATAGAATCAAATCTTTACAGCAGATTTGATATCACCACAAATTGTCATTATCCTTATGAGATATACAATGCTAGAATCGAGGACCTGATTTTGATTGAATCATCCACAAAGTTAGAGGGTGATGTAAGTCATACAGAAAATACACAAAAACTGCTATCCTCTATATAGGTAAGGCAAGTGCGTGGGTACAACTTTCATGCTAACAAACAGGTGCTGATGCTGGGTACTGGTACTTGACAAGTTTATATCATAGTATGTGTCCTAACACTGTGGTGTTGTGTTAATTACATTCAGTATTTTTTCCTTACTTTTTAGTGTGCCTAATAACTCTATCTATAACCATTACCGGGTGGGGGGGGGTGGTAATTTGAATCAGATTATACAGAGGGAATATCAATATGATAAAAACTTCATGTTTGTGATTTTTTAATTTTTAAAACGAACTATACAGACAAAACTGCATTACCTTACTTACATATGCATTCTATAAGATATAAACAAACCGAGCTCGAATAATTTGAATAAATTAATTCTGGGTTGTTCATTAGTTATAATCTTGCTTATTATACCCAGAAGCCACACATAACATGCCAACAGGCAGGCCTAAAAAAAGGCATGCTACATTAAACACAAGAAAAATATGGCTGGATAATATTGCTTAATAATTAAAACTGTTGCACCGGGTACATAATTTATCCGACTAAACGACAACGAAATGTTCAAAAATCACTACACAGACCAACAGAACAAATCGATCTGTCTACTCAATCTCATATGATAGTGCATGGGTCATTCAAAACAAAGTAACGAACAGACACCATGCAATCAGGTGCCATAATCCACATGAATTGAAAGTCATTAATTCATAACAAATAAGGATATAATATTCTAATGAATACCATTTCAATCAGTTTTGGTGCCCCTGGTCCCGATTGAGTATGGGATTGCAGAATCTGTCAACCATCTTAGCCCGGTATTTTCCTCCGTCATCCCTACTCCAATTCTTTTTCAACACGTTACCATTGGTTATCACAATCTCCATGACACTGCATACGACGACACCACAGTCCACACTACCTCCAGCTTGCTGACGCGTGTTGCCGTTGTATACCACTCTGGGCCTGTGGTCATTCCTGAATATCGGGATTCGCATTTTCTTGCCACAAATCTTGATCTGCTTCTCGACATAGTTCACCTGCAAAATGATACAAAACACACCTCAATCTTATTCAAAATGTGGCATAAGACAATAGTATATACAAATTGACAAAATACAACTATGTGAACACGCGAAATTTACATCAGCTTACCATGGTCATGGCACAACGATAGTGCTCATCCATGTCCTCATTAACGGGGGACATTGAGTTGTAAAAGATCCATGTGCAAGTACTAACCGAGAACCTCAACAAAGTCCAATGATTTCCAGCATTCTTACGTGGATCTAGCATCCCAGTAGTGTTTATAGGGATTAGCCACATGTCATAGTCGAGAGCATCCACGATCTTGTTATCAATAAATTGTTTCACCATTGACTTGAACCAACTGTCGACATCAAATCAGGCAACATACAACTGCTTGTTGAAACCGAAACAATATATTCCCATGGAATAAACCAGATACAGAATGCAAACAATAAAAAAAAAAAGGGAAGACAAAAAAAAGAAAGAATCAGATATAAGAAGCCAGAAAAGAATCATTGAACACATGCAAACATCCATACATCACATATAAATAGGAGTATATAACGTTTCACTTTACCCATAGAGTGCTCCGAAACAAGTACGTTTGCCTAGCAATAGCAACACGAGAATCCATCACCTTTGTGCCAGAATTGAAGAGCTGATTAACCAACAACCCCCAAGTGTCAATAACCTGCATAGGATATATATTGTCAATACTTATATGCATACATCTCCTCATCAAAACTGCATAAACTTATAAAACCTTAACGAGTCATCCAAGCTCTCATGGTTGAGCAACACCTCCATGTCATCAAGTGTGACATAATTTGTCCTATATGAGTTCTGCACCTCGAGTAGGCAATTGTTGTCATATGGACATAATTTGTCATAAAAATGTATTGTACCTTACTTGATCAACGATTAGCGGCGTATACTATATACTATACTATACACACATTATAGATTAATTAAATAATTAACCCAAAGCAAATTAAAAATCATGAATTTAGAACAAAAGAAATCAAGACAATAGCTAGCATTAAAAAGAGAATGCTTATATCTGCTGCTGCAGCATGAAAACATATATTGAAAATTCGACTTACACACGTCCAAATGACTGATTTTGATGAAGTATCACTAATTATAACATGCAACATCTATATTACTACTGAATTAACTCATCCAAACAAATCATTCCATTGGATAGAATTTTCATTACTTAATCAACAATAATAATCTAATGACCAAAATGATGAAGAATTAATCTCTCAAGCTAGCTAGATCAGAGACGAAGAGTGAGATCGATGGTGTTGCTGTTGTGGTTATTGTAACGATCTATTTATAAGTAAAATATATTATAATGTAAGGATCAGATAAAACCAAACAAATGATATGCGGTGTAGTAACATACCTTGGGATAGTGTTCTTAAACTTAGATACAAGAAGGTTGATTGATTGCGTCGAAGTGTGCTTGTATGCCTCACACTCACGGTCAACAGACATCTGTCGGATATGCTTTTGATCTGTATTAAGCCGTCTGTTGGTTGTGAAAGCAAGTGAAATAGGTGAGCCAAAATTCTTCTTCTTCCTAGCATCAAGGAGTTCCGCTGAATCATGGAGTTCTCCTGCTCGGGTGAATCACTCCTGATGATAACCGAAGATGATAAAGGTATGTCATCAACCGGCTCTATCTTGACGGTGATAGGAGTGCTAAAGCCCTTAGCCAAAGTTGACGAGCCACCATCCTTAGTGGAACTGGATCCTTTTTCCTTAGGCAGATCAGAAGATGGAGTAGCAAACAACCGAGTTGCACCAATGTCATTCTGACCAAATTTGATCCCAGTTGTACCTGAAGTAGCAGCTGGAGTACTACTTGTATTGGATGGGAAAGTCACATCCCTTGGAAGACAAGGCATAAACTGAACTTGTTTCACATTATCACCCGTATTATACCCTGGCACACTCTGTTGCTGCACAACAACCTCTACAAGTGGAGCCCCATCTTTACCAAACCACATACCGGTTTTGGCAGAAGAATGGCAGAATCATTCTGATCTGGTATACTCGGTGCTGAACCTATAAATATCGAAGCAAGCTGGCTCTGCAGATCAACAACATGCGATTTCAATCTCTCGTTCTCAATACCTAGTTCAATCTTTCCTATTATAGTTCTCATTACTGGATTTCAGCATCTTCTCATTCTCAGCTGTGAGCTTCATGTTGTTTTGGATCTCCCGTTGAAGCTTCAACTCGAGCTGTTTTTGCTCATCCTTCAACCGCAAAATGACAAGCGAGTCCTGGTATGTCTGCTTCCCCAAGCGCGTCTTAACTAAATCACACTCCGCCAAGCTAGCTCTCAAGTAATCAATCATATCCCTAGCCTTATCCTTGAACTCATCTTTAGCTCTATTTTGATCGACTACTCTTGTGGAATCTTTCACCTCTAAATCACACCTAAGTTTCATCTCAATTTGCCTCGCGTGTTTCAGCTCCTCCTCCAATATTTGTATTCTAGCCTCCTTATCAACTGACCCGTCCAAACATGTTGCATCTTCTCCGATACATTCACTACTCACACGAGGCAATACCATGGTAAGGTTTGAAACCGAAACAGGTGCACCACTACCTGTAGGAACCAGCTTCTCTGACACAAATGAGTCGATCCATATACCCACATTCCCTGAAGGACTGACAAATGGTTCCACACTAGGGCAGTTTCTTAGATCAACATCACCATCATCGAATCCCGGTGAGCAGCTAGGCATGTCTACCTCAGAATTGGTGTTGTTCCTGGGAAGTGTAGAAACATACGACGGTTCACTCACAGATTGGGTTTCAGTACTCGACATCCCACTATGACCTGTTTGTCGCAAATCAGGGTGTGGTGGTTGTGCTCTGATATTGTTAATCCGGGGCCCTCCCAATCCTTCATGATTAACAACATCGTCAGTAAAACTATGGGAATATTTCCTCGCGGCTTTGCCTTTGTCATCCTTGGTCAGTTGCCTTGTGCAATTTCTAGGTAGTGGCTCATCCATATCAGTTAGCACGTTGTCCACGTTCCTTGTTGATTCCAAACTTTCGACTTCGTCATCCAGGCCAGAGCCATTACAAGTCTCCCCCCCCCCCCCCCCCCCGCTCGGCACATCACATGAATCCAACATAAGAAGCTCCCTCTTAGTTAACACAAGATCGGTCTTGAATACCTGGACACATTCACAACCAACAGTCAGATTATGACATGCTAACTGAAAAACAGCAACGATCTTATATTCTGAATAGTTACCACATTAATAATGAAAAAATAATACACAAAATTTCTCATAAGAATGTACTGTACCATAATTGATCAACGAGTAGCAGTGTAACATATACTATATATACTATACACACATTATTTAATTGACCAAATCAAATTAAAATGCATGAATTTAGAACAGAGCTAGCACTAAAAAGAAAATTCTTTGGATCTGCTGATGCAGCATGAAAGCATATATTGAAAATTCGACTTCTAACATTATGACAACTGAAAATCAACCCAGATTAAAAAGAAAAAAAAAAAAAAGGCATCACACATTCTATCCCTTACCGTGAACTGATCCAAATGGTCCAGGTCAATCTTCCTGAATATTGTAGCAAGTGTGTTCAAGTCCCACTTTAGGAATCTTGGGAACTTCACGCACCCATCCACAGGTTGCTTAATGTCGATAATCTCACATAGCCAAAACTACACAAGAAATCCAAAATTATGAAAGGTATGATTAGGATACAAACAAAAAAACATTGTCTTAAAATACTTATATAATACAAAATAAGAGATGACAAAAATGGAAAAAAAATGTTAATACTATTCATCGAGTCTGAGATATCAAACTCACCACAAGGAACAGTGCACATGAGCCAATCCGGCAATTGTTGGCACCTTCCACATCGTCCATAAGCTGCTCCAATATATAAGAGCACTAGTCATAGTCACATATCGTCTTGAAATCAGCTAAAAACTCCGTTACACGCCAGTTGAGTGAGAGGTTCTGAGTGGGCACAAAGAAAGCTGCCAAAAGATACAAGTGTAGAACCCTGGCAACATCCTCATCAAGTACTTTGTCTCCTGACTCAACTAAGTTGGTTAGGATCGTCTTCAACATTCCTAGCCCCAACTTGTAGTTGCCACTGATGAATGTGTATTTTACACTTTCATTCGAGTCTTTTTCACCTATTTTAGCTATCCTCTATGTTAATTTAGCTATATTTTAGTGCATTTTATTAGAATAGTGTCACGTTTCCCTTTAGTCTTTATTTTACAGGTTTTGGTTGAAAAACGAGGATTTCCGGGCAAATATATTGAAGTAGACAAGGAATTGGTGTTCCAGAAGCCTAATTGGAGTATCTGAAGGTTTCCGGATAGGATTTGAAGTCTAGGGGTCGAATCTGGAGGTTAGAAGGCCACTAGAAGTCAGAAACCGAGTCCGAAAAGGGGAAGAAATCCAAAAACGCGTCGAAAACGCGTAAATTCCCGAGTTTTACTCCCGGGCGAATCGCCCGGATGTGGGGCGAATCGCCCCACACCAGGCGAGTCGCCCGGTGTGTGGGCCCTTCGCCCCACACAAATTCGAAGCCTATATATAGTTGCTCAGTTTTTCTCCGATTTTCATACTTTTCCAAACCTTTTCTCTCACCTTTCTCTGTAGTTTTAGGTAGGAACTTCCCAGAGCCTGTTCTGGGGGTTCATAGCTTAGGAGATACTTTTTCATAGCAGTTTGGTGCTTGTAAGATCGCGATTCTTCGGAGACTGACAACTTTCGGTAACATTGTATCTTACAGTTTTTCTACTTATTTTTATATATCTTTCAACATGTTTTCTTCTATGATTTCTGTTGATTGCTTTATTTCTTTGATCTATCTAAACCTCTATCTTCGTATTGTTGATTAATTATTGCACACAATTGGACAATTCATTGGTCTTTGACCTATCTAAATATATATCTTCGTAGTGTTTGATAATTACAACAGGACAATTCATTGATCAAAGATCTCCATGCAAAACCGAGGAATTTATGCATGATTATTAACCCGTTATGCTTTGAAAGACCATACTATCACCAATCTCCATTATCTGTTAAGAAAAATCTTGCTAAATCGTTTGCTGTTTTATATTCTAAATTAGATTAGATAAAGCTAGTTATAGTCCTTAGAGATCGACACTCGAGGTTATTCTACTGCTACACTACGGTTTTCGTTGTAGTGTTAAATTGCCTTTGGCTAAATACAAATTTATTTAATTAATCGAGTCTGACAAATTCGTGTTCATCAAATTGGCGCCGTTGTCGGGGACTATACTCCTTTTTTCTGTTTAATTTCTTTATATTTTCAGCATTCAATTCCTAGTTCTAGTAGTTTTAGTTTTCCTTTTTAATCTCTATCTGATACTCCTTTCCTAGCTTGTTACAGACAGTGTATGCCACATACACGATCTAGAAGAACACCGCTTGCTGATTCAATTGCTTAGATCGACAGAGTCTACCACCAAAGAAGGCGACTACTTCAAAGGCGTGAACTAGAGGAAATAGAGATACCGATTTCTCTGAATCTCTACACAGTCTTTTCAAGGAAATCGACGGAATGGCAGAAGCTAGACCACTGAAAGCATGGGTTCAACCCTCCAAGGATCGTATGACGGGACCGGCGATTGTTCTTTCGTCTGCAACTCGAGATCTGGAAATCAAGAACCACGCATTCCAACAACTTCCGAGTTCTATGGCTTAGCAAGGGAAGATGTGATGGGGTACTTGCACGATATCGATGATTTCGTCAACCAACTCCCACGACCCGGAGCTGAAATAACAACGGATGAGTTGCGGATGAAGGTTTTTTCTATGGGGCTTGGCGACAGAGCCAAGTCATGGTTGAGTTCTCTACCAGCAGGCTCGCTGGACACTTGGGAGAAGGTTTTTTCAGCTTTCATGGAAAAATACTTCCCCCACACCTTGACTACCGCGCTAAAGGCGCAAATCACTGGATTCAAACAGGACTATGATGAGACCATCTACACCGCGTTTGAGAGGTTCCAAGATCTCACGAACAAGTGCCCTCACCATGGTTTTGAGCTTTCTGACCTAGTCCAACACTTCTACAATGGACTAACCTTCGAGAACCAACAAGTGGTGGATTTCCAATGCCGAGGCAATATTTGGGAGGAAACCGCAGAAGCCGTCTGGGCAGTTTTTGAAAGGCTTGCTAAGGGTTCGTAGTTCAAGGACCCAAGGGCAATGGTTAGGAGACGTGGACCTGAAGCTCCACCGACTCAAGAAGCCCCTATGTATAGGGGGAATGGGGATCAATTCGAGTGCTTTACCAACGAATTGAAACAAGTCCTCAAGAGCGCCACTGGAACAACTGTTTCGAACGAAGTTTGCCGAATATGCAAGAACTATGGGCATGGGGCTCATATATGTAGATCGGAGCTTGCGTATGATGATGGCAACTGGGCTCAAGTAGGCAAAGAGGAAGCCTTTGCTACGGAGTTGGTACTCAAGAAGCTAGCTACGGACAAGATGGTAGGAATCCTCGAGGTGGATTTTGGAGAAGAGGGTTCCGAAACAATCAAGAATATGCACCGGCTAGCCAAACTTATGGCCCTAACCAAGACCGTAGTAGGCTTAACTATGGTAATGATCACTGCGAAAACCCCGCTCCAAAAGAGCAACCAAAGTCGAAGTCGGCTCAACTGATGGAGAACTTGCAAAAGATGGTTGATCACACCCAAAGTTTTCTCAAACGTTATGAAGAAGATTCTGAGAAGACTAGGGCAAGGCTTGATAGGTTGGAAGACAGCACTAGGCTTGCCCAACAAAAGATGCAAGAGTTGATCGACCGAGGAGCAAGTAGGGAACAAGGCAAGCTGCCTAGCAACACTGAGAAGTCGATGTCCATTACCATGGCGGGTGATCTACCTGTTGAAATCACCATCAAGAAGGTTCCTAAGTGCGAGTGTTGCAAGGGGGAAGTGCCCCCAAAGGCTAAGGAAGAAGAGAAGGACCTTAGTTCTGACGAGAGTGAAGAGGAGCAAGAGGATCCCGAGCCACTCCCTCAAAGTTTCGATGTTAAGGTCGGGATTGGTGAGCTTGAAGATGTCCGTGCCACACTAGACACGGGATCCTACTCTAATGTGCTCCCTATGAATGTGTTCGAGAAGAGTAGCCTTGGAAAACTATCTGAGCATAAGGCTATTGTGCAACTGGCGGATGGATCCTTTGTGAGACCCGAAGGCGTTGTGAAGAATGTATTGGTCAAGATTGGTGAAGCTTCTGTATACACCAATTTTGTAGTTATGACGGCGTCTACACCTGGGACGGGGGATGTTATTCTCTTGGGGCGAACGTTCTTGACTAAGCTACGCTCCGTGATGGACATCTACCGAAGTACTTGCACTATTGAGGTGGATGGCAAGCGACATGTGTTGCGAGCCATATCTGATCCACCTGATACTTCTCACACTATTAACTATTGTGGTCTTGCTGCCTATGTTCATTCTTATTCACAGGTTCGTGGCATGAGGAGGAGATCCATGAACGGGAAGTCTAGTACCCTCAAGAAGAACAGCTAGGCGCAGACAGGAGTCGAGTACAAGACTTTAAACAATGGCGCTATCCGGGAGGCAACCCGGAGTTTTTATCGCATTCTTTAACGCTTTATTGCATGCATTCATACTTGAACAATTTGCTTTTCATATGTGAATTTGTTCGTCTCTGTGTCGTATGTGTTATGTTTGAGTGAGATTTTTCGAGTGTTTTGTGAAGAAAAATGGTTTTCGGGGACTTAAAAACCGCATTTTTTCGAAAAGTTCGTCTCCCCGCCTCAGGAGGTGGGGGCGAATCGCCCCACGAGTCCAGAACGCGGCGCGCGCGGGGCGATTCTCCCTACATACGGGCAATTCGCCCCGCACGGGGCGACTCGCCCCAGGCGTGGGGCGACTCGCCCCGCGCCCCGCGCCCCTGCAGATTAGAAAACGGGGGTTTCCCCCATTTTCTCTCATTTCACTTCATCTTCTTCATCTAAACTCCAAAAATTCCCCCATTTTCAAATATCTTCAATCCTTCATAACTTGTTCATATTTCCATCAAATTGTGTGTTCTTTAGCTTCAATCGAATCCCGTTACGTGCTTTTTCTTTTCATCCGAACAAATCTCTTCCTAGTTCATTCAATCTTCGGATTTGAGGTAATCTCACATGAACCCTAATTTTTCAAATTTGGGGTTTTTTGATTTATGCTTCAATTAAGCTTTTATGATGTATGGGTTGATGATTTATGTGATTAGAAACGTTATTCATTATCAATTGCATGTTCAATTATGCTTGGTTTGTTGGTTTGAAATTTTTTGCTATTAGATGATATATCTTGTTAGGAAATGTATCTTTCACTTTCATTCCATGTTTAAACATGTGTTTGTTGATATGATAATGATGGATGTAATGGTAGAATGCATGATTGATGAAGTTGAGGATTTATGTTGTTAGATTTTTGTTACTATGGTATGAATTGAACCTTGTGATTCAAGGCATTTGTTGTCTAGCAAGAGCTTAATGTGATATGTGATTGTAGTAGTTACATTGATATGTTGCATGATGAAGTAGCTAGACTAGACATTGGGTTTTTGAGGAGTTCGATTGTTGTAGATATCGCTCATTTGTTCGCTCGTACATTTACATATGCATAAGTCTGTTTTGCGTCACACAAAATACTAATCGCTGTTTGTAGGAATCATGACTCCAAGAGGATCAAGGAGAGCTGGCTCGAGCAAGAAGGGAAAGGGAGTAGCATCAAGCTCCCAACCTTCTCACAACATGTACGAGTTGTCTTTAGCTGCAATAGATGTCCGACAAAGGCTCGAAGCGGAGCTAGCCGAAGGGGGAAGATCGATCATACCCGACAGAAGGATTGATATTCCGGAGGCAGTAGCTCAAACGGCGGGGTATAGGACGCTCTCCCGATTGGCATCAAGAAGGAATTGGGTTTGGTATAGTTCCAACAGGTTCAAGGGGTACGACCTGAGCCTCCTCCAAGAGTTCTATACTGGATTCACTGATCTCGAGGAGAAGAATGGGGTGCTAGTTCGAGGCCTGATAATACCATGGACACCAGAGTCAATTTCTTCATTCATCCATTTTGGGCAACAGGAGTTCACAGGGAGCAACCATGCCTACCTATATTCGAGGGCCTCTAGGGGGATAGGAAGACATATTACGGACGTGATCTGCAGCAGGGAGTACAGATATCCAAAAATCGGAGCAGAACCTGCACGGATCCGTCAGAGCGACCTTAGCATTGAGGCTAAGGTGATGATGAAATTCTGCATCTTCAACTTGATCCCTAGGAAGAATGACACTTGGATACAGCCAAATTACGCCGAGCTCCTCTACTGCTTGATAGACAGACATCGGATCGACATCGGGCACATCATGTATGAAGAGTATGAGCGCCACTGGGAAAAGAAGAGGAAGCCCTTCATCTTTTTGAGCTTCATCACTGCCTACTGCAAATATCATGGGGTCGAGGACATTGACGAGGGGGATTGCGAGGTCGCTGCCCTTTCACACTCGACTATTGATGTACAACTTGCTAGGTATCAGATGAAGAACCCACGGCTACCGCTGCTGATGTGGAAGCACCCTTCCAACCGAGCGATGAAGATAACGAGAATGATTATGAGGATGCTATGGAGGCTGATGATGGCCAAGCCCTATCCCGGATATTCCATTTGTCCATAGAGCACCGCATGCACCGCCTCGAGCACCACAGGGGTCTAGAGGATTTGACTTCTCTGAATTCCGGACCTACCTCGACGATCGTTTCGATAGAGTTGATGCCAGTACCGCGGCCTTGACCACTTCTGCCCAAGGACTGCGACAGGACCTCGACGGGCACATTGCCCAGCGCAACCGCGATTGGGAGACATTCAAGGAGCATCGCCGAGAGGATAGGCAACAAAGGTGGGAGCAGCAACAACTCATTCAGCAGCAACAGGAGGCTCTACAGCGGTCCAATGATCTCCTGTCTGACATGTGGAGGGACTTTTATGGGGATTACAATCCCGATGATTAGTCTTTTCACATGTCCACTCTCAGCCAACCGAGGCCAAACCGTTCGGTAACATCTAGTATCACTTCTTATTACTCATTCTCTTTTGCTAGGGGCTAGCTTAAGAATCATAAGGGGGATGGGATGTGAACCGCGATGTTAAGTATTGTTTGGCTTTGTGTTGATTAGTATCTTGTTCTTTGTTTGCATTTGCATTTGCACGTTTACTGCTTTCTTAGTTTTTTAGGTTGCACTCACTTCATTCATCCTAGGATAGTCTTGCATGTTTTATATGGAGTTTATTGGCTAATTTTTTGAGCTTTTTTATTGGGTAGATCAACTAACTATGCCATTAATCATATGCTTCATCTCTATGAATTTGTTTGAGGTTTTTCTCGCTTGGCTTGTCACATTCATATACTGCACTTAGTTAAGCTTGGTAGTCTCGACATCACTTAGTGGTGTTTTCTCTACTGCGGTTCACGAAGGCCTTTATAATAGGATGATGCATGTTAGGGTCTTATGGTTGTTTTCCCGAGTAATTATGTACCTAAGAGGCAACAAGTCTTCACCATGCTTTGAGATTGCTAAATGCCTAGGAAGGAGGTAGTGTGAGGTTGTGTGATCCTTTGTTTATAACCTATTCTTTCGAATAGGTTTGGGGAGGGGGTTACGCTATCATTAGACTTGTTTTTTCGTTTTTTCATTTCTGTGTTGTGAGTTTATTTTTCCTTTCTCGTAAATTTTGTACTCCAACCTATTCTTTTGGATAGGTTTGGGGAAGTCGTTTGTCATTTTGTTTCACTTTTAGTTATGCTACTGCTGGCTAAAAAATCGAAAAAAAAGAAAGAAAAATTCCAGGAAAAAAAGAAAAAAAAAGAAAAAAAGAAACTGGAAGGAAAAAAAAAAAGAAAAAGACCCCAAAAGAGCAAAGAAGGGTAAAAAAAAAGGGAAAGCCAAATAGCAGTTTAGCAAAGTGTTGTGTCTCATTTTCCAATTCTTGTAATGATTCGTAATCGTGTTGTAATTTTCTATTTTTTTGTCTTTTGTTTTTAGTGTCATCTGTTCTAGACCACCCTCGTCCTGCCATTCAGGAAGTGGTGAAAATTTTAAGGCTTTGCTTGAGAGATGGGTAGAATAGGGGAGTGTTATCTTTTATAGGGAACCCTCCTTCATTTGATGAGAGCCAGTACTGGTTCGACCTCTTTGAGGAAAAGTCTTAACTTGGTGAACAGCAGTAAGTCCTCAGTTTCATAGGCACGGGACAACCATTCGTATCTTAACATGTTTCATTACGTCGTCACTGACTAGGTCCAGGTAGAGAATGTTACGAGAGACTATCTAGTATTGACATAAGTGCTTATGTGGATGTGTATGAGTCAATCGAGGCATTCTTCAACCTATATCCATGTTTTGATTTATATGGTTTTTGTTCATATGTTTTTTGATAGATTCAGTAGATTAGTTCATTTTATTTGGCATGAGACTCCATTTTATGTGTTGCATTGTTTTTTGTATTAGAGTCTAGCTTAGTTGCTTGAGGACAAGCAAAGGTTCGGTTTGGGGAGTTTGATGAATGTGTATTTTACACTTTCATTCGAGTGTTTTTCACCTATTTTAGCTATCTTCTATGTTAATTTAGCTATATTTTAGTGCATTTTATTAGAATAGTGTCACGTTTCCCTTTAGTCTTTATTTTACAGGTTTTGGTTGAAAAACGAGGATTTCCGGGCAAATATATTGAAGTAGACAAGGAATTGGTGTTCCAGAAGCCTAATTGGAGTATCTGAAGGTTTCCGGATAGGATTTGAAGTCTAGGGGTCGAATCTGGAGGTTAGAAGGCCACTAGAAGTCAGAAACCGAGTCCGAAAAGGGGAAGAAATCCAAAAACGCGTCGAAAACGCGTAAATTCCCGAGTTTTACTCCCGGGCGAATCGCCCGGGATGTGGGGCGAATCGCCCCACACAAATTCGAAGCCTATATATAGTTGCTCAGTTTTTCTTCGATTTTCATACTTTTCCAGACCTTTTCTCTCACCTTTCTCTGTAGTTTTAGGTAGGAACTTCCCAGAGCCTGTTCTGGGGGTTCATAGCTTAGGAGATACTTTTTCATAGCAGTTTGGAGCTTGTAAGATCGCGATTCTTCGGAGACTGACAACTTTCGGTAACATTGTATCTTACAGTTTTTCTACTTATTTTTATATATCTTTCAACATGTTTTCTTCTATGATTTCTGTTGATTGCATGACAACTATGAGTAGCTAAACTTCTCGTTGGTGATAGTATGTGAATTCTTAGCGAAGGGTTGATAATTATGCTAATGGCTATATCGCGCATTATACTCCGTGTTATTGCTTTATTTCTTTGATCTATCTAAATCTCTATCTTCGTATTGTTGATTAATTATTGCACACAATTGGACAATTCATTGGTCTTTGACCTATCTAAATCTATATCTTCGTAGTGTTTGATAATTACAACAGGACAATTCATTGATCAAAGATCTCCATGCAAAACCGAGGAATTTATGCATGATTATTAACCCGTTATGCTTTGAAAGACCATACTATCACCAATCTCCATATCTGTTAAGAAAACCTTTGCTAAATCGTCTGCTGTTTTATATTCTAAATTAGATTAGATAAAGCTAGTTATAGTCCTTAGAGATCGACACTCGAGGTTATTCTACTGCTACACTACGGTTTTCGTTGTAGTTGTAAATTGCCTTTGGCTAAAATACAAATTTATTTGATTAATCGAGTCTGACAAATTCGTGTTCATCAGCCACCACCCACATTGCTCAACTTGGAAGGAAAACAACGTCTAAGGAAGTCGGTAATAACCACCGTTCCCGTGCCTGGGACAACCTTAATCACCCCATCGCGGATACCAAACACAATCTCTACATGGTCGCGTTTCGGAACCGCAAAATGTTCCCCGAACAGAAACCCCCTATCATGACCTCTCATATGAAATCGTTTCACAAATCCTAGTAATGTTCTGATCTTTCTTTTGAACCGTGAATAATCTGCAGGGTCTTCCATCTGAGGAATCGCCCTGACGAAAAACCAAAAAGGAGTGCATCTGATTGCCCTGATATGTTTCTTAGTGAAAGGCAATGACTGTATAGTGGTTATTACAGACTGCATGTTGCTGCGGTAGTTCATAGCAACTGAAATAACAGACAATAAGAAAACAGTGAAAAAAAAAAGGAAGAATGTGTAAGCAGAAATCATTCATCAATTACACATAAAAAAATGATTACCAAGAGACCAACAATTGTAATCTATGCATGCCTACAATCACACTTATATCTATTAATGTTTGATGGTTAGGGAATTAAAACATCAAATGAAAAAAAAAAAAAAGTATAGGAAAAACATAATGATTTACCTGGTGTCTCCTCCAGATCAGCATTCAGATTAGCCTCATTATCTGTATCATAACAAGATCGACCAGTCAACACATTATCATCCTGACCTAGATCTTTTTTGATCACTTCTGTTCTATATTAAAAGTTCCCCATTGTAACAGATACGAGCATATTGACTAAGTTAAATGACGAACTACTTGCCATTTGAGAGGATTCACGCTGAACCAGCCCCGTCTCACCCGACCAACTGGTATGTCATGTGCGCCCTCATACCCTGCATGGATCACAACCAAGACAGTGAAACACAAAGAAACAGGGATTCAGTTTACAAACGCACAGACATAACACTTGGTGACTACTTTTTCACACACCCAAACACATTACAGGTCACTGAGAATTTGCTTATCAAATAATCACATACCTACCAAAATCGGTCCCCCGGTAAAAACCACCCTTCCTTTGTTTCTGGTGGTAATGAGACGTTGTATCTGATAATGAAATGTCAAACTCATTAGTACATTCCATAGAAAGTTGTAATACTCTGATAAATTAAATAAGTTGAATTATCTACCCATACCAGTAGGCGAACCAGGCGAATTCTGATTGTTCATGAACCTCTTCTCAGTAACTTCATCTGGCATTTCATCTACAACAAGTAAACATGCCAGGTTAGACAGATCATCAAAAACAAATAAGACGTGGGCAATCAAAGGCAACATCACCTGTCATTACCCTCGGTACAAACAAACATTTTCGACAGGCCTACTGTATCTGTTTTTTGGGACCCGTACCATCTCATATGATTCATCTACAATAATGGTTCGTGGTTAATTAAACTCGGAATTATAAACGCAATATTACATATATCAATTACAAGTTATCGGCATGATTAGTTAAATTCTATTGACACCTATCAATACAGAGATAGATATGGATAACCTGAATCAGGGTAATCCTCACTCCTAGGCACCCCACGTGTGACTGCTTGTCTCAGTTTCACGCATCCTAAACAACGTATACATAGGCAACACATCAGACGCATATTTTGACATACTCCCTTGTGAATTCTTGAATGCATTAGGCATCTGAAATTCTACAATAATAAACTATATGTAGTAATTGCATGTATATACACGTCGCTTATCAATTGTACACTAATGATCTGACATAGACACCAAGTTTCGACATGTAATATGAAACTCTAATTAGTATTCAACTTAACCATCAAAAAACATTACTCAAATCTGTCACTAGAAATCACATGCGTTTGAATAAGCATAAAATACAATCACATTAACCAAAATTTATGATGAATTCTCCATCTTTTATTATTCTTTATACAAGCACATACCAAAAATCAGAAATAAATGTACGTTTTTCTAAGTGTTTTATGTTGGGGGGGGGGGGTGTTAGAATGTTTTCACCTTGTGTATTAGTGTTTCTTGTGCGGTTGACGGCCCCTAGAACACCCGATCCCCTTGAGCCACCATCATCAACACCTGCATTAGGAGAAGGGGGTGAATTTCATACCAACCCATATATTAAATAGAAAATAAAAGTACTTAAGAAATAGAATAAGTACCGGATGAAACAGTACTTACTACCGCGGTAATTGGCTGAGTGGTTTCTGCTAGTGTCTGCAGCTCCTCGTCTCCGCCGGAACATATGACCCTCACCGGTGTCGTCTTCCATCTCAACTTGTAGTCAAGTAATGTTGACGTATTCCTTCAGAAGTACCTTTGTGGTTTTTGAAAGGCAGAAGCGTTTCAAGTTAGGTGAATTGTGTATCTGTAATCTTACCTGATATATTGGAGGCAAAATCGATGCATGAATATGACATCTGGGGAAATCAAATTGAAAATAAGATTCAGAACAATTCGAATTTCGAATTGCCCGCTATTGCTATGCCCCACAAAAAAAATTCCTCCAAATCGAGTTTGGGGGGAAAGACGATTAACCTAGAGGTAAGTTTCATCAGTTTTGGCAGCTTGTGTGACGTCGACTGTAAGAATTGATGGACGTGAATGACCGGAATTTTTGTGGTGTTGCAGTGTCCGACGAGTGTCGGTTGGCAGGAGATGAACAGGCACATGTTGAGGTCAATAAGCAGATGGGTCCATTAGCCGAAAATAACACCTGGTATTAGATTAATATAAATTTTGTGCATCCGTTCAATACGTAAAATATGTCCTATTTTGACCCAATTTGTAGCCTGCCCAGTAATATAATATATGAACTCATAATTTGATAAAAGGGGTTAAGTTTGGTGTGCTTAATTTGACAATTCCAAACACATTTGCCCTCTGAAACACCATCACTTGCATAAGTAGCTAATGTCGGTGTTTCAGAGGGACACTTTGCTTGTACTTCGATAATCATGTAAACCATACATATATAACTGATATAACTAGTATGCATGGAGTAAACAGTACAAACTTCTCTTTGTCCCAATGCCCCGCCCATACTTCAATTATAAGTGTGGGGTTGTCTTGCGTCAAGGGAAGTTTATACTGCGGTAATCATGTAAACCATATTGTTTTTAGATATTATGAACTTAACAAGTTCGGCCATGGTTTGCATGCCATAAGTACAAACACATTGTCCCTTTGACACACCATCACTTGCATAACTACCTAGTGTCGGTGTTTCGGAGGGACAATGTGCTTGTACTTCTATAATCATGTAAATCGGATAACTAGTATGCATGGAGTAAACAGTACAAACTCATCTTGTCCGCAAAACCCTGCCCACACTGAAATTTTAAGTGTAGGGGTGTCTTTTGGACAAGGTAAGTTTGTACTGCGACAATCATGTAAAACCAGTCTTAACAAGTAGTATATAGACTCTATTTGATAAGTTAGACTTTCTTCTTCGTTAGTAATTATCATTGTTTTCAACTTACATTTTCTACATGCAGACATGAGGAACAACGGTGAGCACAACCACCCAAGGACGACGTGGCACTCGATATGTGGTTTCCGGGCAGACGTACAATGGCCTGGAGGTGTTGCACTCTCATGGTGTAAGGTAAGTTCTGGTATGTGCTTATATATAGTTGTATTTAATGGATAGACTTTTAAAACTGTGTATGACAGGTTCCGCCCGGTGTCTGCTACACAAAGGCTATCCGTGATACTGCACCGACATCCCTTGTCGGCTCCTGGACCTCCGAGCGGCGGCAAGAAGTGGAGTACCATTTCCCTTTACCGTGAGGCGTGGCTATTTCGCAGAGCTGCAACTACTTTACTTACAAACGTTCTAGTTTTTTTGGATTACGTCCGCATTAAAAATGGGTAGGCGGCGCCCACTACTTGTTTCTTGACGTTACGTCCGCATTCAAGATGGGTAGGCGGCGCCCACTACTTGTTTCTTGACGTTACGTCCGCATTCAAGATGGGTAGGCGGCGCCCACAATTTGTTAGACCAAAACCTTGATGGGATATATATTGAGTAGGCGATGCTCATTAAGTGAATTGTTACTCTTCTACTATGTTTGGCTTATTTGAAGTAATTGAACTCTTGCAGAAGTACTACTAGGTCCCTACTGTGCATACGGATACTTTGTGGAGGGTATTCAACCACAACCACGAGGCGTCCCTAATCTACAAGCAACGGGTTTTCAGCGCCAAACAATTGCGTGCCATGATGAGTCTCATGTTTGGGCTAACTACATCGAATCGGACCATTATGCGCTGTGGGATGCGTACTGGAACCGGTTGGCGGAACCAATTCCCGAGCACTGGGCCGGTGCTATGGAGAGCCCGCCAGTGTTGTGGAGACCCATTCTCCAGAGGATTAGCTAGTTTGCTTGTTAGGATCACTATTTGTTATGTTTATTTTCGAACACTCTAGTTTCTTCTTTCATACGTACACTTTTTATTTAGTTAGTATGATTAAATAGTTATTATATATTCGAATGTTTTTTCTATTTTATTTCGTATGATTTTCGTATAATTAAATTAACAAATACCAATCAATATTATCATACGTCTAATATTAATATAATAAAAATAAAAAATAAAAAACAAAATTAGTGCATGTAGCCATGGATAGATGTTATTTGCCGCTAGATGTAGAGATGGATAAAATCTATCTGTTAAAACATCACCTCCTTTTATTTTTTAAAATAATATACTCACTAACGGATAGATTTATCCGTTACTGAATGTTGCAACGGATAAATCTATCCGTTAGTAAGCCCGGAGCCCGTATCCAACCCCGGTCAACCCTTCTCCGTAAGAAAACCATCGCCAACTTCGTCGCTAATATTAGCCACGTATATTATTCGTCGCTAAAGAGCTACTACGCCAAAAATGGCCACGACCTTATTAGTAATGGATCTATCCGTGGCTAACACTTTTTAGCCATGGATAGATCTGTGGCTAAAACTCATATTATTTCTAGTGCTAGTGGGAAAAATTTCATAGACCATAAGTGTACGTCACTCTCTGATTTTTCTCAACTTGATCTCTGAGGTGAATTTATCAAATGGTTAAGCGTGTCGGAGTTTCTCCAAAATATTTACGAGTTTGACCTATAACTTCCCAAAAATTGTACCCTACATGTTTTCATTTTATAGTGCAATTTTGTGTTCTACGTGAGAGAAAATTTGTCATAATTAATTAGGGGAATACATAGGATAAGGCTCCAAAACTAACACATATGAGTAATACATGATAAACTAATTGATTGGGCAGTTGAAATTTAGACCCGATATAAACTACCTTTTATCAACCACCTTCAAATAAAGTTTATTAATTATATAGCTTTGTTTGACCTCGAGCCAAACCAGACATACATCACCCCCACCCCAACTCTATAGGCTTAGATTGGAAGTTGGCTGAAGGACCAATGAAGAAGAAGCAGACTAAGAGAAGGAGGAGCATTCCGTGCTATTCGAGAAGGTCCCGACCCACAGTTTTGGACAGTCATGTAGCCCATAAGACATCCCTAGACCTCAACTTCCGAGACAAAGGTTTCCAGGTGCCCATATTTCGCGCTTATTCTCCGGAGAAAATCAGATCTCATCAGTTATTTATGTGGATTTAAAATAGTTTTGGTGATCGTTGAACTGGTTCTAAACCATATAATTTGGTTTGATTAAGCATTATTATGGTCTTCTCTTATACTCTTTACTCAAGTTTTTTAATTAAGTTTTATTCTGGTATTTCGAAGAAAAAATAAGATTTATTCTCTCCCCAATAAAGTGATCCTTAACTAACTTCCTATTGTACCCATGTGAATCTATTTGGGTGTCTAATTTGTATGTATAGAACAGGATATGTACAGATGTATGTATTCAATAAATAAATACAGATTAGCTGTTACATATCTGTGGACGTGCCGGAGTGGTTATCGGGCATGACTAGAAATCATGTGGGCTTTGCCCGCGCAGGTTCGAATCCTGCCGTCCACGAGTTTTTTCATATTTTTCTTCACAACTTTTATAGTGTCCTTTATGAAGCATGTTTTCATATTTTCTTTATGCAAGTATGAGTGAATTAATAGCTTTCTTTTCATATTTCTTTTTCACAGTTCTTTTATTTGAATCCATTATATCTAGACCCCCTATTAGTTTACGAAATTACATCTAACAGTATTCCAACCAAGGAGCTACAAAGCTCATCGGAGCTTATCTACTCCGATCTGGGTGCAGCTCCGTTCCGTTATCGAAGAGTTGGAATAAGAAGGAGAGAAGGAAATAAAAGGAAAAAGGGAAAAAAAAAATTAATGTAGCTTATTCAACAAAATAAGAGTTGCTAGTTATAGATATCTAGTTCTAGTAATAAGACGATCAGGGAGAAAAGTAGACATGATCTTAAATATATAAGGCCAAATTTTTATCGTTTCGATCTATTGTCTGTGTCTTAGCTCTACGTTATAAATGACATTATTTCAGCTAATTGGCCGAAGCTGGGGTATAGATTCATCATTAGGACATTTCGAATTAATAAGCACGATGATATATTAGTAAAAATTCTTATGAAAAATGCCCTTATTCAAGAGTACGTGAACCCAAATAATACACATTGTTAAAAATCTTAACACAAAGAATACACTTTATTGAAAATCTTAGTAAAATTACGAATGTTCACACACAAGCGAAACCGGTGTGTCAATTTCATTACAAAACTAGTCTAACATTCATCAATTGATAGAAAAGTGAATTTAAAAAAGAAAAAAATGGAAAAAGAATTTGATGATCATCATATTCCAAAAGCAGATGAACAACCAATGGAACAGTAAAAAGATGTCTTAAATTTAGTTGTATTTTTGGTTTTCACTGAGAGTGATCTGCAAACTTTATGTATGTATATAGAGTCATTATTAAGTACAGAGCCCTTTGCTGATATAGTCTATACCACCCCTGTACTACCCTTAACTGCTTGTTGCTCCTTTCTTTTCTAGGGCTCCTTTTTTCATTTCTTTTTTCTTTTTTATTTACATTTCTCTAATAAGGTTAAATTTGTTGACTCCCTTTTGCAGAAAAGGGCTCAGTGCTCATCTGTGATTCTCAGGACTTACAACACACAGATAAACTCTACCAAGGAAATTTGTAAGTAATATTTATTTCTTATTTCTTATTTCTTATTTATATTTATTTTATTTTAGATATATTTTGGGTATCTTTTAAACACCGAGAACAGAATTTCTAGGGTTTTGAAACTTGGCAGGATTATTAATCATCCGAGCCTTCTCTGCTTGTGTTGTCAATTAAACTTACAACTAATTAAATTACTCTACTACTGCATCTTAAAATAAGCAATTCCTATTTATTTATTTGTTCATGAAATTCCATTTTTTTTCCAAGTGAAAATCGCAGGGCGTTTCGGTTTATAGCTAATCGATCAAGACGATACTAGTATATGGAAATATACAATAACTCTAAATACTTAAACTCATTCGCATTTATAATTTTTACAAAACTAAAAAGCACCAAATCGTCTCCATATTTTAAGAATTCAAAACATGTCTCGGACCAATTATTAAGGAGTTACATGTTTTAGCTTGTAATTAATTTTAACTCGTACTTTTAAAAATAAATATTGGCATATGTATAGAAAATTGATGTTTGCTCAAGCTTGAGCATATTAATGTAGGAGTTTGTACTTGTTTATACATCACTTTTTTATGGTAGCTAGTATAGTTTTTTACTTTTACTTCATCCTTCTAGTCTGAAAATACACAGGTTTTGTGTATATGAGGGATCTCAACCCCTTTCTTTCTCAGCACAGAAGTAATAGAAAATTTAAACAAGACGACACAAATATCACAATTGGTACTAGTACGTATGGAATGAGATACAAAGTGCCAAAGTGGGATAGAACATCCATCCCCGAACATAGGTGGGATTTGGGGTTACATTTTTTCCAAGATGTAAATGATTTTCTTAATCTAAAAAGCCATGTAGCTTTTTGGTAATGCAAAAAAATGTGAATTTTGTGTCTGCTCTATGTTCTTTCCTTTGTCAATTAATGTTATCTACAAGACAAGAGGTGCATTGTATTTGTATATGTTTATCCATTATTCATCCAAAAGACAAGCAAGACCGTATGAAAAATAGATAGATAGATCCACATGAAATGAATAATAGCTAATGAGCAAGATCTAAGCTAGCAACACAACAAGATCACAATATAACAGTAAACATGATGTAGTACTTGAAGAATTCATATATGTCCCAATATGATAATACTACTCCATCCATTGGAGTTGGGAAGATTAATACTACAAGTACTAGTCCACTTCAAAAACAAACCAACAAACCAAAAGGGCAAGCAAAAGTCAGTGTTTTTTGAGCATTCATAACACTTGTTTCACAGAAAAGTAACATAAGACAAAACCACTTAAAAACTAAGTCAGTCCCCTACTTTTCCTTTTCTCCTCTAAATTTTTCCTCAGTCATAAGATAGCTTGAGGGACAAATCAATAGAAGAAGAAGTAGAAGTAGAAGAAATTGAACTAGTCCCAACTCCAATCCCAAGACAAATCTCTTCTGCTGCTGCACTATACTTGTCCCTTTTCATCATCATTAACAACTCATTTTCTTGATCTGGTGCACCCTCCTTATTCTTCAGTTTCAGTTCTTCATTATAATCCTCCTTGTTGCTTCTATTGCTGCTGCAGCCTGGAAAGAACTCATACTCCATCACATAAGTCCCAGTTGCTTGACTTGTTGATGGCATGGCTCCTCCTCCTCTCTTGTGCACTGCCAAAACCTCCACCCCCTACACAACATCATTCCTTATTTCAAAAACATGACTAAAAAATAGGCTAGTACTTGTCCCATTTTTATAAATCATTACAATTTCAATGCATACTTTAAAGATAGAAAACAAAATCAAGAAATACATGACCCATCTGGATTTAAAGCTTGCGCTTAAAATGTTTATCGCATTTTTTGTAAATCATTAGAACTTCATGTTCTAAAAGTAAAACATTAATGAAGAAATCCAAGACTCACATTTGTGTAAAGAGTAAAAAATGTAAAAAGCATGAGTAGTAGTACTGAATAAAGGAAGATTAGTTACCGGGCGACCGGGTCGAGTAGCATATCCGACTTGAGGTACTAGGTTTTGGAAGTTTGGTGTTTCAAATAGTCCATAATTATTGTCTTGCTTAGCAAACATTTTGTGATAATCATCATTATTACTATTCACATTTCCACCAACATTTAAACCGAACTGGTGAATATTCACCCTGTCAGATTCCATCACTCTACTCCCAAAACCCACATCTCCAACTCCATTGTACCTCTTTTTCTGCAAGATCAAACCACACATTATTAAAATTAAAATAAAAAATCATTAGAATTTTTTTTTTAAAAAATAATTGAAATACAAAAAAAGAGACCTTAGAAATCTCATGACCCTCAAGAACAACATGACCAGTGGCCATATGGCCAACATGACCCGAACCAGGCGACCCGAACCCGCCCAGATACGAGAAGCATCTGTTACCACCATAAACAGCACCGTTCAGCATTAGGCCAGGATCATGATGATCAACAGCAGCAGCAGAAAATTCCTCGGCCTTTCGCAGCCTTTCGAGCTTTTCGACCCCCATTCCCCTCAAGATCTCCTTCTTCTTCTTGGCCTGCTCAGCTCCGGTTTTGGTCTTTCGCCTCCCGGGACCACGCCGAAGGACAGGCTGCTGTGTGTAGTGGCTTTCAGGCAAGGCCAACATTTCGTTGTTGTTGAGTGAAGCAGCCATTGTTAAATTTCAGAGAAGAGAAGAGAAGGGTAAAATTGCCAACAAGAAATGTACAGCTGAGAAATGCAAATTGTGAGAGTGAGAGTGAGAGTGAGAGAGTGAGATGTATATATATAGGTCTGAGAGGAGAAGTGTTTTGCTTTCTGCCTTTGATTTTTTGCTATTCCAGAGAGATTTTGCTTGCTTTTTGTAAGAAACTTAAATTAATTTAAAAGCTTTTTGCAGTATTCGGTTTTTATGAGTGTGCCTTTTCTGGGATCACAATTTTTGGTTGTTAAAGAACTTAGTATTAATTAAGGACACAATCAGTTTATTGGAATATATTTGACACAACAAAAGTTGAAATATATTTAATTTTCTTTAGGAAAAGGGAAATTTGTAAATATATAGTAGTAAGTATTTGAGTCAGGAAAATTAATACTACAATTTTCTAACATTTTGAAAATTTTACAAAATTGGATTCGAGAAATTAAAGTTTCTAGATTATTTTATGATTGACTTTGAACTCAATTATGTGTTACATGCATGTACAATTGGAAGATATGGGAAATGATTAAATCATATTAATATAATGCAAATCGGATCCCAAATGCATATATGACTGAGATTTAATTCGTGCAATTGTTATTTATTATTATGCTGATAATATATCAATACTTTTTTCCAAAATAAAAATAAAAATAAAAGTTAAAATAAAACTAGAATTCTTGAAACACTCTAAGTGTATTAATTGTTCCGTGCTATTATTACCTATTTTGTGTTATATTTAGTTTTTGAATTACTATAAATTTGATCAAAATGTACAACCGTAAACGAATCACGAGCATTAAAGAGAATACAATATATGACTCTATCGAAGTTTACGATGATTTAAGATTAATACTTGTTCAAATAGGAGAAGAAAGACGTAAAAAAACAAAAAATGTAAAACTTTGCGCCTTTTATACAAATGTTTTTAAATTCTAATCATATATTAAAAATATCTTGAATAGTCATAAAATACAATAAATACATCAAAGAAACAACACAAATATACATTGATAATCTATTTAATTAGCTACATGTGTAGGAAGATTGGTTGTATGTGGCAAAAGCGACAAACTGCGTCACTTAAGTACTGACCAAACCAGGTTTACACTCATTTGAATTTGAATGTAAAATAAGTTTTTCATAAGATTTACTTTTAATTATTTTAATTATTATGGTGATGTTTTACCTAAAACCCATTTCTAGTTACAACAATAAAGTGCATTTTTTACAAACATTCAGGTTTCCCTAGCCATAAATTACCTAGTTTTTTTTTTTTTTTAATGATTTGGACATATTGTATTGAAGGGCAAGAATAAAGAATCCGTCAAGGTCTCCTAGACCTGGCGTACTTGCCAGAAGAACATTTGCACATAAACAGAAGATAAACTACAGTTTAATTTTATGATATCTTTATCTTTGTGTTTTTAGTATAAGTTTTGACTGGTACTTCAAGTACCCAAATTACTTGATTTCATTTCACCTTTTAAAGTACTCAAATTACTTGATTTCATTTTCACCTTTTAAACTTTATCTTTAAGACCGATTGTGAAAGGCAAGGAAGAATCAAATAGTACCAATATATGAATTAGCTAGCTAGTGAGAAGTAAAATCGCAAAAGGCATGCATATATGATCAAGTAGAGTAGACCTATAATATACTACTTCGTCCTATACATATTATAAGTATATATAGGTAGGTAGGTATATATGCTTGCCTGTTTTGGGAGTCCCCTAATAGTCTTGTGAGGTGGTATGTGTGAACATTTCAAGCAAAATATAAAAAGGCAATCATGTGTACTAAGATTTACCCTCCTTTTGTCTACATTTTCTTTTTACCGCCCATATGCATTACTCTAGCTCTCTATAATAATCCATTAAAAGGACATTTCTTGCAATGTTACATACAGTATATTGTTTGACTACTAATTTTACAACTTTATAATATTTCCTAGCTAGGTTCCCTCATTATTCATCGAAGATACAATGGACTTTTTTCTCTCTTTTTTTAATGACTATAATTTTTTTAAGTAAAGATAAACAGAGTAGTATGAGCCATGTTCGGAAAAAGATTACACGATAAAATGTGGGCTGGAATAATTGATTGCCCCAGAATAAGTATGTACGTAAATCCCACATTATTGTGTTCAAACTAACTTTCCACTTTCGTATATGTTGGTCCCACTGAATCTTGTTCAAATTCATCCCCAACCTTTCATGTGTTAGTTCAACACTATTACCATCAGAACATCTTATGACTCTCATTTGATGTATAAGGATATGCAAGTACTTCCTCATTCTTGTATAACTTAATAAAATTTGAACTGAAATGAAGTAAACATAATTATCGTGAATTGAACTAAATTGAACTTATTTGAGATACAAATTTTAACTAAATAAATCTGAACTAAATTTAATTATTTTAAATTTAACTAAATTGAATTTAAAGTGAAATTAACACATGCTTACACCTCTTTGTTCCACTTGTCAAGTGTCACGCCTCTTTGTGGCAAATGGCAATGATCAGCTTTCATAATAATATTGACGAGGCATGATTTTATAGTCCAATTAATCCCTTAGCCTAGACGGGTTGTTAAGTTACTTGTTTTGTTGATAAGAAAGCATGCAGTATCTTTTTCTCCTGGTACGAGGTAAAAAGACTCGATGCTGTTCTGTTCCCATGTTGATGCGTACTCTAATACCACATGAGATTTCTAATGACATGAAGATTCGATTGCAACATACACATATATATATATATATATATATATATATATATATATATATATATATATATATATATCTAGTCTAGCTTCATGATCCCATGTTGATGTACTACTGAATATATAAATAGATAGGGGACCAATTGATGATACTCCAATCTACAATTAATATATAATGCTAGGTAGCTAGACTAGAGTACTTGATTATAATCATCGCAATCATCATATATTTCCTCTTTCTACCTTTCCTCTACTAGCAGTACTCGTAATTTTCCTCTCATTAGTTATGCTAATAATCAAAAATTTCTTACAATATTCATGAATCCAACAAATTTGGAAGATATATTATCGATCGGTTTCTTAATACGAATGAGAGTGAATCAACAAGTGTTTAACAGGGATTCTATGGACAGTGTTAATTTGTTTTTTAATTTTGATAACGGCAAAAGAAATTGTATTGATAATTGAATAGAACAATTACAAGGAGCACATTGGAGTTCTTGACACTACATGTCCATATCAAATTTGACGTGGGTAATTTGCTAATCCGTCTAACTCGTTTTGAGATGGATGGATCACAAAAGCTTCCTTCCTAGTTTAGATGAGAACAAGTTTTCTCAAATCCAGCAAAGGTAACTAAGCTTTCTCTTTCCGTTGCTACTAGGACCTGTCTAAAGTCTAAACTGGGGAGGGGGTTAGCAGTCAAGGTCAAACTGGAGTGGGTGAGCTGTAGATTGCCTTACTACGAGAATGCATATTATATAATAATTGTGTCATAAGACTTACCTTAATAATATAAATTTACGATATATTTATGCCAAGTGTACGACTCTCATAACTCGACATAGATTATTTAGGCATATGTAACGTTTGGGACTGCGTTCCCTTTGGCTCTTGTCTTATTTACATTCGGACTTGTACTCTAAAGCCGCTAGGACTGTTAGTCGGCTAATTACTCCCGTGTAATTTGTTAATTATTGGAACCTTTAAAAAAAAAAAAAAAACATTTTAATGTGTCTGACCCCAAGGTCACAAATGGAACTTCCATGGGTAGTTTGGACTTCTCGTTGGGTTAATGAACCTTCTAGATGCGATCTCTATTCCGCCCACCATATATGCTCAACATTCCCAAGGCCCGAGTAATCTACCTTGCAGCGTTGTGGATTTTTTCTCTTTGTGAATTTGGAAGCGATCACTTCAGCAAAAACTTTGCTAACACATGCATGGTTGAACTGGAATTGAGGTCCACTCAATATCGATAATAGACCGCTTTTGATCCTTTTTATGAGGACGTTGGGTTTAATTCGATTTTAGGTTTAGACAACATGTCCGCCCTGTATTGCGGGTCGGACATGTAGTGATGTTAGTCTTGGCCTCATCCTTTCCTTATGTGAGAGGAAGGAGGACTTTATTCCAAGCCACAATTTGCATTTTATTGTCTAACATTTTGTGCAGACTGCACATTCTGGGTGTGGTTGGACCCATGCAGAACTTTAGGACACGACTTCCTTATTTGACTTAAGACACTCTTTATGAATTAGACATATTTTATCATAATCTAAACCAAATATAGAAGCCAACTATTCAGCCAAATAGATTTTACCCTCTTCTATCTCACCCATACTACAATCAAGTATTACAAAGATTAACACCAACTAATACACGTCTATCTGCACCTCAACTCCTCTTTGTTTAGTACTCTTCCGACATCATGATTCCCTAAGATATTCATACAAACTAGTATAGAAGTATCTTCTAAGATGAGCCTTGATAATAAATTTAAGAGGTAAAAACCAGATCATTCCACACTAATCTACCTTCTTAAATTACTTAATTTAAGACTGGATAAGTATATATGTATTCCTAGGTGGACCAAATCACAACAAATATAAAGGAGTAAATAAACATGCATATTGGAGGTTCATTCTGTTTCATACTTGTGATCAAAATGGCAAAAATATCTTTCCATATAACTAGACTATGATGGATATGCACAAGCTACTTCGATCAGACAATGTTTTAAAATATTCTTCAGTAGGTTCGAGTTTCACATTGGACTATGTATGAATGATCAAACTGTTCTTTAATATAATGAAATAAAAGAAAATCGCAGAAATCAAAGTTTCTATTTCTGTCACCCCGACAATCACTCATAAGTTTATCTCACATCTTTATTGTGTGGGTCTTCTTACTACTAAAATAAATAATACACTTATATTAATGGAGAACAAATTTTTGAAAAACCTTTCGAAAATCAGATATAAAGAATCTAGAAACACGGGGAAGTATATATTATTTCTTATGAAACTTTCTTTTTCTTTTCGTTATATGTTAGTCGTTTCCTTTTTAAAAATTCAGAACAATACCGCCGGCCTTTGTGAAAATTTCTCCCTAAACATTGTATAGTTCAATTTTGCTCCCTAAGACCTTAACATTCCCCCTAAATTTCATAAGATTGTGATTTGTTCCTAATATACTTTTGGACGAACTGTCCTTTAAACTTTGTACATCTGAGATTCGTCCCTGCATAAAGTATTAACATCCAGAATTTTAATGGTGCAAATCAGGGAGGCACCTATCATAATTCATAAGTGATCAAATCAAACTGCATGGGAAAAACTGTTTTCTCAACTGATTTTTGTTGTAATGTATGAATACTCTGGTCATTGTTAGCTTTGAAATTAATGAATTTTTTTAATTTCTCAAGGAAATAGGAAGGACTAGTAGTAGTACTATTAAAAGTGGGAGTGTGGGAGATATGTAAGGACCACAAAGTAGCTAGCTAGGTTGCTAGCAGACATCTCCCTAGAGTGCGTACATCAGCGTTTTGTCTCCTATCTCTCTCTCTCTCTCTCCATGTCTCACTTGCCAAGAATTTGCTGTGTGTGTGTGAAATGTGAATTGTGATGTTGTTAATTTCACAAGATAAGGCCTTTACAAAACTTGTACCTTCTCTTTATTCTGGTACAAAAGCATACATTTGCTATGTCGTCTGTTATCATGATACAGACAAACATATCAACGGTCCAGATTTATTTATCCTCCACAGACCACAGTTAGTTTGTTAGTACTACACTACTACTACCAAATGCCCTGTTCAATCTCTCTCTCTCTAATTAAAGTCTAAATGAAATGAAATGAATTTAATTTTACAGAGATGAATTGAAGGCAAGAAGGCAGCAGCGTGATGGATTGGTACTGGTACAACACAACAGAATCTGGGCTCAAACTTGACACTATCTATGACTCAGATGGCTTTTTGCAGTTTTGATCCTACCTAAAAAATATAAAAACAACTCATTCTTCTTCTATGTGTGTATAATAATGTGTGTGAGAGAAAGATATCAACTGGGATTTTTGGAGTATCTTTCTCTATGTTGATAGTGATAAATATATAACCAATATAAATGAATGAAGTGAGAGATTTTGGCCAGGAATAGTTAAGCTTTCACTGGACCTTTCATAAAGCCTCACTAAAACTTTACTCTAATTCCCTCCTCATTAAAAATCTTATGAGTTACTCTCTTGGATAGTTGGATAGATTTTAGAGGGAGAAATAAAATTTCTAAGGTATAGCTTGAAATCATCTATTTTTAATCGATACTTAACAAAAGAGGGCTACAAAAATTATTCCATATGCTCATGTGTATTTTATCAAAAGATCTCGATCTGAATTTTCCTTGATTGTTGTGTATGCAGACGATTTAAACACCATTGGAACTCCTAGAGAGCTATCAAAGGCGGTATGCTTAATCAGAAACGAATTTGAGATGAAAGATTTTGGGAAAACAAAATTCATTTTTTAGGCTACAGATTAAACATTTAAAAGGTGGAGTGTTTTTGCACCAATCAACTTACACCAAATGGTGTTGAAAAGTTTCATATGAATAATGTATATTCATCATTACATCAATGGTAGTTCGATCACTAAATGTTGAAAGCGATTCATTACGACATTTGTTAGGACGATGAAGAAATACTAGGTGCCCAAATGTCATACTTAAGTGTAATTGGCGGATTGATTGATGTATCTTGCTACAAACACAAGGTTGTACATAGCATTCGCCCTAAACTTACTACTCCAATGCAAAGCCATTGGAATGGGATTAAACACCTATTGTGACATCTTCAAAGAACAAAAGAGATGGGAGTTGTGTTATACAACTGGTTATGCAAGATTATGTCTGACCCTCATAAAAGGTCGATATCAAACATGTTATGTGTTTACATAACCTGTTTGACACTACATGAAAGGGTACAACGATTTCTTAGCGTTCGGTGAAACAGACAATGGTTGCCACTTATTCCAATCATGCACATCTTTTAGTAACCCATGAAGCAAGTAGCAAGTGCATGTGGTTAACCTTCGCTACTCACAATGGTTCCGCAAAACATGCGGACTAAAGGGGGTTGGCCCCATTTAAAAGCAACTGTATGAACTAAGCAGCTGTATTAAATATAATATATATAGTAGATCCATATTCATGACCGCATTTTTTTACCCAGTTGCTAGCTTTTGGTTCGGGTTGTTTTAGAAGCTAACTTCTTTGTTTGGAATTATGTTTTGAAGAATTAGCAGAGGAGTCGGTCACAAATGCATTTTTTTTCTCTTTTCTTTTCAGAAAGACTCAGCAAATTACTCTCATCTGCTTTGAACCACTTCATCAAATTAGTTGATTGAACTCATGGATTCATAAAAGCTATCATAATATTCAGCCTAATGGTTACAGTCCTACTGAACTGCAAATGCAGCACTATAAAAATCAATATTATGAATTACGGATACATATATACAATTTAGTCAATCGAATCTACAAACCTGAACATGACTTTGCGTAGGCCACTCTCTCAGGCAAGACAAACGAAGCACATAACATCCATTTTCCTGGAGCGACTAGGCGAACTTTGTGCATGTCCACATCAAAGGCCACTTCACACAGTGCAACTCTAATTCGCTGGTTTTGACGATATAAAAGCAAACGCAAATAATGAGATGATTATGATGAATTGTGGGTGAACTGTAACTACTTAGATAAATGAGGTCTGAATATGAATGATGTCGATGAAAAATAAGGGCATACCTCCTGAAAGTCAAATTCTGGATCTTGAGCCTTTGAGAAACCATAAACATGAATCCTTGGCATGGTTTCTTTATCAGGAACATCTTTACCACTAAATATTCCCTTAAAAGCATCTGCAGGCAAAAGAAGACACTTTCTTAACGCCGCGGTTGAACTCGAAGAAAAAGAAACATAGTGAAACTTCTTGCATTATTGTAGAACTTTTGGGCCAAATTTAAAATGTCATATCACCTAGGGCTACGAAGTTATTTTCTAACTCTTAACAAAGAAGGTAAATCCTGTCATCTGGGATTCAGCGCATACATATGGGACTCATACGTAATTTGCAAGTTACGGTATTGGCATGAACTTAGTCCACCTCAGAGTTTTTTAAATCAAGAATCGGATAAGAGAGCGATATAGTAAGTTATCAATTTGAACAACTCACAAAAAGAAAAAATGACTAGCTAAATGAATCATAAACTTGCAACCACATTAATACCAGTAAAATTAACCACGGAAAGAAGTGCAAAAGTAATAATCTTAAATGGCATTACATACCGAGAAACTCAGCTGCATCTCTTGGCAAATTCATTACAACTTGAGTAATAGGTCGAGTCCTCTGGTGAGCAAAGATTGATTGAATAAATCTCCTCCCATCCATGTTATAAACCTACAAACCAACAGTTCATCAGTACAATACAACTTGGCAGACAAGAAAAATTTATTAGTATATACTATAAGTTTCCACCCCGATCTTCTATTCAAATCAATAGGCAATGCAACCCATAGAATTAAGATGTACTAACAAACAGCCAAGTCTGGCTCTTGTGATGTACTACCGGGTATGAAAAGGGTTGGAAAACTGCATGCAGCCTTAAGTTTAATTTTTGCAAAGAGATTATCTGCAGGGCTCAAGGATATGGGAGTAAAAACAAATGTAGCCCGGACAACTCAAAACTGAGTTAAGGAATAATACTCCAAACTACACCCGAGGAGTTGACAGGAATATAATCACTGCCTATAATCCAGTAAAAGAGTTGTCTAAATCTTCAGTCTTGACACAGAGCAAACAAAATTTCTACATGGATGCTGGTTACAAGAGGCAAGATCTATCTGTGTAGAAAAACAGAGAATTAGGGGAAGCTGCTGTTTTAAGCAAGACCCAGAGCAACCTATTGTTGCTTGAACCAACTGATTACTATGATGTACTGAGATTCCGTAACAAATCTCGTCAACGGAGTAACCATAGAAACATGTATTTATATTAACCTAACTGCTATGAATTGAATATCTTTTATTGACATCATCCTGAAATAGGAGACTGATTATTGGGTACAAATACAATCATGCATACACCATAATAGTCTTACCTCAATTTTCCTCTCAAGTCTATTGAGGACACAGTTTCGTTCTAGATATTCAACGGCATTAGGGTTTAAATCATTAGCATACACATGCTTGACTTTCTTCGCTGCAGCTATAGCAAGAGGGCCAACCCCAGCAAAAACATCACCTGTACATGAGGAGAAAACAACGGTTGGCAGCAGTGCAACAAAACCAATAACAAGAGAATATAACATGAAACACACCGTATTTTGTCTACATACGAGAGAAAATAACAGTATGTCGGTAGGTTTAGGCAGGCACAAAGTTAGATGCAAAAAAATAGCAGTATGTCGCCAGATAGATACAAGTATATCTGGCAGACTGGGGACTCAACCTCACATTGTGTTTGACTATTGAATGATCTGAAAAGATCTTATGATGTATCAAAGACCATGGTAGACACTCTCAAGCAGTTCAATAGCAACGGACGTCTATTCTTCAACTTGTGATTTTTAAAAACGTAAATGATGCCTCTTGCTTCTACCAAATATTTGAAACTAGAAGAGAGTTTGTTTATTTTAATTCAATTATACATTCATCATGTTGGCTGCTCCTAGGCTACTTCAGGACTAGAGGCAAGCCTATAGCAAGCCGAACAAGCTGATACACAATAATTCAGGAGATGTGCATCACACCTAGGGCTTAGATAAACTATTGAATAATACAGAAGCTCTTTGAGACACGCAACCACACACCCCTACCGCCAAGGATCGATGGTAGGGGTTTTGAACTTGCTACCAAGATGAGCAAGCTCACACAATCCCCAAGATCTCCCCAGCTGAAGTGTACCCTTGCTTCTATATAGGTTCGAGGCTTATAGGGATATGCATTAGCATTAGTAAATAATCTAATCACAACTGACACTTTATTCATGGCAACATCTATGTGTGCTTTTGATATTGAGCTTTCAATTAAGCAAGTATGCCAATCCAAAAATGAGTTGAGGGAATGTCATTTGACAAAGATAATCTATTCAAAATATTGTGCACTGTTATCATATTATTCTCTTTTATTCTTAGGTCATGTTTCCAATATCTTGGTAGTGGGCAAACCAGTTACAGCCATGGATCTGCTATGATGCAATGTAGTTAACAATGCAAAAGTGCTTGTACACTGTAGCATTCCTTGTTAAATGAATCAAATTTAACACTTTTAGCCATTTGTCATTTCATCGTAGCAGTTTATCCCATTTTAAGCATGTAATGGGGAGAACGGAAACAACATCAAAATATAATAATTTAAATTGACGATAGAAACTTACAGACTACATCACTGCGGGTGAAGAAACTTAAAAGCCTCTGCCTTTCAGTTGACAACCTTGAATTCCAATATCTAGACACAGGAAAAGAAAACATTAAACATAAACCAAAAAAAAAAAAAGGCAAGAATTTCGGTAATCAATTAAGCTGCCCCAAACACTTACACAGTAGCTAAATCAAAATGGAAGCGCAGTCCATTTTCGACAACAGTGGTGACAAGGGAATTATTTCCTGCTAATACTTCAAGCTGCATTGTTCGATAGTCATTGTGAATAGCATCAACTTTATTCACAACTGTTTGTATCTTTGGTTTATTCTTATCCAAAACAACCTAGTACGAAAAGAAATAAACGAGTCACAACGAGACATGTTACTTGTAGCTTACAGAAGTCAGTCATTAATTGGGGACCAGTTACTGTAAATATTACTCACTATACTAGCAGACAGAGAAGATACCTTAGCAATTATGTTTTTATACTGAAGATGTTCATCACTCAGATTCAAGTGAGCAATATGACCAACTGTTTCGAAACCGGAAGGTATGATCGTCCCTTTTGGTAGAATAGCCTCCAAGATCTAAGAAAATGATTGAGATATTTATTATGACATGCAAGATTGAACAGATGATGCTGATAAGACGACAATAATTAATTACGCCCAATTTATAACTGCAAATATCATATCTACTTCCTTTTTTTTTTTTTTTTGGCAAGAACCTATCGCCAGGGAGCTTACGAACCCCCAAAAGAAAGCTTCGTTGAGTTGAACATAAATAAAAGACTCAAGATCACATAGGGATATACTACAAGCTTAGGTTAAAAGCAACTCCCTTAAAAAAATTAATATATAGACTCAAGATCACATAATCAATTATGCAATTACTGCCATTCGAGATTATGAGAAAGCTCCAGGCTTAAATCTTACTTAACGGAAGCATAGGCTTATATACTTCACAACTCAAAAGTCATCACATTATTTGAATTGGAAGGACAAAATAGAAAAGAAAATAGCAAAGCTACAACCAAGAACCCAGGTATACAATTCAGATAATATGGAGGAACAAAAAACTGACATGTTAGGGAGACAGATGTCTTACAATTCATGCTGGTTAAGGGCAATACCTCGTTCAGCTGCCAGTATCATAAAACAAAGTCAGCTTGCATCTCACAAGCTCAAAAGATGAGTCCATATGCTGCTCATCATGTTCCTTTAATACTGCCTGGGAAACACAATTTATACAACAGAGTCATACATGTATCTCTTTAAAACACAGGTAAAACGCACAAGCAATCATAAAGTGAAAGAAAACTACTGAATCTAAGAGCCCTTATTTTTCATTACGACAAGGATGTTACAAAACGATTTAATAGAGCTGCATATAATCTCTATGGAAAATTCATTCATTAGCTTCCTCAACCACAACAATAAATCCAAGACGATAGATTACTGGGAAGAAAACCGTCAACTTCATGAAGTCCACAAAGACAATTGAAACCCTATCAAGTTGATGAAAAAACAAGCAGAAAATTCCTTGTGCCATACAAAGTCAAAATGCATGTCAACTTTGTCGCGATCAATGATCAACTGAAGATTTCAAGATCATACATTATCTACTATGTACAACGCCCTAAACATAAGTGTAAACTAACTAATAACTCGTTAAGATGCTCTATATGCTCTGAAGGAATATCCTGCTAACATCTATAATAAAACTCTAGTTCAAAGAACTAACAGGCCCTGAGGTTGTGAGGCTCCTAATAAATCTCTGGAATCACCAAGGACTAAAATTAGACCCATGACCTCTTCCACCATATACACTAGGCCACTCCCCATAAACTAGTAATGCCAGGTTCACAACCTGAAGTAAGTAACCGCACTCACCATGCTTCCACAACAAGTAGCTAGCTAAACAAATAGATACACACACTTCCACTTATTCACATGACATCCATATAAAATGCATCATATAATCAAATAAAACACTATCAACCTCTCCGACAAGCTACATGAATCAAATGCACACTCTCACCATACCACATTATTAGTTCCATAGCCAAGAAATAGATACCTTAATCGCCTCGGGCAACTCGTGAATCTCCTTATCACTACACTGCTCATCTAAGAGCAACAGCCTCGTCGACCCGGTCCACTTCCGCCGCCCCGCAAACTCCTCTCCCAACAAGCCACTCCAATCTTCTTCACCAGTCTCAACCACCTCAATTTGACAAACCAGTCTCTCATCATCACCACTCTTTTCAATATTACTCTTCTTCTTCTTGTTCTTGTTCCTCTTGGCAGGCCTAGAAATCTTAGCCAAGTTCCTAAATTTAACAAACCCAGTGGAATCAAACTTCGAGCAAGCTCATCCCGGTACAAAACCGAACTAGTCGGCAACTCCCCATCACCCTCAGCCATTCCGTAGATTCTCCTGTTCAACGAAACAAACTCATCATCATCATCTTCCGAATTATTCGGCAACAGGGGCTTCAATTGGTGGTCGATTTCGTCACCAGGGATCTGGCTATGTTCTTGACGCGAGGCCAGTTGAGGAGGTGGCCGCGGAGGCGGGTCTCGAGGGCGGAGCAGAGGCTGGCGGGGACTCGGAGGGCGGAAATGTCGAAGGCGCGGGTGAAGGCTGATTCGTCTAGGTCGTGGGAGGGGGTTTGGAGGTGGAGTTGTGATGGAGGGTGGTGGCCTTTGTGGAGGGAAGGGCCGTAGTGAAGGGTGGAGAAGAAGAGCGGCGGCCGGAAGAGAGTGGCGGTGAATTTGGTGGCTGTTTTCATTTTGTAGGCTGGATTTGAAATTGGGATGAGTTTTTGTAAATTGATGCTACTAGCCATTGTTGATTGTTACTCAATAACATTTGGACTTTTCAAAAGTTATTATAGTTGGGAAAATTACAGATATAAATCAACAATAACAATTAATTACAAATAAAGCCAGTTACAAATAACATTTACCCAAAGCTCGCTACTTACTAAGCTTCCGGAACTCAAAATCTCGCTCAACTTGATTAATAGCAAATTTGACATCCGAAACCTAGTTCATCCATTAAAACTAGCTGAAACTAGCTAAAATGGACCTCAAAAACTCGCTTTAAACTGAATTTAATGAAGATTTTGAAATCCACCTACAGAAATGGACCTCAAAATCTCGTCAACTGGATTTAATAGCAAATTTGACATCCGGAAGCTAGTTTCAGCCACTGAAACTAGCTAAAAATGGCTGAAACTAGCTGAAACTTGCTAAAAATGCTGAAACTAGCTGAAAAAAGACTGAAACAGTTGAAACTAACTATTAATTTTATATTTTTCCTGAAATTAACGTTTAAAACTAGTTGTTAATTTTATAAAACTGATTAAATTAACTCTAAAAATTATTATACTAAACTAAAAAAATTAAAAAAATATGGAAAACTATATTAAAAAAATATAATCATTATTTTAACTGAAAAACACCTAGTTTCAAATTAGTTTCAACACATTGTGTGATATGAAAGCTAGTTTCATGACACTTTATGCTAGTTTCAGTACATTATGTGAGTTAATGCTAGTTTCATGCCAATATATGCTAGTTCAGGAGTTTACAGTGTATAATAAACTGCTAGTTTCAGGACATTGTGTGATATGAAAAGCTAGTTTCATGACACTTTATGCTAGTTTCAGGATATTGTACGGTGTAAAATGCTAGTTTCAATCCATTATATGCTAGTTTCAGTACATTATGTGAGTTATAATGCTAGTTTCATGCCAATTATGCTAGTTTCAGGAGTTACAGTGTATAAAATGCTAGTAGTTCAGGACATTGTGTGAATGAAAAGCTAGTTTATGACACTTTATGCTAGTTTCAGTACATTATGTGAGTTATAATGCTAGTTTCATGCCAATATATGCTAGTTTCAGGAGTTTACAGTGTATAAAATGCTAGTTTCAGGACATTGTGTGATATGAAGCTAGTTTCATGACACTTTATGCTAGTTTCAGGAAAAAAATAGTTAATATAATTAGTTAGTAATTAATTAACACTAATGGATGTCAAAACCACCATCAGAATCCAGTTTAGTGAGAACAAAGGTGTCCAGAGAGAAATTGAGATCCAAATTGATTAGTTTTTAGGGCACCAAAAATAGAATGACTTTTTGTAAGAGGTTTTACATTTTAGGGCACCAAAAAATAGAATGGACTTTTTTGTAAGAGGTTTTTTAAGTTGGCTGTTTAGCAATTATGTGCCCTCAAGTGGTATGTTTATGTAATTTTCTGTTTATAGTTCTAGTTAACGTAGACCGTTAACATAGACAGTTGTTAGGTTTGCTACTATATAGTACAATATATGTCGCAGAACACAATGTTTTTACGCTTTTATGAAATAAAAAATGTCTTTCTGGAATTTTTGTGTCTGTCCACTGGTCAAATCTCACATTCACATATACTTTTAGTCTTACAAATCCGATTCTACAACACTTGCAACATCATTTAGAACTGTAATAAATTCGTTTCGCCTTTACCTTTTTTATACTACAAATTACAACAAATTCAAGACTAAATTTCAAGACAATCCGTCCAAGATCACCTTTTTCTTGTACTCATCTGGCTCAATAACTTCGTAGACCAGGGATTCATTATGAACTTGTTTAGAACGGCGTCGGCCAGGGGCGAAAAACAACCACATTGAAGTACACATTATTATCGCGCAAGGCTTTCCCCCGAAAACCAAAGCAAACAAACAAACCACGGACATGAACATGCCAACTCTAACATGATTGCATACACATCTACAAATTTTGGTGCCTGCCTTTTCCATTTTGAATTCTTTGGAATCAAGACAATGTGGGCTTGTGATACCTTCGGATCCTGAACTAGATGAAATTGAAGTTCTTGTGGAAGCTGAGATGCTCGAGTTCGAATTAGTGAAAGCTTCTTCATTGTCCCAGATCTCGTTGAAGGGATCATCAATTCCTGATTGAAATGAGTCTTTCCTAGACTTCTTTTTCCGAAACTTTTTCCCCTGTTTTGAAAAGGTATAGCAATTGATTACGTATATAGAATTGATAGGTGGGTAAGAAGCCGACATGGAAATAGAAAATTCAAAAAACTAAATTTCAAGACTAAGATGTCCAAAATTTGAAGAACCGTGCATGCATGCATACTAAAAATAGAAATTTAAGTAGTACTGCTTGACAAAAACATTTTGACATGTTTTGAATTGTTATTAATGACATAACAATTTGACTTTTAGAATCGTTAACAATATGTTAAAACTTAAAATGACACAAAATGCATTCAAAAGCTTACCAGGAATGACTTGACCAAAACGGCCTTGAGGCCGCCAGACAAACTCAGGCGGGCCTTCTTCTTATTATTATTCTTGATACGTTCATATTGATCAGAAGAGAGCGGGGGGTCGCAAATGGGGTCATAGTCGGGGATTGGCGGCTTCAGGCATTGAAAGAGCTTCCTTCTCTCACGGGCTCTAACCGATGAATCCATCGCAAAAAGAAGAATTTTTTTTTTTCTAAATCTGTTCTTTATTCAATATCCATGGAAGTTTTTTCTTGTCTGGGATGTAGAAAAGTGAGTAATGAAACATGGTCAAGAAATTTGAAATAATAAAAAGTAAAGGTGAGTAGAATATCCCTAATTATCGTTGCGTCGATATAGAAGCAACGTAGTTACGGGTTTTGCAGTTTGTGTTTGCAAAGATACAGAGGAAAGGAAGGCCTCTTAAATTTACTTGTTCTGAATTAGTGATCACTAATATTTGGGAGATTTTTAAGGATGGCATTTTTTTCAATTTTTTATTTTCTTAAAACACATCAACGGTAAAAATGGAATCATACTTAACATTTCCTGACGTTCCAAATTATAACTCATCTCATCTCCAATCATATGATACGATATTAGGCACATCTCTAACAAATCTGAACACATACTCCCCCTCCATCCTAGAAATATTTATCAAATTTGATATTCTTAGATCAATAATAAGTTTCAATTTAAACACAAATTATTATTACGATAAATATTTAACAAAATTATATACATTTTTAGAGTCTATATTTTTATAATATATATTTATTTAAATTATTTATCATTAGTTTAAAATTAAGTTTTGAAAAATTCGAAATATATTGACCGAAAAAAGTTAAATCGAATAAATATTACTGAAAGGATGGAGTACTACTCCCCTATCTCATTTAAAAGGTACCATATGAATATTTAAGATCACTATGTAATGTTTTGTACAAGTTTGTTACTAAATGCATTGCGATGAGGCTTAAAGACATTATGCCCCGGTTTGATAGCCCCCACCCAATCTAGCATTAATTATTAAGGGCGGATCACTCAAGATAATATATTTGTTCTCCGAGAAATTCTTCATTCTTATCGACTCAAGAAAAAAAATAAGATTGGTTGCATGATTTTAAAACTCGATCTTGACAAGGCTTATGACAAAGTAGATTGGAAATTTTTGGAAGATACTCTGAGAGTTTTTAACTTTCCTCAACAGTTGATTACACTAATTATATTCTGTGTGAGGAATGCTTCCACACGGATTCTTTGGAACGGTGAACCCCTAGAACCTTTCAATCATGCATGTGGGCTACGACAGGGAGACCCGCTTTCACCATATTTATTTGCGTTATGTGTGTAACGGTTTTATCTGATTATTGACGTGGTAGATAAAAAGAAATGGAGTCCGTTAAAAGTTTATAGAGATGGTCCAGAGTTCTCTGACTTATTTTTTTCAGACGATTTGATTCTTATGGGCAAAGCCACAGTCACTAATGCAAGAGTGATTAAGCAGGTCCTGAATATATATGTTTTGTGGAAGCTCGGCCTAAAACTCAGCCTCGAAAAGTCAAAAGTGTATTTTACCAAACACGTGGCTCAAGTATCAAACGAACCATCTGTGATACTCTTGGTTTTAGCATTACTACACAACTTGGCAAGTACCTAGGAGTCAATTTATCTCATGGGCGTTGGTCAGAGTGACTTTAGTCCAATGGTTTGATCGTATCATGGGGAAGTATAATAGTTGGAACATGAATTTTCTATCTCTGGCAGGAAGGTCCACACTTATACAATCGGTGGCTTCATCAATACCAATCTATACAATGCAGTCAACATGGCTCCCGAAAAATATTTGTTACTGAATTGAGACTTAGTGAGTTGGAAGAATGTGACAAAGCCAAAACTAGAAAGAGGGCTGGGTTTGAGAGAAGCTAGAACAATAAATGAAGCTTTATTGTCCGAAATAGTTTGGAGGATCATGTGTGATGAAGAAACTGTCTGGTCCAAGCTTGTCCGTAAGAAGTATCTTAAAGGATCAAATATCGTTGAGCATATGAGCAAGCCCGGAGATAGCCAAACCTGGAAAGTATAGTTCGATGTGCCCCTTGTTTAAGCCTTTTTTCCGGTGGAAGATTGGGAATGGAACGAAGATCTTGTATGATAATTGGCTAGGTTTACACCATCTATGTCACTGGGTCCATAACATTGCTAGTGAGGATATATAACGACCTTAAACTCAAGGATCTCATTGATCAAAACGGACAGTGGCAATTACAAGGCCTTCATACGCCACTGTCAGTATTTAATTTACAAAATTGAGAACTTTGAGATAAGCTTAAATGCCGGTTTGTAATTAGTCGTTGGGGAACTAAATGTAATTATTTTAGTTGAAATCACTAGACGTTGGAGGCCATTTCATCCTCTATAAACATTTGTTCAAGCATCTCATTCACAACTGAAGTACCCTGCTCCTCATTTACCACTGCCTCTGCAGTTTCCTTACCATCATCATCAATTTCATGATAATCAGTTAATATGACTCAAACTTATGTAGCACCCGCTCGTTCATATGGCTGAGTATTTTCAAGAAATACGTATGCCGCTTACAAACGTTTGAATACGTGATCGAAAGAAACGTATTCTTGATCATCATTTTATTTTCTTGCTTGCCGGTGGATTAGGATGGGTGGATTAGGATGAAGAAATTGGAATGTGACAAAAGTCCACCGCTAGCTAGATGCTTGATCATCATTTTGAATACGTGAAAGAAACGTATTCTTGATTTTTTTTTTTAACGATCGAACTATTACAAAGCTAGTAATAAACTATAAATAATTCCGCACTTGACGAGAATTGAACTTATGACCTCTAGTGTCATGACATCTCAGTTTAACCATAACCAATTGAGTTAGACCTCATTGGTAACGTATTCTTGATCATCAATTTAGTTAATAAATTTTTATAATGTAATTCTATTAAATATTTTATTATTATAGTTTAAAAGTAATTGAGAGTCGAACTTGAAACTTAAAAGTTGTTGACCGAAAAAAATCAAAGTAGATCATTTATACCGGGGGACATAGAGAGTAGAGAGTATTGCTTAATCCTCTGTCCATTGATAATTGTATATACTACCAATAATTCTATGGGCTCCATAATTCTATATATCAAAATAGTAACAACCAAGCACATTTTATGGTTTTGATTATTGTGTTGGGTTATTAAATTATTAATAAATTATATAAATTGATTATTATATTATTTAATTTACATTAATATATGGTAAATAGGTGTGTTAATAATTTCAGTAAAGTTAATAAATAAAAAGGCTATGAATAAATATGGTAAATATAAATGTAGTAATTATTTAATACATTTTAGATTTTATCGTTTTCTGTGTTTGTATATCGTATTCGTATTCGTGCTTCTTAGGTTCAAACATCTCATTTTACACCAAATTATGCTCCCAACGACGGTTTTTTTTTTACTAAAACAATTACATTTTAGGGCCCCCAACTGTCTTAAAGGGCCGGTTGCTTTTGGTATTAGGGGTCACAAGGATACCCTATTATAATATTTTCTCATTACTAAAATTTGTCCTTAGGCGAAAGTGTATTTAGCACACGAGTGTGTTTGACATAAATATAAACGAGATAAATGACTAAACTACGTAGGGTGTGTTGTACTGGATTATAAAATAGTACTGAGAAATGAGCAAAATTGAATTTGCAAACTCAACCAAGATGACAAATTGTGGAAAACCATTTAAGGATCCTGTCTAGCGTAGCTATGAACTTTCTAGAAGATTCATTTCATACCTCATGGTGATTCTCGGTTTATGAGATGCTAGACTTAGTCTATTACACCACCAAGACACATACATGTGAATCTATCATGTGTCTTGGTGGTGTAATAGACTATGTCTAGCATGAAATAAAGCGTGATTCTCATGGTGCTTCCTTATGAATGTAGCCCAATAGGTCCGTAACTATTGGGTTCATTTTTTTTTTTTGAAAAGTGAAAGATATATTATAGCTAAAAAGTACGAGGTCTTTAGTTTACAATACGCGAAACAGGAAATAAGTCTGAATTTAAAAGTACAATAATCCAATTGGGAATGGAATCCCAAATAAAATGTAGCGAATCAAAAGATTGGTCGCTTCTTCCAAAAGTTCTTTTTCGGTCCTCATTGGCTAAATGATCTGCAATCCGGTTCATTTCTCTATATACGAACATCACTTGTACTTGCTCCAAGTCTTCTAGCATCCTAAAAGCATCCTCCAAGATTGTTTGATGTCTTGTATGCTGAGCTTCCTTCCTGGAAATACAAGAGAGTAGGTATTGTGAGTCTGTTTGTATAATTACCTTTTTGACTTCCAATTGGTAGCAAAGTTGTACTCCTAGTTTGAAAGCATATAGTTCTGCTGTGTTTGCATCTATATCTCCAAGGAAACTTGCCGAAGCACGAATAAAACCGTTTGTACTATTTCTTATAATGCAACCTGCTCCACCTGTTTTAGTTGATATACATGCACTCCCGTCAATATTCAAGCAAACAAACTCAGGTGGAGGTGGCTGCCATTTTAAGAGGATAGTTTTTTGCGGTCTACTCACTTTACCATGCAAAACTCCGTTTTCTCTAATCATTTCTAGTAGTTGAGTATTGAAATTGAAAGCATGAAAATCTACTTGCCTAAAAAGTTTTTCATTCCTAGTTTTCCAAATCATCCAGCAGAAAAGAATTTTCTTTAATTGTGTTTCTGAGTTTGGAGTTTCTTGAAAAATTATGTTAATCACAGAGTTATGCAAATCATTATGTTGCAGAGAAAACCAAATTCGGACTTGGGAAAACAAGGAGCAATTAAAGAATAAATGGTCCATGGTTTCTACTGAATTATTGCATAAACTGCAAATAGGGGAGGGAATGATATTGAATTTATGCAATCTACTTGCTGTGGGTAACCTGTCTTGGACTAAAAGCCAAAGGAAGAATTTGATTTTTGGTGGAATTTTTAAGTTCCAAATCTTCTTCCAAGGCCAGTCTATAATCTGTGTATTGCCTGAGCTAATTAAAGCATTATAAGCTGATTTTATAGAGAAAATTCCACTAGTATGTTCTCCCCATATTATGTCATCCTTGTCTGGACATCTAGGTAATGGTATACCAATAACTTCATTCACTAGTTGTGGGGGAAGTAGTGCAGAAAGTTCTTGGATATTCCAGTTACCATTATTGGGTTCATTATTTGTGAAGAGTTTAAAAATTCTATGGAGAATTCATTGTTATTAAAGTAGAGATTGAATTTGTGTTTAAATTATAAAATTTGTGGTTCTTTATCCGACCCACCAAAGATCCAATATCATGAGAGTTTTGATCGTGTAAACGTAGTCATTGCCTCATTGGTAGCTATTCAAGTCATGTTTTAGACACGCTCAAGCACGTTTCGAAAACAGACCTTATATTCTTTAGATTTCGGCAATCAATCATTAAATCCCCACATATTCTTAAACTAATAACTACAATATCCTTTTTTAGATGTTAATTTTAATATTATGACACCCTCTGATAGATAGAAGATGTGGTCCCGTGTAGATCCTATTAGTGTGTATCATAGTAATTAATTACGTAGTTTCTAACATCTAATAACCGGTGCGTAATGCCGCGTACTCTTACCGCTACGGTCCAAGTAAAGTAAACCATGACAAAGAATCCGATATTCAGGAAACAGCTGCTGATTAAGAAGAATGAATCTGCGGGCGATGTAGTAGTATATAATTAGATTGATTAAGACATAAAAACAGGTTTTACGTGTCATTTTATTAAAGCTTAGTTTTATAAAAGAGACTTAGATTACATAAACCCAAAAGAGAAAGTGACCATAGAATATCCAAAAACCATGGACTGGTGACATACAAGAAAATGACTCAATCAAACCACTAGCATTTTAGTAATAAAACCATAGATAAAATCGCTCCTAGTTTTCATACTAAAACAACACAATTAATCCCAGTTTTGTAGCATCTCCACTTTTCCTCACATTGGTTTTTCCTTCACCAGATTCTTCTAACACCTAGTATATATATATATATACACACACACACACCCCAAACTCAACACAGAAGCTAGAAACAAACCATTTCACAAATCTTGAGAATCATGATGAGTGCAGCAAAAGGAGGGCGATTGATAGTGGCAGCAAGCATTGGAGCAGTGGAAGCGCTGAAAGATCAACTGGGAGTTTGCAGGTGGAATTATGCTATAAGGCTGATGAAGCAGCGTGCAAAGACCAGTGTTCAGGGTTATTACCAGAGTCATCTTGTTGATGTTCCAGCTGCATCTAAAAGTCCCAGTTCTTCTGGATTTACTGGGAGTATCAAGATTGGCAGAAATGAGCAGTATTTCAACAAAGTCATGGATCTTAACTCTTGGGGTCCTACTACTGTTAGGTTCTGATTTTTTTTTATTGTACTTTTTTTGGGGGCGTGTTGCAACTTGCAAGAAAGTTTAGGAAAAAGGGATCAGTTTTTATTTTATTAGTATGATGAGGAGAGATCAGTTCTGTAAAAGTTGAATTGAGGGATGTTATAATTATGTTATGATGACTATGATGACTATTGATGATGATGATTAACATGATTTGGTGATTTATGATGTTATTATAATATTATTATTCCCTCTGGTTTCAAAATGTTTTTTACCAGATTTTGTTTATGCCTGTAAAAAGTTTCCCAATTTGCCTTTGGAACTCACTTCAGTAAAAGAGATGGAATAGATCCAAATCAGCCGAAGCAATGTTTGGATAAGATTCATGGTGTTTGGAGATCCAAATCAGAACGAAACAAGATCCAAAAACAGAAAGAAAATATTTGTACCTTTTTTTTTTTTTAAACGGTTAAAGCATAAGTAATGTTCGGAAACACTTACAAAGACGAGATTAAAATTTTCACCCAGTAATATTTCGAACATAATATTTTTAGGAAATTTCGAGTTGATCCGTTTGATCCTTGGTTTTGGACCTTTGGTCTAATCCGGACCAGACCAAGTGGACTGGACTTTCTTACATCCGTCAGATTTAAAGTTGGGCGGACTAGACCTGATCGGTTCGTCGAACCGTCACATCACGTTTCATGAACCACCAATTCGTTATCATTGAAATTTATGAACCGCAACTGAAACTATAACCATTGATTTCGGTTGCGGTTTATGAACCGATTGTTCACGGTTCAAAACATGAACCGTATGGTTTTGAACCATAAAATTAAAAAAAAGAAATCAAAAGAAAGAACAAAATAAAAAATTGGACTTGGTCAAACATAAATTCTTAAACCATCCATCAATTATCATCATCGTCATCTACTAATCTTTATATCCTATTGACCAATTTCCCAATCTCTCCTCCAACCCATCACTTTCATCCTCCACCACCCCGCCACATCCGCCCACCACCATTCTATCTAACAACGCCACTATCATCAAACTTCTGCCCACACTAACAAGCAATGTACCACCATCCAAATCTACTTCTCCAAGCTACTGCCACCTTAAATTTATCCAGATCTACTTCGTCACGCCTCACCGCCATTGTTTCACCACCACACCACTTACCACTATGGAAGAAGATGAGTTTCTGATTAAAATTTTCTAATTTTGAAGAGAACAATGAAAACATAATATTTTCATTTTGAAATTGAAACTTATCTTGAAATGGATAAGGCGTGAACAACTCTAAAGACTAAAATAATTAGTATTATCCTTCAAAACCACCAAAAATCGGTGATTCATTCGGTTCATGAACTGCCGGTTCATGAAATCGAGACGAATCGCACGGTTCATGGAAAGTATGAAACGTAACCGAAACCTTAATTGGCTCGGTTCAAATTTTGAACTGGCGGTTTCGGTTCAAAAACTATAACCACCAAATCGGTTTGGTTTCGGTTCGGTACAAGATTCAGGCTTCGCTTTGGTCGGGTCTAGTCCGGTCCGGATCTGTCCAAAATTGCCAGCCCTAGTTGTGTGCGTTTGGTCATCGCTACGGAGAGGTACATAGCTAAATTCAAATCCGACGATTATGGATCTGTATGTGTTGATTTCAGTTTAATTACTGACCCCTGTACTTGGAATCTCTGTACGTTTTGATGAGTTTGTTATCTTTTTGACGGAGCCTTGTTTATCTCCTGTTCAGCAGCAGATGGCGCCATCAGCAGCACAAGAAGAAGAAAGATCAGAAATTAAGCTAGAATCAATACCCTCCAAACGTCTCTGTTTTGTCACTAGTGAAGTTATTCATCTACCTGGTGGATATATCAGAACCGATTACCATCTTAAGTCTGTTCCACTATCGAATATGTTTGGCAGTACTACAACACCATTTGAATGTGATGAATCCGTGCTCGAACATGTGCACTCGTGGCCTGATCAATCGTTCTTAACTGGTATAGGCCTCCTAGCTTTCCACATAGGATGGATATGATGATGAGCTCTACGTAGTTTTTCATGGAACAAGCAATGGCTTTACTGTACCAAAACGTACTCTCACCATGCTTAAATATTCATTCCGTCCTCGACAATCACGTCTTAAACTCTATCACGTGGGCACGACCGAACCTATGATGTCCAGAGCGATCCATCACAATCCCATTGTATTGGAAATCAATGGGCTTATCTACATCCTCTGTGAGCGCTTGGACTCGACTATGTCTGCTGCACGCGGTTTTAATTTGAAGAACTCATTTACTTCCAGGTTTATGATCCACTAAATGGTACGTGTATAAGATATATTGTATTTGTTGAATTGGTTAATCTTATTCACGGGAGAAGTCCCATATATACAATGTATATGCTGAACCAATATGGTAAAGATAATACATGATTACAATAATAATTTACAATCCCACTAATTGCGGCTAACTATGTTCTGGAAGGATCTTCCTTAATACGCCCCCGCAAAATGGACGTGCCATCAGCAACGGAGATTTTGGATCGTAATGAGCAGAAACGAGCACGGGGCAGCGGCTTAGTGAGAGCATCAGTGAATAAAACTTCCCAAGAGGACGAAATTGCTGAGCAGGTATGAATTTGAGGCATCTGTTACTTTGAACGAGGGGATTGATTCATGTTTTAATTAACTTGTTTTGTGTTTTTGCAGAGGCTAGTACGACTGATGTTAGGGGCTTAGAGCATCCTCTCTACCCTCTTGATTATAAGTTTCCAGTGCACGAGGAGGTAGGTTTGCTATACGTACTTAGGTGTTTTCTTATTACTGTTGTGTTAAATTTTAACATATTTGTTTTCAGTTTAAGTAGCCTATGTTAACTAAGGCTCCAACCTGGACTTGTGCAAACTACTGCATTCAAATTCATTTATAGTGAACACTTAATAAAAATGTTACTAGAAGAATATGGGTGCGGAGTAGTGTTCCAAATACAAGCCATTTTTCTTGCTTTTAGACTTGGAAGTATATATTTGAATTAACAGATGTTATTTCATAGACACTAAGTTTGTAAGTAGCTTATATAATTTTAGCTATTGCATATAATGCAGCCATTGTGCTTCGTAGTGTGAGGGCTGGAATAAGCGGCTAGACTGGACTATATTTATGAATTTATTTTTGTTATAATTTTCCCAGCCAGGTTTGTTTAGTTAATTTGGCCTAAATTAGTCAAGTGGTCCCTTAATTAAATAGAGTTAGATTCATGAAGTTGATTTGTAAGTTGACCTGAATGTGGGTGAGGATTTATATTTAAGTAATGTTTAGCTCTGAAACATATCTTATTACAAACAGTACTTTATAACTCTAGTATGTGGAAGTTCAGTTGATATTCTCTTGTGCAGTTGTGCTTATGGATTAACATAACACTCAGGTTTTTAAATATCTGTGATATACTCTATATAAGTTCATACGTGCATGTGCGCTTCTTTCATCAATAGAGCACACTATGCGATGCACTAATAGCCACTTTCCGTTTCCTTACTCTTCAGGGAGCCAAAGCTTTACTTCACTAAAATACTCACTTCTGCACTATGGTGTACTATGTATGTATGTTGCTTGAATTACAAAACTCCACACATAGAAATTCAATGCTCCATATGTGAGAATTTTTCATAAGGATCAGTTAGTGTGAACAACTGAATTAATATTTCACTTAAAATCATTGTCACCAGGCAATTCATGCGTCCACATTATGGATTTTTTTATTGCCAATGGCCTTGGTTCTATTCCTCCAATAGGGTAAGTGAAGCACAATTCATTTTTTCTTATTTATGTTGTTTTAGCCTTATGTGTGTTATGTATTATTTCTTTATTGCTGCTATGTTATTGGAGTTTAATTTTTTTTTAATTATTGTATGTTTTCCTATTAGTTTGTTTCTCGATTATTTATGTGTAATATGAGAAAAATGGGTGTTTGGTCTAGTGGTATGATTCTCGCAAAATGCGAGAGGTCGCGAGTTCGATTCTCGCAGCACCCTTTATTGCATTTAAAAAATTATATTTTCATATTTTATTATATTGTAGGAGATTAAATAAATTAAAAGAAACAGATTTTTTTTTTTTTTAAATCAGATTTAGAGACGGATGAGCTTATCCATCTCTAAATTTAGAGACGGATAAGCTCATCCGTCGCTAAATTGAAGAAACCATGGGCTGCCCGGTCAACGCAAAATTTACGACGGATAAATTTATCCGTCTCTAAATTTAGAGACGGATAAGCTCATCCGTCGCTAAATTATTTAGCGACGCCACTTTCTGTGACGTCCTATTATCCGTCGCTAAGCCCAAATAGCGACGGATCGCTCCTATTAGCGACGGATGTGATCCGTCCCTAAAAAGCTGTTTTCTTGTAGTGAAAGTGCAAGTCCAAATTAATATGTTTCATCCGAGAGTGCATAGCCAACCAATCATTATATGTAGGAGAAGACATAGACTGAGCTAAGCGGTTGACAGAAAAGGAAATATCTGGTCGAGTTAAGGTGAGGTATTGCAGACGTCCAATTGCACTACGATATGCCGAAGGATCTACTGACCCAGATACAAAAAGTGAGGATGAGGTTCCCATGGGAGTTCTCACTGCTTTTGCCCCATCCATCGAAAGCCGGCGGAGAAGGTCAACCGTGTACTTATGTTGAGATAGAAAGAGGCCTTCTCGACACCGGGCCACCTCAACGCCAAGAAAGTAAGACAATTGTCCAAGATCCTTAACCGCAAACCGATTCTGGAGATGGCGAGTGAGAGTAGCGAGGAGTGTGGAACTAGATCCAGTAAGAATTATATCATCAACGTAAACCAAGACTAATAAATAATCTGAATCACGCTGATAAATAAAAAGTGATGTATCAGCTTTGGATTGAAAAAATCCCAAGGTAAGAAGAGCTGAACTCAGTGCGTGATACCAGGCTCGTGGGGCTTGGCGAAGGCCATAAAGTGATTTGCGAAGAAAGCAAACATGCTTCGGCTGATTCGGATCCACAAACCCAGGTGGTTGGACCATGACTACTGGTTCAGAGAGAGAACCATGAAGGAAGGCGTTACTGATGTTGAGTTGGCGAAGTTCCCATCCACGAAACAAGGCCATGTGAAGAACTGTCCGGATAGTGACGGGTTTAATGACGGGGCTAAATGTTTCACGATAATCTAGTCCCGGTCGGTGATGAAAGCCTTTGGCTACAAGACGTGCTTTAAATCGATCTATAGTGCCATCAGATTTACGCTTGATTGTAAAAACCAACTTACAGCCGATAATATTCTTATTCAATGGAGCAGGAACAAGATCCCAAGTGCCATGCTTCGTAAGTGCTGTAAATTCATCGGCTGCACGCCAACGCAGGTCCTTTAAAGCTTGAGAAACACAAGTGGGTGCGACATCGTCGGGCAAGGGATATTTGGTGGCCATATTTGCTTGAGGATAAGTGATGGTGGGAGATCAGTAACAAAACCAGTAAGTCGAGAGGAGAGTTGGCGATAGCGACTTGTTCGTCGACATGTATATTGTTGCAGAATTGGTGTTGGATTTGTTGTTAATGGCGAGGAGCTAGTTTGTCGATCACCAACATTAGATGATAATGGAGATGTCACTGGACTAGGCGCATTTAGAGAGGTAGAGGGCAATGTCAATGTCTCAAATAGAGGCATTGGAAGAGTTGGAGACTCCTCAGAGATGGTAGCCATAGACTTGGGGGAATGAAGTCTGCAAACTTGTCCTCAAGAAAACGAACATGGCGAGATATATATATCCGCCCTGTGGTTTCAACAATGTGCCCATGGCGCCGTTCGACTAACCCATTCTGTTCAGGCGTGCATGGTGCTGTAGTTAACCAATTAATGCCTTGAGTAGAGAAATAGGACCGTAAGGCCATAAACTCGCCACCATTATCACTGTAAAAGTTATTAATAGCATGTCCAAATTGCTTTTCAACTAAGGGACAGAACTTAGCAAAAATTGTAGTGACCTGCGACTTGTTTTCCATGGGAAACAACCAACAATATTTGGTAAAGACATCAACCAAAAGAAGATAAAATCTACTACCATCAAAAGAAGACACAGAGGGTCCCCACACATCATCAAAAATATAGTGCAATGGGTGCAAAGCACGCAATGATGAATCAGAAAATGGTAATTTGTGAGTTTTACACCATAAACAAGAGTCACAAGCTGAATCCGACACACCGGATTTATCAAGCGGTAATTTATTTTGTGAAGTAACAAAAGTTCTTATGCGGCGAGATGGGTGACCCAACCGCGCATGCCAAGTCGCAACAGAAGTACGCAAACCCAACAAATTAAAATGTGCTGAAGACTTCAAATAAAATGCTGGAACTTGTAAAAGATAAATTCCTTTCTCACATTTTCCTTGAGCCAGAGGCGCCCCTGTAAGCCGATCCTTCACAATAAAATGATTTGGAAAAATTCCACAGAGACATCATTAGTTTGTGTGAGCTGATGAACGGACAATAAATTTTGTTGAGCACTGGGTACACACAAGACATTTGATAATGTAAGAGTACGTGAAGGAAACCGTAAATGAGATATACCAGTATGGGAGATTGGCATAGAAGTTCCATCAGTGAGTTGGACTTCTTCAGTTCCGTCATATTCAGAGTGAAGGGATAAGTTCCCAAGATTAGACGTCAAACTGTGTGACGCACCAGTCCATAAGCCAGGAATTGGGAGGAGCCTGGCCGTGTGGGGAGCGGCGAGTCAATCAAAGCTAATTCATCAGCTTTGGCCTTCAAATTTTGAAGATAATCAGCAACAACCATCGATCCAATACGGGCACGAGCTAGATCAGACTTGAGTTGCATCATGCGAGCCCGCGATTTGCTAGCAAAAATTTTGTGAGACCATTCCAAGCATCTAAGGCAGACGTATAAGAAGATGCATAGGGAGTTACCTCATCTGTTAAGGACCCCTGGATATGTGCCAGAACCAGTTGATCTTGCCTGAACCAAGCCTTATACTCCGGCGAAGTCAGGAGTGGCCGAGAGACAGTACCATCGACGAAACCTTGCAAATCATAACCATTCAAGGTGGCAAGGAAGAGGGATCGCCACTGTGGAGATATTGTATTTGTTGAATTGGTTAATCTTATTCACGAGAGAAGTCCCATATATACAATATACATGCTTGCTGAACCAATATGGTAAAGATAATACATGATTACAACAATAATTTACGATCCCACTAATTAATTGAGGCTAACTATGTTCTGGAAGGATGTTCCTTAATAACGTGGACAGCTCTGGATACCCCTCCTAATTTCGAGTTTTTTCGTGCTTCACTCAGGCATGTGGTGCTCGGCGATAAACTTTATGTTTCGACAATTTGGTTGTCGTCTGTCTTTTGCACTAAGACCAAGAAATGGGGGCCTTGCAGATTGTTTGGGGAGGAGTCCGACGAGGATTGTCCGTTTCCATGTAGAAGTAATTTGTTGGTTGTCTATGATGATTTCTTGTTGTGCACCACCAACACTATGAGGAGAACGGACGTAGTTGGTTATAAGGTTTCGCGTGATGGGATAGCACAATCGGAGCAGAATTTGTTGACAGTGTTTGATGGTGAGGGTGAGGGGGGAAAGTGTTATGCTTGTTATTTTACTGATACGGGAGACGGGCATATTTGTGTGGCGGTTACGATGCATGATGACCTGTATGATTTTAGCATATCACCTAGGATCAAGTTCTTATTGTTTAAGGTTTCCAAAAGTCTGGATGGACAACATTTGATACGTACTCGGCCAGAGGATGTCCTGGAATCCACCCTTGCACTAGTACTTGATGATCACGAAATGCATCTGGATTACGGAGGGAAAAAGAGTTACGACGTGTCCAACTTCTTTGCATACTGAGGGAGAAAATGTGAGTTGCTGCTCTGCTGCAAATTTCTGCTGCTGGGATGATGATGATGATGGATGGTTCACCAAGTCAAGCCTCTTTCTGCTTTCTATTTAGTTTGTGAGTTTTAGTAGAATAACAGTTGTGTTATGTCAGAATAATTAGTATATACTAGTCCATCCAGTAACTTTGATTTTGTTTGATGACATGAAGAATGTGCCTTCTCTGCTGAACCAAATTTGAACGTAGCCTCCAATTGGTGGTAGGGAGAATTTAGCCTTGGAATTCACATTGACATTGTACCTATAGCTTTTGTAGTTATACATAGCAGCTTAGTTGTTACTGTTAGTCTAACAAACTTTATAAACAAACAGAGCTGGAGTTCTCTTGTAAACTCACTTTCACTTCACTTCATTCATTATTCATTGAAGAATGTTACATACAATCATTGATCTACTTGAATATGTATACAGATAGTTTAACAATGCATTATGAGCGACTTTTTCGTCATTAGCACACGTGTACGTACAAACACTCTAGCTTCTAGTCACGACTGATTACAGAAGATAGAAAATTATGGTTCCTGTGGAATTAGGATGAAGAAGAAGCTGTTGCAACTTGCAAGCTTGTTACTGAATTTCCCACCAGCTTCCATCTTCAATCTATACCAGACTTGATCTTGACCGTAGAAGTTGACTTTTGCTGATTGTGCTGCAATTCACCATAGTAGGAGCAGTATCGATGTTTTTTGATGTCTGATTCGTGTGAATTGGTAACTCGGAACCAGCAGTACTAGTGTCATCAAGAATTGATTCATTCGAGTCTTTACTCTTCCCCCATATCACAAAGTAAAGTCCAACCACAATCACAAGTGCTCCAGTTACCCTGCATTAATCAAAATTTGTATCGAATTAGTGAGTGTACGTGTTGGCCTTGTTAAATACTATAATGCAATTCAAACATTATGTATATATAGTAGCTATCTAGGTAGCAATTAACTTACTTTCCGACATCCAATTGCTCAGCAAAAATGAAAGAACTCATAATTGCAACGATAACCATGTTCAATGGATTAAACGCTGTCACGAAAACTGGTCCTTTTGTCTTCATTATGATTCCTGATACATAGTATGTAACTCCTGAACTGATTATTCCCTGCACCAATTTATGAACTAATGTTAGAATCATAAGTTTCTTCTATTTCTTGTATTACATAAAGTTCAGGCCAAAGTTAATTAATTTCTTACCCCATACGCATAGGCCAAAAGCTCAGCATTCCATCCAATAGCCCAGATTCCTAAGTTTCCCCTCTCAAAGATGAAAGTAACAATAGTGCCTTGCAAAGCTCCAGCACCGCAAATCAAAGTTGTGAGGGTAAGTCCAGCTGGGTAAGACTTCAATGTAATGGCCTGTAGAATGTAAAACAGCGAATAACCGAAATTTCCAGCAGCAATCATCAAAGCACCCCTAACTGGATTCTGTGGAACTGCGCTTGTAGAAGATGCAGCATCATTTGACTGATCTGTTCTTGTCCATGGCAATCCTAGTTGAGGTCCAGCTACAAGTGTCATTATCATTGCTCCGCCTACTGTGACAATAGTACCGATTAGCTTGGCTTGACTGTGTCGTTTCTTCAAGTTCACTTTCTCAACTCTCAAAATCCAAGCCATTATAAATGTTAGAGCTGGAAGAACATTTGACATGGCCGAAGTGAAGGTAGCTGTTGTCTGATTCATCCCAGCATAAAATAGATTTTGTCCTAGAACCGGGCTGCAAAAACCAAAAAGAATTTGGTTATGAATTTTATACCTTAAAGGTCAAGATGTAATCATGATTTATATAGCTAGTAGTCAGTCTGGTTTTGTATGCATAGATAGTTAAAGTTACTCACTCTAGTAGGCCAAGTATCATGATCTTGACGAAAACATTCAATGTCATTTTTGGCCTAATTTTCCTGTTAAAGAAAAAAAGAGAAGAGAACAAATTATAATCAGTAATCAAGATGATCAGTTTCTCATATAGCACAAGACAAGTGAAGAGAAATAATTAAAATTTGGACATATGTATATACCTCTCCAAGACCAATGCAAATGGAGCAAAGACGAGAGCAGCAATGGCGTTTCTGTAGACTGCGAAGGTGAAATGGCTCGTTCCTCCGTTTAGTGCGAATTTCGCAACAATGGCGAAACCAGCAAAGCCAAACTGCAGTAGTATAACAGCCAAGTATATCTTTGCATTGTTCATAGGCTTCAACTCCATTGTCTTGAATTGATTGTAAATGAAGATTTTTTTTTAATTAAGGTTGGAAATGAAGATTTTTTTGAGTAAAGATTGGAAATGAAGTTGCAAGTGATATAGCTAGTGATGGGATTAATTGGTTGGCTGAGTATTAATTTGTTTAGATGTGTTGAGCTTATATAGACAGACAAGGATAGAGAAGATGCTGATAAAATTCACATTTATTGCACTTTTTGTTGTTATATAACTACTAGCTTGTCATGAGAAATAGCTTTGAATGTTCAGCGCAAGTGTATGTATGTACTACTTGTTACTTATTTTGACTGATAGATATATATATCTACAAATTATTTAACATAAATTGAATAATATTATTTGATTAATTATAAGCTTACTTATTTGACTAGCTACAGAATACTTGGAGAAATAGGACATCTGTGGCCCTTGATCATTCATTGCTGCTTCCCATGGACTAGTGTGCTGATATATTCTTCATTGGGAATTAAATTAGAGTACTAGTAGATTTTATGCCTTTGATTTGATTCTTCATTGGAAATTAAAGTTAATAAGTTAAATAATTAACCAGTTAAGCATCGTATTCTTCTTACTTTGCGCAACAACTTGGCTCATAAAAGAACGATGCATCAATCATCATGCATGCATGCATCTGCTCCTCAGTAGTCAGTCAAAATGAATTTTGAAATACAACTCCATTAGGTATAGTAATTAGTTTGGTTTTAAAGTTGTGATATTTAGAAGGAATGTGATAGATACTATAAGTGAAATAAACTGGCCGGTGTCTCTCTCTGTACGTTGATCCTTCTGGTCATCGTTTTATGCACGTTTGAATATTACATACCTACCTGCATCTGTTGGAACATTTTAGCGAAATAAATCAACTTTTAATAATCCGGTATTGGTCATTTGGTATCAACATGTTGGATCGAAACAATCTTTTTTTGGATATGTATCTTTATTTATTGAAACAGATGTCACAAACGTATCAAGTCACTAAAATTCAATGTGGTGAAATGGTGATTAATGTCTATGTGTTTGTTGATCAATACATGGATGGATTAACTCATTCAGTTCAGTATATATAAATAAATTAGGTTTAAAATGCAACCAAAATACTTCCTCCCAATTTTAATAATTGTCGTTTTATGTTTTTTTTCACTATTTAAAAACTTTGTCATTTTGCATTTTTTAAGAAAGAAGTTTATCATAATTAATGCATGTTGTTGGATTTCATACCATTTAGATATACTATCATATTAGTTGACATGTCATAATTACTTGTAACTAATGCATTATTTTAAGAAAATAAATGAATTGAATGAGGTATATTAAAATATGTGAAAACTCTAAAACTATAATTAAAATTGTACAACGAGGTGCATATGGATTCCACATCTTATAAGAGAGAAAACGAAAAATCGAGCCCTAACCCGATACATCAAAACCATTACATAAAAACCTATAGCACTGCTTAGAACACAATAAAAATTATGAACGGGGCTACTCAATACCACCCTTATCGTCTATTCTTTGGGAGGGAGTAATTCTTAGAATGCGTAATTCACTTCTATTTAGTGTAATTAATGAATCAATTTAAATGTGAAATTATTACAAAAATGAGCTTATAGCCAAATGCTGCTACCAATTGCATTTCTTTGTGAAGAGGTGTGAGCAGTCTACAACTATTATGAAGACATGTTTTAGGCATGTTATGAAGATTTTTGTCACTCTTCAATGTAAGTAGATTCATTCATTTCCTCCTATAAGTGGAAACACATCATTACTAGATATTTATATATCTCTTTCCCATTTCGTTTCCACTTTGTAATCATATTCATAGTATTTGCGAGTGTTTGGCTTTATTTTTTTAAGAATTTTTTTAGAATGGGGTTGATATCGCGGATAGAAATATTTTTTTGGAAGTGAAAAAGAATTTGTTTGGTTTTATTTTGGAGAGTTTAGTAGATTATAGAGTACCATAATGATGATTTGTAAGGAGGAATTGTTTTTCTGTTTTGTACCATGTTTTCGCCAGAAAATTTTAGTTCGCTGGATTTCAAATCGAGGCCAACACAAATGTAGATCATTTCAAGACGAGTCGAACGACTGGCTTGAAATCGGAATCGGAGCCGGATTCTGATCGGAAATCGCAGGTATAATATAGGAGAGAGAATGAGAAATCTGACATAGCTAGAGAGAGGAAGGGGTTGTGTAAAAAGAAAAAGCAAAAATGCTAAAAACGTTTTTGTAGTAACATGTGTAAACAGAGGCAATGTTCATTTTCTGGTTTAAAAAGATAAACAGAGGCAATGTCCATTTTACAGCTTGGACTCTCCAAAACAAAAACAATTCCGGACGTACTATTTGAGTTGTGTACTTGTGTAATCAAATGCAGCAGATGCAGTCCTATTTTATGAGTCAAATAGTGCACAAAGATACTTTGATTAGTAAAGTACAATTTAATTACCATGCATGAATTAAAACGAGCATAAAATCTACATATGCATGATTAAGAATATATGTATCACCAGACCAGTCAAGGAAATTGGAAATTAATGATGAAGGACCACAGACTATTGATTCAAGATTCAGTAGCTAGTCAAATAAGCAAGCTTATATAAATTATAATAGAAGAATATTATGATTCAATGTTATAAATAAATAATATCAGTCAAAATAAGTCAAATAACAAGTAGTACAGTAGTATGTAAACTTGATGTGAACATTCATAGCTATTTCTCACAAGTTAAATTAAATAATTCCAAAAGTGCAATAATAAAATTAATTCCCTAGCTATATATCTCTTGTCAGTTGTCTATATAAGCTCATCAACACATCTAAACAAATACACATCCAAACAACTGACCAGCAACACTAGCTATATTCTCTTAAGCAGCAAAATATATAGTACTAGCTCATAACTCTTTCTGTTCATCAACCGATTCAAGAGAATGGAGTTCAAGTCTATGAAAAATGCTAAGATATATTTGGCTGTGATACTACTGCAGTTCGGTTTTGCTGGTTTCGCCATCGTTGCTAAATTTGCTCTAAATGGTGGAACTAGCCATTACACCTTCGCAGTCTACAGAAATGCCATTGCTGCTCTTGTCTTCGCTCCATTTGCATTGGTCTTGGAGAGGTATATATATACACATTTTAATTATTTCTCTAATATTGTCTTGTGATATATATGAGAGACTGATCATCCAAGTATCCAACTAATCAATGATTTTGATTTGTTCTTTTTTGGTTTTAACAGGAAAATCAGGCCAAAAATGACATTCAATGTTTTCATCAAGATCATGATACTTGGCCTACTAGAGTGAGTAACTTTATATAACTATCTATGCATACAAAACCAGACTGACTAGTTACAGAAATCATGATTACATATTATTGCCATTTAAGGTATAAATCATAACCAATTCTTTTTTGTTCTTGCAGCCCGGTGCTGGGACAAAATCTGTTTTATGCTGGGATGAATCAGACAACAGCTACTTTCACTTCAGCAATGTCAAATGTTCTTCCAGCCCTAACATTTATAATGGCTTGGATTTTAAGAGTTGAGAAAGTGAACTTGAAGAAAAGACACAGTCAAGCCAAGCTAGTCGGAACTATTGTTACAGTAGGCGGAGCAATGATAATGACACTTGTAGCTGGTCCACAACTAGGATTGCCATGGACAAGAACTGATCAATCAAACGATGCTGCATCTTCTAGTAGCTCAGTTCCACAGAATCCAGTTAGGGGTGCTTTGATGATTGCTGCTGGAAATTTTGGTTATTCGCTGTTTTACATTCTACAGGCCATCACACTGAAGTCCTACCCAGCTGGACTTACCCTCACAACTTTGATTTGCGGTGCTGGAGCTTTGCAAGGAACGATTGTTACTTTCATCTTTGAGAGGGGAAACTTAGGAATCTGGGCTATTGGATGGAATGCTGAACTTTTGGCCTATGCTTATGGGGTAAGAAATTAATTAATTGTGGCCTAGCTAGCCTTTATGAAATACAAGAAGCAAAACAAAAGTATATGATTCTAACATTAGTTCATAAATTGGTGCAGGGAATAATCAGTTCAGGAGTTACATACTATGTTTCAGGAATCATAATGAAGACAAAAGGACCAGTTTTCGTGACAGCGTTTAATCCATTGAACATGGTTATCGTTGCAATTATGAGTTCTTTCATTTTTGCTGAGCAATTGGATGTCGGAAAGTAAGTTTCTAGCTAGTTAATAAGTTACACTATAGTATTTCTCTAAACATGAAATTGCATATATATAACCAACAACATTGTTACTAATTTGATACATAAAAATCTTGATTGCAGGGTAACTGGTGCAGTTGTGATTGTGGTTGGACTTTATTTTGTGATATGGGGCAAGAGTAAAGACTCGAATGAATCAATTCATGACGACAGTAGTACCGCTGGTTCTGAGTTACCAATACACACGAATCAGACATCAAAAAACATCGATACTACTGAAACTATGACAACTACTGACCAGGTCTCAAAAGCTAACGATGCAGAGGATGTAAAGACAATTTCCAACAACGGCGATATGGTTTGACTGACTGATATATATTTGTTACTTGTAAACTGGAGGTCCAGAACAAGTTCTGATCAAGCACCCTTAATAATTTCAATTAGCTAGGCATATACTATAAGAGGTGTTGTGTACTGTGTAGAAGATAAGACCATTCTTTTATTCTTATGTCAAAATCATTTCATTTTACTCTCTTAATTAATTACCAAACATGTAAAGGAGAGTAATTCAGGCTTTCTAATAATTTATACCACATGTCAAAGCTTCAGTATCAATTCTGCGCACAGCAATTTAGTTTCATCATTGTGCTAACTAAAACAAAAATATAGTTTCTTCAATTGTTAAACTGATGATTTAAAATTGTTGAATGAAGAAACTCATTTGCATTGTGTGTGAAAAATGAATAAAGTCGAAGTGAGACTGAGAACTCCAGCTCTGTTTGTTCAAGTGTTTGTAAAAAGTAAAGTTGTTACAATAAAGAATGTTTATTGGACATGTGAAGAAAATAATGTAATAAATAATCCCTTCGAGGTATATTTATATGTTTGAGAAAATTATTTATATAGTCGTAAGCTAATAAATGAAAGATTCAATTTCTTGATCGAGAAAATTAAGTATATAATCGTAAGCTAATAAATGAAAGATTTGATTTGATATAGATAGGGAAGAATAATTGATGATAGAAAATGCAGAAGCAATAAGGAGATAAACGAACAATCTAATCAACGTAGAAAGTTTAAACTGGGTAAATTCAATAACGAAGTAATGAAAACTTCTAATAATGTCAAAGAGAGCCAACGATAGTTTATGTTTTCGATACGATTAATATACCCACACAGGGGTTTAAACATGATAATCCAAACTAAAAGAAGTAAATATAAAAACTCTCAAACAATTAAAAGAAAGACACAAACATCTTCAAGGCAGAGGGAACAAAATAGATTCGCGAACCAGAGCTCTTCCTTGTATTCCATCATTCTCCCTGGCTGCCTCAAGAGCTCGACCTCGAGGAGCTAGTGCTACAACTGAAGGACCGATACGATCGGCGGTAGCCAAATCTTTAACCACTTGGCCGAATTTCTTGTCACCAACCTCCATGCCAATGTACCATTCCATTGCTCTTCCTCGTAATGATGAGGAGAATGCCATCGAGAAGGTGTCGTCATCATAACCATTAGCTTGCAAGTGGCTTTCGAATCTCGTCTGGTGCTCGTAGGGGCATGTATGATCTCCTAAGTATTTCGAGGTTTCGCCTGTGGTCCTGTGGATATGTTTCTCCGCGAGTGAAGACATGCGTTCCTAATATCTAACGACAAGGGGTTGGAAGTCCACCCTTGAGTCAAGGTAGGTCCTTTTACCTTGTCTCCATCGTAATATGTTCCCGTTCTCAACTCCACACACCCCCTATTGCCTTGTTCCTCCTCTGACTATGCTTCATCTCGCTTTATTCTACTCCTGAGATTCTTCAACGTCTTCTGTTAACTCCTCCTCAGCTCTTCTTCGCTTCGTGTGTCCTCTCTGTCCTGATAATTTCGATCCTGACACTTTTCCAATCAAGCCTACGACGTCTACGCATCTTATCCACTAATATTTTGTGCTTTCGAGGGCTGTTAAAACACGTGAACTCTAAAACAACAAGAGTTAGTCCAGAATCTAAAACTCCTACAGAGTACGTTTGGTATTCCTGAAAAACGATAGCAAAGTTGTCTATAAAGTTTACGCACCGTTAACAACAACTTCGATAACCTGTAAATCAATAAAGCAATATAAACTAATACGTGCACAGAGATTATGAAAGCAGCGGTAAAGAGACACACGTATAAACTTTTATTCTAACTGTTATTCACAGCTAGATGCTTTATTAGCAAAAACGACTAGATCAATATGTTGAGTACAATGAATATCGAACTCACCTATTTATCTAGTAAACGACACAACACAACCTAGATTATCTAATCTATATGAGAACCAACTCACCTATACTCCCTCGAGGAATATATAAACAGGTTGTGTAAATAGACTACAAACAAAAGACTTGAACAACTAACGTTGAAACCGGCGTTGAGCAACTTCAAGTGTAATCTGCAAAACTGAACGTGTACCGTACTTGTGTGTGTTCTTCAATGTCGACTTTGGCACTCTATTTATAGTGTTATAAACACCCTTGAATTTCGTGTGGAAGTCTTCATTGAATCAGATTAGAACATCTCTTCTAATTGAACTTGAACTCCAAAACGTGTTCACATTGATGAAGTAGTTTCCTAGTCAACTTCGACTTTGAAGTTGCCTGAACATGACGAATCCAACTAGAACTCTATTCTCGTTCTTGATCTGTAAATCCTTCTTGAATTCGATCTTTGTTAAGTTAAGGTAAAACAATCCCAATACAATTAGGATAATGTCCATAAGGAGATTAACGTAAAAACGTTACTCTAACATTCTCCCCCTTTTTACCTTAATCTTCACAAATACTGCGATTAGTCAGGTTGACTCAACTTCAACCTCAACATCAAAAGACTGATTGCAGAAATCTTTTCGAATGCAGAAAAAGGAACTCTAAACTCTAGAACTTCATCAGGAAACTTCAACTTCATAAATTTGCTTAGAAGATTAATTACAGGCTAATCAAAATTATATGACTAGTCTATAAAAACCAAAAAGCTTCTAACCAAACAACTAAACTAATATCCATTTCAACTGTAGCATCCAAAACAATTTATCCATCTCGCAAAACAGAAGAATGCAACATCATAATTCATCCACCATTATCTTCAAAACAAACCAAAACCATCCAACCCAGAAACTCCCCCTCAATCCTAACTAATCCTTCTCCCCCTATTTGGGTAGATTATCTCGAAGCAAAGTCCTCCTCATTTCCAAGAGCTCGCCCAATTCTTCATTGGCCTTGAGAATAGCAGCTCTCTTATCCACAAGCTGTTTCCCAAGCATATCATACATGGCCTTAACAGAGGGCGGCAGACTGTGAACTTGCTCCAAAGTTGGCTCAACATCGAGCACAGTTGGCTCCACATTGTCATCACCAGAGCCTTGTGGATCAGCAGAAGGAGCAGATGGATCAACCCAAGGCAAATGCTTGAACCTTGAGCCTCCTTCCAACAGGGTGGCTTGAGCAATGCGTAAAACATTATGATTGGCAACAAACTTATCCTTCTTCAACGGTGTATAACCGACAGCTTTGACATATGCACAAACCAAGGAAGGGTAACCCATAGTAGTAGTCGAACTCATGTTGTTCGTCTTCACCATCTTTTTCATAATATGTTCACCCCAATTTATGGGCCAACCATTCAATAACTGAAATAATAAACAAGCATGTTCAGCAGATACCTGTGTATGATTGGTGGTAGGGATCCAATTGCGGACACAGATATTGTGTATTGCAGTCATGAAGGATGTGAGACGAGAAACAGGAAACTCGGTTTGCCATTTTGTCAGTTTCCCTCCAGTGATAGCCGTAGCAACTTCATCCATTTGATTACTTAAAACAGACCGCTCACGAACATTAGGTAGCTCCAGAAAGTCATTCAATCTCCTAGCATTCATCTTGTAGACAGTACCACGAAGATAAAACTCGCCATACTTTGGGTGAGAGGTGTCAGCAAAATGCACAGACAAGTTGCAATAGAATTCCTTCATCAAAACCTCACTAAAAGATGACAAAGTAACCACAGTAGAATACAGACCTCTAGATTTCAGAAAAGCAACCAAATTTTGAGCTTCGTAATCAGCAAGATGTATGGCATGCTCAGGGAGTGGTGTACGATGAACAAACTTATCCCAAGTTTTAGAAATCTCCTCCGTATAGAACTGATCAGAAAATGCTGGAGACTCAAAGTCAGAGTCATCACCTGGAATTTCAAGCTCCTCAGGAATGGCTTCCTCGTCTGTAGACTCAACAACATCCTCAGGTGGAGGCTTGAATGAATCATCAGATGAGTCTGACCCAGCAGAAGTTGCAGCAACATGGGAGGCAACTTTATCAGCAGAGCTTGGAGTTTTCTCAGAATCAGGAACATCTTCAAACATAGGCGCATTGACCTTTGATGTAGTACCCGGGGTGACCTCCATCTCCTCCATACAAACCTCTTCCGTTTTAGTGAAGCAATCGGAATATCATCTTCATCGACCACAACGGTGGGAGTCTTTGAGGAATCAGTTGGGCTCGCCATTCTAAAATTGAGATGCAAGTTGGGGAAATTTCAAAAAATTTTGAAGTTTAAACAACTGGGCACCTAAAACCGGGAAGAATTGGAAGATTTGGGGCAACAAACTAGGGTTCCTAATTTGGGGCAAGTGTGGGAAAAACAGAGCAGGCCAAAAAACGAAGAAGAATGAGTGTTTGGAAGCGAAATTGTGGACGAATATAAAGGCTTTCTACGCGTTTTTGGACAAAGGATGCATTGATGGGAATTTAAGAGAGATTCAAGTATCAAGAAGAAAAAAACGGGCAAACACAGTGAAGGGCTTATGAAGGGTTTCTGCCGTTTCAAGTTGTTATAGGTGATAGGGGTAAAAAGGTCAAAACACAGTGATTTAAAAACTAATGGGCAAAAAGGGTTTTGTTGGCTAAACACTGGATGAAGTTTTCTCAACATGATCTCCAAGTCTGTTGACAATGTTAGTACACAAGATATATAATAACAAAGAAACAAAAATAGGAATGCAAAATTTCCTAAATCTGAGCAGAATTGAGATAAAAAAATTTAGAAAACATACCAGTGAAGGATTTGACTTTAGATTGAAAATAACCAAAAATCATTGCCAAGTAAAAACCAAAATAAAATCCCACCAAACCAAAGGTTATGCACACTCCCCCTTAGTGGATACTAAAATCACATATAACACACAATTTTGTAGTCTAGACTCGATAACATAAGACACAAACTTTGAATCAGATATTAGCAGTGATGTTGCAGACAAAGTTGGAACAACATTGAACTCAACATCATACTTGAGATCTTTCAAAAAGCTACAACCTGTGACAATTACCTGAATATAAATTTTTGAAGACGTTTGAAACAAGCTACAGAGTATTTCTGGTCTTTGTTTAAATCTCAAGCAATGCCTAGTGGCGAAGGGGCAAAAAGAAATTTTTAGAAACTTTAAATGCTTAGCATGAATCACAAAGCGTTGCCATTTTTGTTTTTCCAAACCATCCAGACATGTGAGACCCAAAGATTGCCAGAAAGCTAAAACCAAAGTTGCCATAAGGATTGTGAATCCGTGGTGTGCCGCAGAATAAATTCTGAAAGAAGATACCACAGCATGGTGTTTACTGCACGATCTAGACACAACCACGTCATCATGCCCTATACCGGACCAGCAAGAGAGATAACAACGATTCACAATAAAGATTGAGCAACAATAATCTTAGCACTTGTTTAGCTACAATAGAGAATTCAAGGCCTCTATGTGCTCTTTCTCCTGTTTAAAAAGCATACATATGCATAGTAGGAAAACATAATCCTATAATAGACCCTTTGTCCATCAAATATACTGAGCTGCTCAAGCTCCAAGAGAGTATAAAATGCAACAATGAGCAAAAAATTTAAGGTGTCAACAAGGACCTAATTGTACCAGATCTTTTCTGAAAGTTTGAGGAAAAGTTTGCAATCATGTTCACTCTATCCTTAACATATACACATATCTGATTCGACACGACATAAAAACTAAAAACAGATATACAAATTTACGCCACATGCAGAAACTGAAGTTGTCCGTGGCGTGTCGACAACTTCTCCAACAACTTAGACTTTTCTAGAGAGTGCAAAGACCTATAGACCTTCTAAGGCTTAGGAACCTATCAGGATCTAAAGGTTTAGTGAAAATATCAGCAAGTTGGTTATTGGTATCAATGTGGTCTATTCCTAGAGTTTGTGCTTCTACCAATTCTCTCAAAAAATGATGTCTAATATCTATATGCTTAGTTCTGGCGTGCTGTACAGGGTTTTGGGCAATATGAATAGCACTCAGATTGTCACAAAATAGCATCAACTTCGATAACCTGTAAATCAATAAAGCAATATAAACTAATACGTGCACAGAGATTATGAAAGCAGCGGTAAAGAGACACACGTATAAACTTTTATTCTAACTGTTATTCACAGCTAGATGCTTTATTAGCAAAAACGACTAGATCAATATGTTGAGTACAATGAATATCGAACTCACCTATTTATCTAGTAAACGACACAACACAACCTAGATTATCTAATCTATATGAGAACCAACTCACCTATACTCCCTCGAGGAATATATAAACAGGTTGTGTAAATAGACTACAAACAAAAGACTTGAACAACTAACGTTGAAACCGGCGTTGAGCAACTTCAAGTGTAATCTGCAAAACTGAACGTGTACCGTACTTGTGTGTGTTCTTCAATGTCGACTTTGGCACTCTATTTATAGTGTTATAAACACCCTTGAATTTCGTGTGGAAGTCTTCATTGAATCAGATTAGAACATCTCTTCTAATTGAACTTGAACTCCAAAACGTGTTCACATTGATGAAGTAGTTTCCTAGTCAACTTCGACTTTGAAGTTGCCTGAACATGACGAATCCAACTAGAACTCTATTCTCGTTCTTGATCTGTAAATCCTTCTTGAATTCGATCTTTGTTAAGTTAAGGTAAAACAATCCCAATACAATTAGGATAATGTCCATAAGGAGATTAACGTAAAAACGTTACTCTAACAAGGGCGTTTGTCGATTATGACCCACACTCTGAGGAAGTGAACGCGGTTCCCAGTTGTTGAGTTCGTATCAACAATAGTCGATTCTACCTGATCACAAAAGCTCACAATAACAACTAAACCACCAAGAACCAGCTGCACCAATCAAACACACACCCAAGCAACCAAAACAGAAAACAGAGCACGAACACAAACCAAAGAAAAAAAGACACAAGATGTAACGTGGTTCGGTTATAAATAACCTACGTCCACGGAGATCACCGACTTCCACTATATTATATCAATCTCAATTACAAGTCCCTAACATTATGCAAGAAAGGAGAACAAATCTGTCTCTCAAAGCTAGAACCTATAATCTATATAATATCACCCTTCGAAGTAGTCGAACCGGGTCTTCAAGCTGTAATGAATATGTCTCCAGATCTGGTTATGAGCATGCAGTAATCACCCCTTTATATAACCTTCAATTTGCAGCTAAACCTAAAGGAATTCGAATATGAATTGAATTCAAATAGGAATTGATTTCCTAATGGAGACAATTACTTTTTCCTGATTGCATTCGCAAACAGTTGTTGAGATAACACCTCACACCAGTCATTGACGCACGCTGAGTCTTCTCTCACCCAACCACGAGAATACGTTCGCTCGCTTAGACTCGACTTGTCGCCTTTTTTCTAACTTTTCGTATCCGTTCGGGTTTCATCCCAACCTTGATACCCCTCTGAGATGGACCCTTTGGCGGGTCTGCTAGCCTTCTGATGTCTGTCATCCGCTGTCATGTACGTCGCTCTCGGGGGTTCCCTTCATCACCATATGGTTGTTCCTAGCTCGTTTCCTCATCTTTCCCTTTGTTAGCATATCTAAGCGCTCCTTTAGCATGGGCGCCAATGTTTGGAAGTTCTCCACCTCTCTTGAATCTCGATCCAAACTCCTTCACAAGTCCCTCACATGGTCGTCTTCTATGCATCGTAGAGTTTGGGTTTTAAGTCATGTTGGGTCTGGCTAGTAGCTTTTGCATCAGTTGGAATGGAAATAGTTACATTTGCCATGTTTTCTCCTTGCGTCAGTTGGGGCCATAGTTTTCTTTTCGTACGTTTCCCACAGACGCGCCAATGATGTAACAATGAATATTGTTGAGTTCGTATCAACAATAGTCGATTCTACCTAATTCACAAAGCTCACAATAACAACTAAACCACCAAGAACCTGCTGCACCAAATCAAACACACAACCAACGCAACAACCACAAAAAACAAAGCAAGAACGTAAGCAAGAAAGAACACAAGATTTAACGTGGTTCGGTTCTGAATAACCTACGTCAACGGAGATCAACCAACTTCACTATATTATCACAATCCGCTATTACAAGTCACTAAGTGATCACAAGAAACAGATTCTCTAGCTAGCACCTATAATATACGATAATATATATATCCCGTCAAAGTAGTCGAACAGGTCTTCAAGCTATGAATAAACGTGTCTAAGCATACAGTAATCACCCCTTTATATAGCATACAAATCGCAGCTATGTCCTAAGAGAATTCGAATAGGTATTGAATCCTTATTGAAATCAATTTCCTTTTCATCACTGTTGTCGGTCACAGAAGTTGTCTTTAGAGTTAGTTCAACCGTTAGGTCAACCATAGTCTCTGTTTCTACTGTTGAGATAACCTTAAGTCCACAAATGCAATACACTAGTAAACTAACAATACAATTAATTAATTAACTCTAACCCTTCATCTATTTTTGATGAGCTGAATGCAATCCGTCTCTTTCATGCTCAGTGTACCTGCGCGTAGGGGGAGAGGGTTAGTCCCTTTAACTGGTTTGCCTTGGAAAAATCGGATATAGACTTTACTTGAACTCGCGTAGAGCTGTAAATAGTGGAATATATTGTAGCGTATTAATGTCATACCTCTAAGTGATCATTAGCCTTTTATATATAGAACTGGGCGAGGTGACCAGATCCCGCGTTTTGTGGAATCATGTCAGTCCTTATGTACGACCATGGCTGCTACCCGCCTACCGTGTCCTCGTAGGTACATACTCTTCCTTGATATTTCTCCCGTGTAGGCCTTGTTTGGTATGTGCTGTGATAGGCCTTCTCTTGAGCCCCCCTCTTATGCGCGAGGGGAGGACATTCCATGTTATATCAACAAGAAAACAAACATCTCAATTGTAGTTAGATGCTTGCTCTAATGCTAATTATAGTACAAAACTGAAAATTGAGATACTTGTGTAATTAACAAATTAACAAACTATAATATTAATATTATTTTATATTAGATTAGGTTTTTTAATAGAAACGACCAATCTAACCTATTTATTCCTACTCCTACACTACTCTTTCACCACTTTATTTATAACTCAAAACATCCTAAACCACCTTATGACTCAGTTGGGATTCGTATCTCCGACTCTTACAACTCGACCACCTTTATAACCGTTAATATTAGAATAGTTGAGAAACTTAAATAAGAATAATATAGTCAAGAGCTATTTACACTAATTTATAATAAATTTACCATATATCACTAATATATAGTTATAAATTTTACAACATCACTAATTTATAACTAACTCTTTAATAAATTGCTCTTAATTTTAATTTAGCAAGAGTTTAGAGTTCATAATTAAATAAAATGAAATTATATTATTTATTAGAGTTATTTTTGTTATTTGTTACTCGTATTATAGAATTTACAAACAAAATAAAAAGCACAAATAAATTAAATTATCCTTGTGTTCAATCCTTTTGACCGACGGCACACCAACAGACCGATACCTGGCAAAAATGTGGAAATGTTTCCATTTTTTATCCGAAAAATGGAAAACCCGGTCCAAGTAAATAGAGCCATAATTGTCCCCAATTTAAGAAAATGGTTTTAATTTCTTACCCTTTCTTAACCCTAATCTGAAGAAACGGAGATTATCTTTGCTATCTTCAACTCTGTTATACTTGGAAGTTGGAAGAACAGAGCTCCCCAGCAGGTAATTATTTACTATCTTCAACTCTGTTATACTTTGAGCTTTAAGTGTATTATTGAGTTTGACCGAGTGATTTTCTGCTATAATTACTATTTAGAATTGAATTGTGTGCTTATTGATTATTGCAGAAATGAGCCCCCTTTGTTTTAGACTCTGAGTGATGATGATTGAATACAAAGCGAGTTTGGATTCTTTTACTATGTATGTTATTGGATGCATTTTGTTTTTGTAATTTCAGGTTGATTGCTTCCAGCATGATTACAAAAACCAAGATATGTGGAACTAGTGATATAGATTTCATTACCAATTTACCAGAAGGTGTAATAGGCCATATTCTCTCTTACTTGCCCATTGAAGATGTCATGCGTACTAGTGTTTTGTCCAAAAGTTGGGAATTTAAGTGGGCATTTGCTTCCAATGTGGAACTTTCAAGTCAAACCAGCACGCAAGCATCGAGTCTTGTCAACATTGCTGACAAGATGCTTGTTCGAATGGGGAGTCTCAGGCGGTTCTCTCTGTCAAGTATCATTCGTGGAGATGATGACTTAAGTCGCGTGACAGCTTTGTTGCACGCTCTTTTCAGACGGGACATTGAGATTCTTGAACTTCAAATTGGGTATCGCACGGACCCTGTGTTACCGGTGTTTTCGCTCAGCGTTCTCACTCGCTCTTCCTTGAGAACATTTGGTTTTACAATGGATTGCATTCTTAAAGTTCCAGCTGAGAATAGTTTTCCCAACCTTAGAAAGTTATCCCTTATCCGTGTTAACATATTGAATGAGGATGAGGATTCTGACGGCACGCTAATTTTCACCTTCCCGGTGCTGGAAACGTTGGTTGTGGCATATTGCAATTGGTTGGAGGTGAAGTGCTTGGAGATTCATGCTCCTGCATTGATCGACTTCAACATTTCAACCGACCCTTACAAGTCAAACGAACCACATAGCTATTCAATTAAAGTTCTGGGATCCTGTCTTTCTACGTTTAACTTCTTTGGTGGTTCTATAGAAAATATTATTCTGACAGGTTCAACAGTTGCATATGCGGGTCTGAATTGTTATCCTGCTAATTCTAATTCGTCACTGGAAAATTGTGGGTTACAAGTTCGGAAGCTGTTGAGGGAATTGTCAAATATAAAGACCTTGGTTCTTTCCCAATTTTACCGGTTAGTTCTTTTTGTTTCAAGCTATGTTCTTTTAACATGCAAAATGAGTTAGATGCTGTTTGAGATATTTGATCCATCTGCAGTCTCTTGGTTATATTATTTTCTTGTCATTTACTCTTTCCATGGTCTGGGTGCTATGTGCTTGTTGTGAAGAAATTTTTGAATTGCAAGCTGTTGTAAGTTGTAACACTGAGCATAGACTACGGGCTATCGTATTTAAGACAGTCAGTCGCAATATATAGAACGTAAATCTGCTACAATGTTTAGTTATCACTACAGAAAATAGGTTCATGACTATGGGTCTGTTGGTAAGAATAATGGTTCCTGTTGATCTTGATATTATAATTTGCATGACTATAACATGTAAATCCATGTTGTAACTATGTCGACGTTAGTTTCACATTCTCAAATAGCCAACAGTTTCCTTGATTCAAAGTATTTCTTTCTAATGCACTATTTGTTTGATGATGATCTCTTGAAGGCTATTTGGGCAACAAAACTCGGACCGCCCCTTCCAAGGTTTGGTAAACTGGAAGAGCTACATGTGTGTCCTTCTTTCCCCTTTGAAGGACTACTTGAGTTTCTCTGCGCAACACCATTTCTGAGAACGTTAGAATTACGTGTGGTAGGCCAAACTACTTTTGAACTAAAATTTGTTGCTTTCTTTGTTCTTCATTAGAACTGAAATTTGTCACTTTCTTCCGTATTCACGACATTTTGAATAATGTTTTGGTAGGATCCTACAAATGACTTTGAGTTTGATGAGGTTCAATCTCCGCCTTCCTGTGTTTTAAACCACTTAGAGGAAGTCATATTTGATTGCTACGAATTAGAGCCCGATCATGACTTTGGTGTTGAGAAGTTCATTCTGAAGAATGGATTACGTCTAAAGACAGTGTTGGTTGATGTTCATGAATCTTCTTCAGTAGAGGATTACGTTGAATCTTCACGAGAGAATTACATTGTTGAGCAGTTATCGACGTTCCCCAGAGGTTCTACGTGCTTAACAATTTCTTTGAGACCCCAAGACGACTAGGCATTGTTAACTTACTTTGATCCTTATGTTCACGGCCTCACGGGTCATTAGTTGTAAACTGAAATGTAGGTAGACTGAGTCTGAGTGGGAGTATGCCTTTTGTACTTTGATGCAAATGTTGTGTAATTATATTTACTGCTATTTAAGAGTCATTTGGCCTAAACCAGATTCAGAACACTTGTATCTTATATGTCAACTTTCTCAGAGTAAATGTACAAGTAGGGAAAGTTTAACATCTCTTGCTCAATTCCTTCCATCTATTATTATAGCCATCTTACCTGAAATCCTATTCCAGTTTCATAACATGTACATTGTTGTGGTTTGATTTGGTACTTTTGCTTTTGTTGGTTCTGGGAGTTCTTTTTGGACTTAATTTCTTCTGAAAGTCGTGAGTGGTTTATCTACGAGATTTAAATATTGTGTCCTTGCCTTATAATGCTACTTAACCGGGTTATTCTTGAGAGTTAGGATTACACGACCTTCACAGGTTGTGCCCTTTCTCTCTTTCTCATGACAACGTTATTTTAAGTAGTGGTGAGGGTAGCATAATATGCTGAATTCGCCGGGACCTCTTTACTGTTCATCGATTTAAGGGAGTGTTCGCTTTGCTGTTGACGCGCGTTTTCGCGCTGTTTACCTTTTTCGGTGTCTTTGATTTTCTTGTAGGTTTGCAGCAGCTATTTGGGAGTCTCTGTTTGCAGGGTGTGGTTAGGTTGCTGCTTTGGCGTTCTGAGGTATGAGGCTAGGCCATGGTGTTTTGTTTTTTGCTTCTTGGGTGGCAGTGGTGAGGTGAGCGGGTAAGGAGGTGCTGGTTAGATGGACTAACACCCGCTCCTCCAGGTGGACGGTTTGGTGAGTTGATTTGGAAGGAGTCATGATCTTGACGGTTTTACTCCTTCCGAATTTGAATCCAAGGACTTGAATCGTAGAGGTTTCTCTTCTCTTCCCTTTTCTTATCTATTACTCATCATCTCACTTGATCTTAACTTTAGATTTCTTGGCACTTGTTGGTATTGTGAACTTAAGAGTAGGGTCAGGGTTAACATAAGTCGTAGCCCATCCCGTTCTACAAGGATGGACCTTGGCGTTTGATGGAGCTTCAGATGTTCCTATCTGAAAGTTGCTCTTTTTAAGTTCATGTACCGGCATAGAGTGTAGGAGCATGTTCATTCAAGTTTGATGGGTTCACTTGGTTCTTCAGTTTGGTTTGGCGATATAGATTGGTTGGTTTCAGTTTGGCTCTTGTGGTTCTCTGTTCAGTGGCTTTCTCTTGGTTGCTTTGATGATTTTGGAAGTCTAGGCCTGCTCTGGGAGATCTATGCTCTACTTATGCTCCTCCCTCCTTGTTGGCTTTCCCTTGGAGACTAGTTAGTTTTGGTTTTTCTAGCCTGGTTGATGTTGTACTAGTCTTCGGTTGCGTATTGGTTTGTTTACGGTTTCGGTGTTGCATCACCTCTAGCTTCTCTTGTTCGCTGTCGTTTTTCATTTTCTGTCTGCTTTGTGTATCTGCGTATCAGAACATTTCTTATGCTCTACGCTTTTATCTTTATTAATGAAAAAATTGACTGATTCAAAAAAAAAAAAAAAAGAAAAAAAAAGAAAAAACAAAAATGTACACCAAATCAGTTAGGCTTTTGGAAGATGATGTTATTCTGTTTTAAAGCCATAAAGTAGCTCTTTGATTCAAACTGCCAGTAGCCAGCAACACAACACGGCTTGCACTTTCCGCTCTGAAGTATAAATGATTAAAGGGTTGGCTACATTCCCCCCAAACTTGTCTCTTTTAATTTCAAGCCCCCAGCTTAAAATTCGTGTCACTTTGATGGAAAGTAGGAAGGAGTTTTCCGTTATAACCACAATATTGGGACCACAGTGGTGGCATTGTCGGGACATGTGGCGTTCATTTCGGAATCATGCCTTTAATTGCAACTTGGTCCCTCAATGAAAAGGGCTCAAATTGTTTTCTGCCCATATATTCCCCCCCCCCCCCCAAAAAGTGTTACGTGGCCCCACATAGAGCTTTGTATTCCTTACTTTACTCAATTAATTATAATTGTGTTCAGTAATTTTGTCCCATTGTCAGTCATGTTGCTTTCTTTATCTATTCATACACATAGAAACGTAAACATATACACATACAAACAGAAACATATACACATAGAAACATAAACGTTATGATATGAAGAAAACAATGAAAAAACTATGTTTCTGTTTCTATGTTTTCATGTTTCTGAGAATTCAATTGAATACATAAACATTATTTCCAATTCCATATATAAAAGAAAAAAAAATTGAAAAAAAAAACTTCTCAGAAAAATAAATTGAAATGAGAGCTTCCATGGAAGCTCAAATTAAAAAAATTAAGAAAAATGAGATGAGCTTGATGGAGCTTCCATGGAACTATGGAAGGTCCCAATTATAAAAAAAAAAACGAAAAAAATATTTTAAAAGAAGGAGATCGGAGCCATGGAAGCTTGAATTGGAAGCTCTTAACTGAGCTTCCATTGAATCTCTTAAAGTTTCTTTTTTCCATTTTTTTTTTTTTTTTTTCTTCTCTGTAGCCGCGCGCTGGATTCCAAAAACGGAGATCTTCCATGTCCGATTGAACATAGCTTCCATGTCCGAAGGAGTAGAGGAAGACGAGGAGAGAGAATGATTGAGAGAGGAGAGAGAAAGCAAGGGAGAGTAAATAATCGGGAAAGAAGACTGAAATAATTTAGGGACGATGATAAGAGGAATGGAGTAAGTAGTCTTATGAACTTTTGTTATTTGAATTTGTAGTGCCATAAATTTTGTAAGCCAAGGTATGAAAGACTTTTATTGGAACTAGGAAGACCACATCTATTAAATATGAAAGTGGATGGATTACTTGAATAAAAGAACGGGGGACTAGTAGGGGACCAATTAAGTTTAAAGCCAATACAAAGCATTGGGGGAATTGTAATATATGCTGCAAAATGTAATGCTCAATTTGCCAATGAGCAATGAGGGGCATGTAAGGAAAAGGGATAACTTTAGGCTAAATGTAATAAATCCAATGATTAAATAGTGTAACCTGAAGTTTATGTAACTTCAGGTTAGCGCGCGAGTGAAGTCATGAATAGCAATACCAAATCAAGTAAGAAATATTGTAGCACTGATCGTGGAAGAGATCGAATTAGCAACTCGTCACCACAAGAACTGGATACTTTACCGACGGATGGTATCCGTCGGTATCCGGGTACCGATCCGTCGGTAAGTACTTACCGACGGATCGGTAACCACTTACCGACGGATAAACAGCCCGTCGCTATTTTATCCGTCGGTAATGCCGTTACCGTCGTTTCTTATTCGTCGCTAAATTTAGCGACGGATAATACCGACGGACTGACGAATAGGGGCGTTGACCAACCCTTATTCGTCTGACCGACGGATGTGACGATTACCGACGGATAACGTTATCCGTCGGTATGACCGGTTGACTTAGTCAACCGGAACTTACCGACGGATAAATTTATCCGTTGGTATATTTTTTTTTCTTAAAATTTTTTTTATTATTTTTATTGATAATTGTACAACAACCTGTTTAATAATATAAATTTACGTACGTACTAAAAATTAAAAATCATTAAATTTGAATTGAAAATAAAATTCAATAAAATTCGATTCTTCAAAATAGAAAAACGTTTACTACAAATGTAAATGTGAAAGTTTTACTACAAATGCCCAACTAAAATGTAGAAATCTAGGGACGACGACCACTGGAACCCGAAGGAGCATGAGAACTGCCTTGCAAACCCGCACTCCCTGCCGTACCAGGGCTCCCCTCCCCGGTCTGAAACACAGCTCCCTCTGCGAACGGGTCCATGCCAATGGGATGCTTCTCCAGAATCTTCTTCAGCACCAAATTCTGCGTCTCCACCTGACACAAGTAATGATCGATGTAGTTAAGAATATGAAAGATAGATGCAAGCAATGTAAATGAGCATACAAGTGGTTATACATCTACATGACATATCAACATAATATTAGCATACAAATGAATATACCTGAGACACAAGTGTGTCCTGAATGCTCTTCATCATAGCATTCTCGGCCCTAAGTGCTGCCAGCTCCTCAGCCAATCGAGAATCTGTGCTGGAGGTAGAACCGGATGAGCGCTGAAATGATTCAGCTACAAGAGAACGTCCCAAGTTCCCTAAGCCATAGATCGACCACTTAGGGCCAGGAGGGTTCACCTCGAGGAAGGCAGCGTTCTCTTCCTCCATCGTAAGTATGTCACCCTTCTCTTGCATCTTAACCAAGTAAAAAGCCTCAACCTCCTCCTACAAGCAGTTAAGCAATACATGAGTTGATATATTACAATACATATAGAAACTTTTTAAAAAGAAATACAGTACAAGTAACTCAAAGTACTCATTTATGTACTTACATTCAGTTTCTTGGCTTTCTTGCATGTCCACTTGCCGTTCTTGAACTTGGCATTTCTCACCATGGTCAAGTACGACAAGCATCCTTGTCCAGTGAGCCTCTGTTCATTTTGCAAAGTAATAAGTGTCAGTGTTTACAATAAAATTTTAAGAATATTGAAAGTGACTGGAGTAAAGCACAAGTTAACTTACTGCATTGAGGTCACGAGTGGCCTGAGACTGTGTGCCGAGATGGTGCTTCGAATAGTCCTCGTCTTCACCGGAGCTGCTTCTGTCCGCCCGTGCTCGATTCTTCTTGTTCTGATCTGCTAGGTCCTCGGCATCCTGTGTCTTCCAGTAAGCCAACCACAGAGGCCACTCGCTTTCGTGGATGAATCTAGGCCTCACTCGAGACTCCTTAAGGTCGTGGACCTTGTCTCGGTAACAACGAGCACCAACAGTGTTGAAAACAAACCAAAGCTCCTTCAATAGCACGTTTGGCAAGTAGTAGTGTTTCTAACCACCAAAACAACCAATTTAGAACGACACAACAATCAATACAACAAGAACAAGATCAACGTAAGCACAATGGTGACTAACATATCACCCAAATATAGTGGCTAACATACCACTCACATTGCCCTAAAAAAACAACTAACACATGGTGACTAACATATCACCCAAATATAGTGGCTAACATACCACTCACATTGCCCTAAAAAAACAACTAACACATGGTGACTAACATATCACCCAAATATAGTGGCTAACATACCACTCACATTGCCCTAAAAAAACAACTAACACATGGTGACTAACATATCACCCAAATATAGTGGCTAACATACCACTCACGTAAATTTAGAATAAAAATAAAACAACGTTTACTAAACATTTAAGATTGTTACAATACCCGCAGCTCATCGAAGTAGAAGCCAATGACATGGTCAGGCAGCCTTGACCACTTCTCCCCACCACGGTCCTCAGATGGTGTTGGAGCGATGAACCTGGAGTTGATGATGTCACCGATCTTCGAATGGGCAGATGCAGGGTAAAACCTATTATGATTGTTAAATACAAATAAGAATGAATAAGCATAATAAAGTATACGTAATATGTCACAAGTTAAACAATAAACTAAACAACAGAAAGTGTACTTACGCAGCTTTCCCGTTAGCGAACAGAACAGGCTTCCCCTTATACATGGCACCCAGGGTCGGCGTCTCGTATGGGCAACCATCAGCAGGTAGGTTCGCAAATGGGTCAAACTTAGCCTTCTTCTTCCTAGTTGACGATGAGGAGCTACTCCCCTCCGATAATCCAATGATGGGTGGAACTACACCCTGCTCGTACCCTGGGGCTCCAGGAACTCGTAACTCGGGTGGAATGTAGTTGCACCTAGGTTTCGGCATCTGCAAATAAAACAATATCAAGGTTAGTATGATGGTATGAAATATGCACGTACAATATAAAGCATTATCAATTAACGTAAATGCACACACAAGGGAATATACATATAAATGACATAGCAACATAATTTATTAATTACCAATTAAAGGTTCATCCAACTCTAACTCTACAAAATGATCCTCGTGCAGGGCAAACTGCCCATCTTTATCCTGTATAGGGCGTCGTGCTACATCATCCACTAAATCCGACTGGAACGAGTTGGTTATGGACTCGTCCTTCTCTATATACTCAATCTTGGAACGAGCACGTATGGGTATCACACCCAACCAATCACCCTTGGCCTTAGACACACCTGGATAGGGAAAGTAGACAGCTTGTGTTGCTTGACTGGCTAACACAAATGGCTCGTACTTTTTGTACTTCTTCTTCTGGTTGATCTCAACCAAATCATAATCCACATGTGTTCTCGTACCATCTGTAGAAGGGTCGTACCAGTCAACCTCAAATAGAACTGTACGTTTCAAAGGTACACCTGGATATTCAATACGAACAATCCGTCTAAGGGTACCAAAGAAATCCTGCCCCTCCCCTCCTATATCTGCCCCAAGCATAGAAACGCCACTGTTGGCAGTTTCTTTGTGCAATGACCTGTCATGCGTGTCAAACCTAAGTCCATTTACTACGTACGATGTGAATGTCACGGCCCCCCGCAAAGGACCACTTGCTAGAGCTAGTACGTAAGGACATGTGATATTGTTGGCAGGATTTCTTGCATATGCACCAAACCATTGTGGAAATTCAGTTTCCACTTGCTGTTGTCGTAAGTACTCAATAGTATCATCTGCCATTATTGGATCATTCTCCAAACAACGTTCTTTAAAGTACCGATCAAATATGGCCATATACTTGTCCACACTTTCACAGTTCCTAAGGATGTAAAAGTGAGCAGCCATGTACTCTTTCTCTGTCAAATATTCTTTCTTCTCCTCACCTATAGGTCGTCCAGTTCCTAAGGTCGCCCCAGGCTTGTAACGCTTGTATCGTTCCTTCCCACAATGTTTGCAACTTAGCAACTCTGCATCCTCCTCCCAATAAATCATGCACATATCGGGGCAACAATCAATCTTCTCCATAGGCAACCCCAAACCACGCATCTTCTTCTGCGCGTGATAGAAATTGGTAGGAATCAAGTTAGGCTCGGGAAACGCCTTCCTAAGGATGTTTAACCAAGTGTTGAAGTTCTCTTCTGATTGGGCACCCTCAGCTTTGGCACTCAAAGTTTGAGACACCAACTCTAACTCGGTCATAGGACTGCCTGGAAAGATAGGCTTCTTTGAGGACTCTAACATCTCGTAGAATGCCATAGTCTCGGCATTTGGAGACTCCTCAACATCCTCCATATTACTGACACCAAAATCAATACCATGTGCAACATTCTCCAACATGGCATCCATATCACCATGTACTGACGATGGACCCGAGGAAACGGCGGACAAATCCTTGGTCCGTCTCATCTTTCTCGCGCTCCCATAGTCTAGGAGCAAAGGAACAGTCTCACCGTGATGATTCCATACCTTATAATCAGGCACGAATCCCCTACTTCTCACGTGCTGCTTAACCATATTGGGGCTCAACCATTGCGTGTTTCTACATTTATTTGCACTACAAGGACACTTCATATCCCCACATTTCAAACAATCAGGGTGTGCAAGTGCAAATGCAATAAATGAATCAAGCCCCTGCTCGAAACTAGGCAGAATCATCCCATGCTTGGTCCGTTTATACATCCAAGACCGATCGGGTTCCATTTCAACAATGACTAACCTGAAATTCTTTAATTATTAAATTCATACATTTTCAATATTCATATTTAGAATTGAAATGTAGTTTTAAGGATATTTATATGTCTTATACAGATTTGAAGTTAACATTATAATCATTTTATTATTATGTTATAATCATTTCATTTAATTTTACCAACCATCAACAACATCTCTAGACTAGCATCATCAACAACAACCATATGAACATATCTCTAGCCTAACATTATCAACCATATCACCAATCAACCATATAACAACATCATCTCTAGCCTAACATCATCAACCTTATCACCAATCAACCAACCATTAACAACATCATCTCTAGCCTAGCATTGTCAACAACAACCATATGAACATCATCTCTAACCTAACATCATCATCATATCATCATCTCGAACCCATTTTCACTTTATTTCAAAACCCCCAAATTGAGCTACAAGTCTCGATTTTCATAAATTACTCTATTTTATCGTATTCAACTACAAAATTAACCTTATATAAGTACATAACCTAGTTATGGAACATTAAATTCGATTAAATACAAAACTAAAAAAAGCCCTAAATTGATCTAAGTCTCGATTTTAATTAACAAACCCAAATTAACATAATCCAAAACTAACATTCAACTATAACAACTAATATCTACTTAATACTAACATACATTTCCATAATTTAAGAAATCCCCAAATTAATAAAATCCCAAAATCGATTCATTACTCAATTTTAACAACAATCAACTACACATTTAAGCAAAATATACTTGTATCAACTACTATGTAACATACATTTGACAATTTAACCAACAATTAGATAATTCCCAAATTAAAAATCAAATAAGGGTTAGAGTTCATACCTTTGATTTTGCACAAATTGACCAAAAAAAATCCAAATTGAAGGTTGTTCCTTGTTCCTTGTGCAATAAGCTTCAATTTGCTACCAAAATGGATGAAAATGGTGAAGTTTTGAAGGAGAAATGGAGATGAGAAGTGTGAAAAACGGAAAGAAGAAAGAAAGGAGAAGAAGATGGAAATGGCGTTCTGCCAGTCGCGGCCGGTATAAATGGAGCTTACCGACGGATAAGCTTATCCGTCGGTAAGTGTAATTTAATTTTTTTTTTTTGTTTATTCTTAATATTTAGCGACGGATAACTTATCCGTCGCTAAGATACCGACGGATAAAAACCTATTAGCGACGGATGACGAACAAAGTGGTCAACTTTGTTCGTTATCCGTCATCCGTCGCTAATAATGCCCGATCCGTCGCTATTTACCGACGGATAAAATCCGTCATTTTATCCGTCGGTAAAGTTCTGATTTTTTGTAGTGCGTGTTCTGTCCAAACATTGGGAATTCAGTTGGACCTTAGTTTACCATATGAAAAGTTCACTACAAAAAATCTGCCCTATAGCGACGGTTATTAAGCGTCGCTAAAAATACCATTAGCGACGGTTTTCTATGATTGGCGATGGCTACTAACCGTCGCGGATAATGCGAGAAAAACAACACGCCTATCTCTCGCTAGCCTTCTTGACTGGTCAAAAGTTCAGAAATTTTGAAAGTATTAATTAATTAATTAATTAAATTATGATAGCATAACAGAATAAAGAAATTGAAATACTCTCATTTAACATCATCATAAACGAAAATCCCAATTTTCATTCTAAATTCGATCAAACAATCTCGAATTTCTGCTCGATGAAGATGGCGGATGTCAGATGTAAGCTCGAACAATCAATCATGAAGAACGTCGATTAGACAACCGTAGAAGATGACGCACATCGGAGACTTGGAGCGGTTCTACTTTTGGCGACGGATTATAACCGTCGCCAATAGGTTTCGGCGACCGATTTTTTGAACGGGGATAAAAGTACGACGCCTCTTTTAGCGACGGTTGTCCAATGGTCTCTAACCGTCGCTGATGCATTTGGCGACGGTTTAAAGTGATTAGCGATGGTTAGTAACCGTCGCTAAAAGCTAGTTTTGCTGTAGTGGTTGTGATAAGGAGCTTTATCATGTACCAAGAATTGTGCCAAAAAATTTCACACCTGTTCAAAGGATACTTGTTCACTTAATTGCAGGACATACATACGTAGTCTCTATCTCTCAGTTACATGTGATCGAAACCATGATTTAACATATATGGAATTGTTGATATCTGCTGTTTTCAGGCTAAATGTTGAAAGGCTCTAACTTTATACAAATTGTCATGGAAAGTCCTTGACATAGTGACATACCGTGCAGCCTCCTGAAATGTATTTCACTGGAAACATTGGCATTGCAGATGCCATGCATTCTCAAACTTCCTGTGAAGACTTGTTTTTTCGCAACCTCAAAAGCTTGTGTCTTAAAGATGTTATCATTGTGAATTATATCTATAATACTGACACATTGATTCTAACTTCACCGGTCCTGGAAACATTTGATCTTGATCAATGCGAGCGAATGGTTGAACGTGAAGTGTGTGAAAACTAAGCTCCGATTAAAAACTGTATAACGTATGTATAATTGGCCAAAGTTTCAAATTCGGAAAAAAAGAGAACATAGTCATTAGCCTTCCCCCCAAGCATGAAGGAAGAGGACACCCTCCCTAAGTCGCAATGCCACATAGAAGCAGCCACCGAAGCCTCGGTGAACGACTTATCCTAAATTAAATGTTGGAATAGTCATAAATGCATGAAGCAAATTGAGGCGTCCAATCCATCTTAAGGTCTTCCGGCTACTGCGTCCTTGTGTAAATTTAGTTCATTTTTTTAAAATTGTTTTTAAAAATTTCTTTGGAGGACTATTCAATATCTCTCGCATGAATCAGTCTGCGTGGTACTCTAATTCGCGAATTGAGACGAAATATAGTCATCAAATTAATAAAAAAAATTAAACCGTCATTTGGATTGATTTGTGTTGATATGGATTGCATATTCCAAGTTTAGAAAAAAAGACTATATTTGCTACAAGTTTGAAAGTTTGGACTAAATTACAATGATTTTGAAACTTTGAACTATATTTGTCACAATTTTAAAATTTTAGACTAAAACTATCATAACCAACAGACGTTATACTGCATGTGGCATCCGACAAACTAAATGTATGTTTAGCAAAATAAACTAATAAGGTGATTGTCAACTCATGAGTCAACTTCTTTTTTTTCTACAATTTATACTGGTATTCGCATCGGCGACTAATGCAGTCGAGCACCGTCAGGTCCTTTTTTAGTGGCCGCTCATCCAATGTGGTTTTTTACATCCACAAAACTCTAATCCCAAAACTTGCTTAAGTGGTTTTTTACATCCACAAAACTCTAACCCCAAAACTTGCTTAAGTGAACTCAATGCCCTTTACCATTTGAGTTAACAAACTTTGGTTTAGCTTATAAGCTACACAGAGTAACTTCTCTTTGATTTTGCTTCTCCCAATCGTCGAGCTTGATGGATTCAACTCTTTTCCCTGACCCTCGACCTATCATTTCCTTTCGAAATTCAATATGCATGGCAGAAATGGGACACACTACAAGAAAACAGCATTTTAGCAACCACATTTAGTAACCGATGGATCCGTTGCTAAATTTAGCGACCGATCGGTCTTTTCGCAACGGATGGAAGAGCTTAGCGACGGATGGGTAAATTCGCCCTTAGAGCGGCTAAATATTTAGCGACGGATCGCGAAACAGCAACGGATAATCCATCCGTCGCTAAGATTCCAAATTTTTTTACGCCGGTCAATGCGTTTAGCGACGGATGACTCCATCCGTCGCTAAAACTATATTTTTTTAAAAAAAAATAATATAGCAACGGATTGTTATCCGTCGCTAATATAGCGACCGATCGCTATATTACGACGGTTCACCATCCGTTGCGAACTGTCTTCCTCTTCCCCAACTCGATTTACAGAACGCATTTTCTTCCTCTCTTCTCTCTTCTTCTCCATTTTTCTCACTTCTTCTCTCCAATTCCAATCTTCCCTTATACTCCATCATTTCTTCCAATCTTGGTGTCAAATCGAAGCCAATTCAACAAGGAATGTAGTGAGACATTCAATTTGAAGTGGGTTGTTCTATTTATTCCGCAATTAAAGGTACTAATCTCGAAACCTAACTTTTGTAAATTTGGTATTTTTTCAATTTTGAAGTGTTTTATGGTTTATTAGCTAGTTTTGATGTTAGTATTGTTCAATTGGGATGTTTTGGGATGTAGTGGGTTCGATTATGTTTGAGATTTGAATTGGGTTTGATTATCTTTAGGATTTCAATCGGGTTCGATTATGTTTGGGATTATCTACGTATTTAGTTTTGTTCAATTAGTGTAGTTTGTTTGGGATATACTAATTAGATTTGAAAATTGCATAAGTATAATTATAATGGAAATATGAGTAATTATAGTGTATTGTAATTAGTTATTATAATGGAAATTGTATAAATATAATGAAAATATAGATAAATATAGGTAATTATAGTGTATTGCAAGTTTTATTATAATGAAAATTCCATAAGTATAATGGAAATATATAGATAAATATAGGTAATTATAGTGTATTGGTAGTTGTTACTATAATGCAAATTGCATAATTATAATGAAAAATATATGTAATTATAGTGTATTGTAAGTAGTTATTATAATAAAAATTGTACAAGTATAATGGAAATATAGATAAATATAGGTAATTATTGTTTAAAAAAATTGTAAGTATGAAGGAAATAACTCATTGATAAATTAAAGTTAGAAGATAATATGAGTATTTTTATTTCTAATGTAGAAATATTTTGGAGTATATATAATGCAATGTAAAAAATTGATAATTAAAATGAGTACTTGGTGAAAAAGTTAGTTTCTGGGTAAGAATGAATCCTAGATGCTCATATGTTTTTGTTGGCTCAGCCTGACTGAATATATGCATGCATATGTAATGTAATGTGGGTATCCATTTCACAGCTCCTACAGTGAAATTGGTTGTGATTGGTTGAATTATCTTCCAAAAGTAGTGGAGACTGAGCAGGCAAGTAGATATTGGAAGAATAGGTTGCACGAATCCTGGAATCTAGCTAATGATAGGAGATATGCAGAAACTCTGATGTTGAAAATACTAGAGAAACTGTATGTTATATAATGTCTGAGAGAAGTAGAGAACTTAGGTTTCTTGGAATGGCTATATGCTGGGTAAACAGATGAGATGCGAAATCTTTGGTCACAATGCCTGTCAAGTGGCAAAGATTTGATGACCTGGACATGCTACACTTCCCTTAACTGACTGCTCAACACTTGAAGCTAGATGTAGTTTCTTGATCTTGTTCACATAATGCATTTGCGAAACACGAGAGCATGGATGCGTTTTAGGATGTGCTCCATGCTATATATGAGGTGGTTCCTTATCGCTACAAATCAGCTTGTGTTGATTGTATGCAGCGTTCTGTCATTGTTAAGGGAAAACTTCCAGACTTTGCTAATATCCATTCTGCAGATGTGATTTCTATGTTTGTCAAAACAGGTTGTTTTCACAATGTAGAATAAAGTTTTGGTGTTCCTATGTGAATTGAATCTGATCTTGTAACTTGAAACAATAAAATCATGCATAGAACTGAGGAAACTTATCAGCAAACACATTGATAATTTTTTTAATCTTTTCAGTTCATATTTCCTCTGGGATTCTAAGAAATTTTTCTTTTACTAGTTGCTTCTAGATTTTAGTGTTGTTATCTGTGATAATTTTTTCATATTGTGTGTTGTAGTTATTATTCTGTGTCCAATAAAATATTGACCGTGATTAGGGATTTAATTAATGTTTCGGAAGAAAAAATTCCTCATTAGGAAGTTATGAAATGGAAGAAGGGGTTATATTGTTTTTGTTCTTCTTTGGTGAGTTTGTTTCAGCTTCTTCTTCTTATTTATTAGCCAAATTCTCCATTTCATAAACGAAATGCATGTTTGCAAAAACTTTCAAGTAACCTGAATTGTATAAATAGAGCAGATCCACGAAAAGTGAATTTCAAGAAAATGTGGTGGGTGCCTGCAGAGTGGAAGTAATAATGTTAAACAGAGAAAAGGCCAGAGTCTAGTCTATAGAGAAGAACAAGCTACCAGTTCTTTGAACTGATTGTTTCAGATTATTTTCAAGAACCACAACCACAAGCTACAATCAGTTTTTCAAACAGAAATCAAATAAGCTATACGGTCAGTTTCTAATAATCTGTTGTAACTGTGCACTGAGTCAAAAGGTTTGGAACATCTCATGTATGTATGTATAGCATATGTGCTTATGGAAAAGTTTTTCTCTTCTGTTCAACATATAACTGTGTGCTTACTTTGCTCCGTTTCCGTTGCTCTCTGAGTAGGACCTGGTAATTGTTTTGGAAGCCATGAGACTTGTACCAATTGCTTTATCCCCAGTTACCCCGAGTTTATCTTTGAGAATATGCACACAGCTGGGATACTCTGTGGACCATTTCAATGCCATCACCTGGGTTAGTCTCTTTCTCTCTCCACACAATACATAGTTAACATGGAAAGCATTAGGAATTTACATTTGCTCATTGGTTGATTACAGAATGAAACCAAATGGGGTGGGCTGAAGCATGGCCACGTAACAGCGCAGCCAAAACCTGTTTTTGCCAATTTTCTCCTCACCGGCTGCCGCCGAACTCTCTTCCCTCTCCTCTCTCACCGCCGCTGCATCCCAACTACCCACCGCCTCTACTGTTCAAGTCAGCGGAATGTGGTCGAGATTCTCGAAGAGAGAGGTCTCCTCGACTCTCTCACCAGCGAAGCTCTCAGAGACACCACCACAAAGCAACAACAGCAGCTGAGAGTTTACTGTGGTTTCGACCCTACCGCAGAGAGCCTCCATCTCGGCAACCTCCTCGGTATCATTGTCCTTTCCTGGTTCCTCCGATGTGGCCACCGCGCCGTTGCTCTAGTCGGCGGCGCCACCGGCCGAGTAGGTGACCCGTCCGGGAAGAGTCGCGAGAGGCCCGATTTGGATCCTGTAATCATAGACCGTAACATCTCCGCCATCTCCGCCACAATTAGGAGCATTCTAGGGCGAGAATCGACGAATTCGTTCGAAATAATGGACAATTACGATTGGTGGAAGGATGTGAAGCTGCTGGATTTCCTGAGGGATGTTGGTAAGTATGCGAGGATGGGGGTTATGATGTCGAAGGAGAGTGTTCGGAGGAGGCTTGATTCTGAGCAAGGAATGAGCTACACTGAGTTCACTTACCAGCTGCTCCAGGGCTATGACTACCTTCGTTTGTTCCGTGACGAGGGTGTGAACGTTCAGATCGGAGGGAGTGATCAATGGGGCAACATTACTGCTGGAACCGATCTAATTCGGAGAATTCTTCAGACGGAAGGGGCGTATGGACTCACATTCCCTCTTCTGCTAAAGTCTGATGGCACAAAGTTTGGAAATCGGAGGATGGTGCTGTATGGCTCTCGCCTGCGCTCCTTTCGCCTTACCAGTTTTACCAGTACTTTTTCTCCGTTAGTGATGCGGATGTTGTTAGGTTTCTTAAGATTCTTACGTTTGTGAGTATGGAAGAGATTGATCAGATTGAGAAAGGGATGAAGGGAGATGGTTATGTCCCCAATTCGGCCCAGCGAAGGCTTGCTGAGGAGGTTACACGATTTGTTCATGGGGAAGAGGGGCTTAGCGAGGCGATGAAGGCTACTGAGGCATTGAGACCTGGTGCGGAGACTAAATTGGATTGGAATACTATACAGACTATTGCAGAGGATGTTCCATCTTGTAATTTAGAACGGGAGCAGGTGTTGAGCAGCTCTCTGGTTGACTTGTCGGTTTCTACTGGTTTGCTTGAAAGTAAATCTGCTGCTCGTCGTCTACTTAAGCAAGGGGGGCTTTACTTGAACAATAGCAGGATTGATAGTGATGGGAAGAAGATTGAACCTGATGATATTATAGATGGGAAGGTTATTCTTATATCAGCCGGCAAGAAAAACAAAATGATTGTGAGGATATCTTGATCGATCGTAAGCTTCTTTGAATGCTATTTTTGAATGCCAACTGTAGGTCGACATTGCAGTTTTGACACGGATGCTTGTAATTGTGCTAGTTGATTCACATTGTCATGGCCTTTTTTTCATTTTTTGTAATCGTATTTCTGTGTATCCTTATCAGGATTTTTTTCCTTCTTTCTTTTGCATATTCTTTGCAGATTTCAGTTTTGTTTAGAATCTATACAGTAGAAGAACATTATCCATGAACCATGATCATATTTTTCCAGAAACAGACTACTTACTAGTGCAGCACTACCCAAGTGAAATCTCAGGTTTGTCCTTCTGTCGACACTGCGGTGCTTCAATTGTGGATGTCAAGAAAAACACTTGATTAGGAAGTAGTAATTAATTATGCAGTGTAGTTAATATACATATATATATATAAATAATAATAAATACAATAGCACCTCTCTACCCTAGATCTAAACAACATACATCTATCATTCAAGATCAAGTCTCTTTCTTCTTCTCTCTACTCTTTCATCATCCATCACGGTGCCATCACGCCTTTCACTACCATATGCCTTCCACTTTCGCCTTGCACCACCATGTACCTCTTATCTTTTTACTCTTCCCATCATTCAATGCTTCACTCACAATTTCCAGATAAGGTATTTTACAATTTAGTCACCTAAAAGATGATGTAGAACCCAATCTACCTATTCTACCTTCAATACGCTGTTAGAGAAGTCTAGAATATAAACTAGTGTAAAAGACACGATAACTAAAACAATAAATGAACCTAAACTCTCTGTAAAACTGATTGTTCTTCGTCTCTGTTGTGTTTCTGAGTAGTCGACCCTTCTGTATATATATTAGTGAAAATCCTTGTCGAATACTATCAGGAAACACGTCTTGATGAAAGGAAACCCGGAAATTTTTAAGCCTTAAAGCTGCATCAACCCACGATACAATCTTGTAATCACCATAAATGTTGCTACTACAACTAAGATTCATAAGTTCCAATTCCACATCAAGCATAGTTTGTTTTAACAATTTATCAACGAAATCTACAAAACTTCCACAAACTCGTTATTTGGCATTTGGACTTCTAAGAATTTGGCCTGAGACAAACAGCTTAGGATTTGGTCACGTGTACCGCACGTGTGGGGTTATATGTAATTGAATTTTCAGAAAAGGTAGTGAGATGAAAAAAAAATATAGCCGTTGGAACATCATTTTTGCTATTTAAACCCCTTCTAACTCAATTTTTGGTAGTTTTCACCTTCTTTTACTTCTATATCTTCTTCCATCTTAAGATAATGAGTGATTCGGGTGGTATTCGTCCGGTTTGCAAGGGTACAAGATGTCGAAAGCGTACTATCTTATCTGTGGGCAGTGACGGCAGGTTTTATTGGAGGTGTCCGGCACATTGTTGGTCAGAATGGGCAGAGGAAGAAAATAATGCACGAAGGCGGGGAGAAATGATTCATCCCACAGTTATATGGGAGTATAATGTTCATCCGACGCCTCGACAACGCGTGCAACAAACAGAAGAAATCATTGAAGAACAGAGAGAAGCACAAGTGCAGCTACCTAGACAGCAACAAGTGAAGCATTGCAGGAAAAATGTAGATGTAAAAAAAAGGCCAAGAGAAGACAAATACCATAGGATTAGGCAACTAGTTTGCATAAACCTTTTACTACTTGCTATGTACCTTTTCTTGCAAATTTGGAAATCATTCATGTAATAGAAGTATAGAACATCTTGAACAAGTGCAATATCTTCAACTTACATAATCCATAACATTGAAATGAACCAAAGGATACTATCTTCAACTTACATAATTCATAATCCATAATCCATAACATTGAAATGAACCAAAAGGATAATAGGTTTTCTTATGGAATTAACTGATGAATGTGTATTTTACACTTTCATTCGAGTCCTTTTCACCTATTTTAGCTATCATCTATGTTAATTTATCTATATTTTAATATATTTTATTAGAATAGTGTCACGTTTCCCTTTAGATTTTATTTTACAGGTTTTGGTTGAAATTCGGAGATTTCGGGGCAATTATATTGAAGTTTACAAGGAATTGGTGTTCCAGAAGCCTATTTGGAGTATCTGAAGGTTTCCGGATAGAATTTGGAGTCTAGGGGCCGAATCTGGAGGTTAGAAGGCTACTAGAAGTCATAAACCGAGTCCGAAAAGGTAAAGAAATCCAAATCCGGGTCGAAAAACGCTGAAATTCCGCGAAATATTGGAGGGCGAACCGCCGGAATCATGGGCGAACCGCCCCAGAGATATTTCGGGCCTATATATAGTGCTCAGTTTTCTCTCCGAAAATCATATCTTTCCAAGCCTACTTTCTCACCTCTCTCTATAGTTTTAGGTAGGAACTTCCCGGGGCCTGTCCTGGGAGTTCCATAACTTAGGGGATACTTTTTCATAACAGATTGGAGCGAGTAGGATCGCAATCATCCGGAGATTGACAACCTTTGTTAACTTTGTATCTTACAGTTTTTATCTACTTATTTTATTCTTCTTTCAATATGTTTTCTTCTATGATTGCTATTGATTGCATGCCTATTATGAGTAGCTAAACTTATCATTGGTGGTAGTATGTGAATTCTTAGCGAGGGAAGATAATCATGCTAATGGCTATATCGTGCATTATACTCCGTGTCATTGCTTTATTTCGTTGATCAGTTGCAACCAAAATTCTCGTATGTTGTATTGATTATTATGCACGCATGGACACTAGTCGACCATCAGACCAATTATCTTCGTAGTGTTGAATGATTACGGAACACATTAGGACAACAATGTTGACTAGTCAGACCAAATTATCTTCGTAGTGCTTAATACTTGCAACAGGACACAAGATTGATTCAAAGATCTCTATGCAAGACCGAGGAATTTATGCATGATATCGACCCATTATGTTAAGAAGGACCATACTATCACCAATCTCCATTATCTGCTTGAAAACCCCTATTGCTTTCTATCTGCTGATTTATATTCTTTTGTTAAATAGATAAAGCTAGTTATAGTCCTGAGAGAACGACACTCGAGTCATTCTACTACTACACTACGGTTTTCGTTGTAGTTGTGGATTGCCTTTGGCTAAATAACAAAATTTATTTGACTGAACCGGGACCTGACAAATCCCAGTTCATCATTAACATCATAAGAACTGATCCCAAAAAGAAGATTAACAACTATAAGTTTTCAATAGCAGCAAGGCAAGCAAAAAGAAAATCACAAGTCTAACTCAGTCTTCTCCAAACCATGCATTCCACCCTCCACCTGTCTGTCTTCCTGCACCTCTACCATTCCTTCCACCTCTACCATTCCTTCCACCTCTGGCTCTCCCACCACCTCTTCCTCTCCCTCCACCTCTGCTAGTGCCACCAGTTCTTCCAGCTCCCCTCCCTGATCCACTGCTACTGCCAGCTCCCCTCCCTGATCCACTGCTACTGCCAGCTTCCATCCCTGATCTACTGCTGCTACCAAACTCTGTCCTCTGCCTGACATTTCTTCCATTTGTGGCAGCAAACTCCTACCATTCCATACACAGATGGAGCAAACAATCATAGAACAATCATACATATTGAAAGCATAACAATTATACTAATTTCAAATCACAATAAGAAAGGAGTCACAAGTGTATTGCTGCACTTACAGTTGGAGTAGGATTTTCAGGTGCAATTGGAACTTCATCTGGGACTTGGTCAGTCATTGGAACTTCATTTTGTGGTGGAGGAACAGGTGTAGGTTGTTGTTGTGCCCCCCATGTTCTTTGCTGCAACCAAAATAATCCCTTGTTAGCATATGAAAATTAAAAATTAAGTCAAGTAGTACAAGTTAAGCTAGTACTTACAAGTGTTGGGCATTTATTCTTATTGTGGCCTTGAGTTCTGCATAGACTGCACCTTGGTGGTTTCCTCTGCCTATTAATTGGAGCCTTGGATTTGTAGCCTTGTTCTGAGGGATGCTTAATTCTTACAAGTTGTGGCCTTCCAACTTTCTTCTCTAAAGTTGGTAGTGAGCATTCTTCCTGTGTAAGGTTACTAGGCAGAATCTGTAGTCATCAATGGGCCATATAGTCATGTCATATGTCCTTACATAAGCAGCAGTAGTATGATTGGAGGAGACATATTTCTCAGCATCATCTCTGAGCCAAGTGATGGCTGTCCATGCATGTCTGCATGGAATTCCACTTAGGTCCCATCTGTTGCAATTGCAGGACCTCTTCTCCATGTTCACTGTGAAGGTGAAGTTGTAATCTTCTATCTCAAAGATTCCTCCACCTGATTCAGTCCTCACCATGAGCTTCCTAGATTGTGCATGAGTTTCATTCAACTTGTAGAGAACAGTAGGCATCAAAGGATGCTTCACCAAGGCCCCTTGCTTCCTCCTTACAACAAGTCTCTGCATATCCTGTGCCCTTAGCATCTAAAGCAACAATAAAATGGTAATACAGCAGTTAGCATCTAAAGAAGCAACAATAAAATAGCATCTAAAAGCAACAATAAAATAGCTCATAAACCAATGTGATTACTGCCATACCTCCATCAAGTTCAAGAGTGAGTATGCTCTGATTGGTTCAACCCATGAGTTGAAGCACTCACTCAAGTTGTTTGTGATATGATCAATTTTTGGAGTTGGATCATATGAGTGCGTAGCCCAATGCCCACTGGTATAGCCATGAGCCACTCATATGCTTGCTCACTCACCTCTCTAATCCTTCCCATTGCCTTGTTGAAACCATAGGCTGTATAGGCTGATGAAGCCTGCCAGTAGAACTTTCTCAGTAGCACACCACTCCACTTAAGCTTGAAATTGTCATATATATGCTTGGAGCATTTCCTATTGATTACATGTGGACACCTCTCCTCAATAATTGGAACCAGGCCCTACATCACAAACACAGTGTTACAAGAGGAGAATTAGTAGACTTATGGAAAGAGAACAAGATAAGAAGACAAGCTAAATTAAGATGCCATACCTTCTGTCTGTCAGCCATGAAATGCCAGTGTTTATCTGCATCAAATGGACTAACAAACATCTCAAGGCAGTGGATGAAGAAGCCCCATGACTCCTTGGTTTCAGATTCAACCACAGCCAAGCAAGAGGGAAAATCCCACAGTTGGCATCAGTACCAACTGCACTCAGTAGGACTCCACCATACTTCCCTTTTAGGTGACAGCCATCAAAGAACAAAAAGGGTGAGCAACCAACCAAGAACCCCTGCTTCAATCCACCTAACCCACAGAAGAACCTCTTGAAGAGAGGTGGCCTTTCTACAAAAGGAGTTGTGTCAATCTCAGAAACTGATCCTGGATTGCTTCTCAAGATCATCTCTCTGTACTTTGGCGCCAACTTATAACCTAACTCAGGATGCCACCCAATAGAAGCATAGCTTTCTCCCTAGCTCTCCAACCTTCATATATCCTACTGCCACTCCCAATTTTTTGTAACCCAAGCCTCCAGCTTCTTGGCAGATAGATTTGGATGCTCTTTCAGCTCCAAAACAATCTTACCAGCCAACCAATTTGCATCTGCCATCTTTGGATCCACCTTCCTTATACATCTATGCCCACCAGTGTATGTCTTCACCATGATTGAACTACCATCCTCCATCATACTTGCATGTAGTCTCCATGGACACCCCTACATTCAAGACAATATATAGAATTAACATCTCATTATCACAGTACAAGTACACATACATTAACTTACAATATAGGTCAATTCATACCTGAGTAATGCATGCACAATGCACTGTGTATCTGTCCTTCTCATTCTTATCTATAACCATGGTAAACCCCACCTTGAAGAGGTAATCTTTCACTCTTCTCCTCAGCTCCTTCATAGTGCTAAATACCTGACCCTCTTCAAATTTCTTATCCTCAACATCATAATTCTAGAAAAAACAGTCAAAAGAAATTTCCCAAAACCCTAGTTCGAACCAAAAGTGAAATTCTACAAAAAGAAAACACAACGCATACTTCACACTGATCATAACAACGAGTAGAACTCAAAATCACAAGAAAAAGCAACAATTTTGTAAAGTGACGAACAAACCTAGTTACAGTCGCCGTTAGCCGCAATTCGACGACCAAATGTGTTCGCTAGCTTCCGATAATCAAGAATACGTAATAATATGGTATGTATATGAAGATATTATAGCAGATTTGGTCGATTTTGTGAAGTTGCAGAGGTGACGGGTTTGGAGGGTTTGGAGGGAACTGGAGAAGAAGAAGGAAATAGGAAATAGGGAAAATGACATAATAAATGTAAAATTGATGAAAAGGCATTAAATCTGTTTTTTTAGCATTAAGGGCGTGTTTGGCCGGCGTAAAATCAAAAATGAATAACGGCCAAGTCAAATTTTTTCCGACGAATAGGTCTATGTGTAATTGTTAAACTAACGAGGGAGAATCCGTAATATGAGGTTCTAGTGGGGCGGTTTAAAGTAATTTATCCTAATTGATATGCAAGGAATGTAAAAATCTGATCTAACCAGTATTTCCTACCATAGAACCGGAATTCTAGTTTCTCCCTTAAAGAAATGTCAAAGATACCAATCTAGACACCAGTTTACATTGGGTTTCAAAAAATGCAGGCAGTCTTATATTATGAGTCAAATAGTTCACAAAGATGCTTTGATTAATTAAACATTTTATTCCCATGAATTGAAGGTGAATAAAATCTACATGCTTAATTATGAATATATCACCAGAGTCCCATACCAGTCCAAGGAGATGGGGAATGAATGAACAAAGACCACAGACTATTGCTTCAAGATTCAGTAGCTAGTCAAAATAAGTAAGCTTATAGTAGAAGAATAATACTTCAGTGTTATAAATAAATAAATAAATAACACTATTATATATCAGTCAAACTAAGTCAAATACTACTAGTATGTACACTTACATATTGAATTAATTATATCAACACCCTGTCAGTTGTCTATATAAACTCATCAACACATGCATCTAAACAAATACTCTCATCCAAACAACTGACCAGCAACAATTTATCACTTGAGCAGCAAACTACTAAGAACTAGCTACTCTTCTGTTCATCAATCAATTCAAAAGAATGGCTCTGAAGTCTATGAAAAATGCTAAGATATATTTGGCTGTTATACTACTGCAGTTCGGTTTTGCTGGCTTCGCCATTGTTGCTAAGTTTGCTCTTAACGGGGGAACTAGCCATTACACCTTCGCTGTCTACAGAAATGCTATTGCTGCTCTCGTCTTCGCTCCATTTGCATTTGTCTTGGAAAGGTATATATATATATGTCCAAATTTTAATTATTTCTCTTCACTTGTCTTGTGCTGTATGAGAAACTGATCATCTTGATTACTGATTATAATTTGTTCTCTTCTCTTTTTTTTTTAACAGGAAAATTAGGCCAAAAATGACATTCAATGTTTTCGTCAAGATCATGATACTTGGCCTACTAGAGTGAGTAACTTTAACTATCTATGCATACAAAACCAGACTGACTACTAGATACAGAAATCATGATTACATATTATTGCCATTTAAGGTATAATTCATAACCAATTCTTTTTGGTTCTTGCAGCCCGGTTCTGGGACAAAATCTGTTTATGCTGGGATGAATCAGACAACAGCTACGTTCACTTCAGCAATGTCAAATGTTCTTCCAGCTCTAACATTTATAATGGCTTGGATTTTAAGAGTTGAGAAAGTGAACTTAAAGAAGAGGCATAGTCAAGCCAAGATAGTCGGAACTATTGTTACAGTAGGTGGAGCAATGATAATGACACTTGTAGCTGGACCTCAACTAGGATTGCCATGGACAAGAACTGATCAATCAAACGATGCTGCATCTTCTACAAGCGCAGTTCCACAGAATCCAGTTAGGGGTGCTTTGATGATTGCTGCTGGAAATTTTGGTTATTCGCTGTTTTACATTCTACAGGCCATCACACTGAAGTCCTACCCAGCTGGACTTACCCTCACAACTTTGATTTGCGGTGCTGGAGCTTTGCAAGGCACTATTGTTACTTTCATCTTTGAGAGGGGAAACTTAGGAATCTGGGCTATTGGATGGAATGCTGAACTTTTGGCCTATGCGTATGGGGTAAGAAATTAATTAATTGTGGCCTAGCTAGCCTTTATGAAATACAAGAAGCAAAACAAAATTATATGATTCTAACATTAGTTCATAAATTGGTGCAGGGAATAATCAGTTCAGGAGTTACATACTATGTTTCAGGAATCATAATGAAGACAAAAGGACCTGTTTTCGTGACAGCGTTTAATCCATTGAACATGGTTATCGTTGCAATTATGAGTTCTTTCATTTTTTCTGAGCAATTGGATGTCGGAAAGTAAGTTTCTAGCTAGTTAGTAAGTTACGCTATAGTAGTTCTGTAAACATAACCAACAGTGTCACTAATTTAATACATAAAAATCTTGATTGCAGGGTAACTGGTGCAGCTGTGATTGTGGTTGGACTGTATTTTGTGATATGGGCAAGAGTAAAGACTCAAACGAATCAATTCATGACGACAGTAGTACGCTGGTTCTGAGTTACCAATTCACACGAATCAGACATCAAAAAACATCGATAATACTGAAACTATGACAACTACTGATCAGGTCTCAAAGCTAACGATGCAGAGGATGTAAAGACAATTTCCAACAACGACGATATGGTTTAAGTGACTGATATTTGTTACTTGTAAACTGGAGGTCCAGAACAAGTTGTGATCAAGCACCCTTAATAATTCAATTAGCTAGGCATATGCACATAAGAGGTGTTTTGTAGAAGATAAGACTATTCTTTATTCTTATCATCATAATTTCATTTTACTCTCTTAATTCCCAAACATGCTGTGAGAAGCATCAATGGAGACTGTAAATTCAGCAGTTGACATTGTTGAGAGGATAAGCTTTGACACGAGGAGTAAATAAGTGTTGGTTTATTTAGACATCAGATGTTTGTGGCGTGTTGGATATATGTAGTAACTTGATAAGTCCAGAAGTGATCTTTTTTCTTATCAAGTGGCAATCCATTTCAATGTGCTTTGTACGCTGATGTTATACTGGAATACTGGATTATGTGCCAAGTGATAAGTGGAGAGATTGTCTGTGAATAATAGAATGGATTTGTTTGTTTGATCTGCATCTCTTCTAAAATGTACTTGATCCACTGAGCTTCACAACTAGCATTTGCAGCTGCTCTATACTCTGCTTTTGTACTGCTTCTACTCACTACTGGTTGTTTCTTGGACTTCCAGCTGACAAGGGAGTCTCCTAGGTAGAAACAATAGCATGTAACACTTCTTCTTGTATCAATACAGGCTCCCCAATCTGCATCATTATTGACACTATAGAAAAGTCCTTGACCAACAGTGCCTTTCCGATATATGAGAACCCTGTGAGCTGCTACAGGATGAGTGTCTGTAGGTGCTGACATGAATTGGCTTAGCATCTGCACAGAAAAAGCTATGTCATGCCTTATGACTGTTAAATATAATAATCTACCAACTAAGGTTCTATAGGACTTTGCATCTGGTAATGCAGTTCCTAGTTCTTTAGAAAGTTTTGTCTTGTTGTCCATTGGTGTTGTCATCAAGAAAAAGTCTTTCCTCAAACAGGTTTGTCAAGCTTGTATGGCCTCAAACCAGGAATATGATATTGATATATATTTAGGGTGGAAGACTGCTTTCTCTGTCTGGTTGATCTTATTTCTTCTGGATGAACTTGTTGATGAACAACTTGATTGTCCACTGTACCTGCTATAGGTAATGAAATAGAAACAAAGGGATCTCTAGATAAAGTGTTAGTGTTAGTGGAAACAAATGAATCGGAAATAGCATGATCAACTGCAGATGAAACCTGATTTGTCATATCTACATGTCTCATATCCTGTAACTCATCATCTTCATTGATCTGCATGAAATTCTCTGGAGTAACTTCAGTAGTTGAATGATCAACAGTTGAAGGGTTGTACAAAGTCAATGGATCAGTAATAATTGGATCTTAAAGAACTATAGTATCAACTTGTGAAAACAAACATTTTTAAATCGAAAAACTGTCTCATAAAATTTCACATTTCCACTAATGAGAACTTTCTGATTTTCAATGTCAAGAACTTTGTATCCTTTAAAACCAATTGGATAACTAAGAAAAACACATTTGACATATCTTTTGTTAAAACACGTGAACTCTAAAACAATAAGAGTTAGACCAGAATCTAAAACTCCTACAGAGTACGTTTGGTATTCCTGAAAAACGATAGCAAAGTTGTCTATAAAGTTTATGCAACGTTAACGACAACTTCGATAACCTGTAAATCAATAAAGCAATATAAACTAATACGTGCACAGAGATTATGAAAGCAGCGGTAAAGAGACACACGTATAAACTTTTATTCTAACTGTTATTCACAGCTAGATGCTTTATTAGCAAAAACGACTAGATCAATATGTTGAGTACAATGAATATCGAACTCACCTATTTATCTAGTAAACGACACAACACAACCTAGATTATCTAATCTATATGAGAACCAACTCACCTATACTCCCTCGAGGAATATATAAACAGGTTGTGTAAATAGACTACAAACAAAAGACTTGAAACAACTAACGTTGAAACCGGCGTTGAGCAACTTCAAGTGTAATCTGCAAACTGAACATATATCGTTCTTGTGTGTGTTCTTCAATGTCGACTTTGGCACTCTATTTATAGTGTTATAAACACCCTTGAATTTCGTGTGGAAGTCTTCATTGAATCAGATTAGAACATCTCTTCTAATTGAACTTGAACTCCAAATGTGTTCACATTGATGAAGTAGTTTCCTAGTCAACTTCGACTTTGAAGTTGCCTGAACATGACGAATCCAACTAGAACTCTATTCTCGTTCTTGATCTGTAAATCCTTCTTGAATTCGATCTTTGGTTAAGTTAAGGTAAAACAATCCCAATACAATTAGGATAATGTCCATAAGGAGATTAACGTAAAAACGTTACTCTAACATTCTCCCCCTTTTTACCTTAATCTTCACAAATACTGCGATTAGTCAGGTTGACTCAACTTCAACCTCAACATCAAAAGACTGATTGCAGAAATCTTTTCGAATGCAGAAAAAAGAACTCTAAACTCTAGAACTTCATCAGGAAACTTCAACTTCATAAATTTGCTTAGAAGATTAATTACAGGCTAATCAAAATTATATGACTAGTCTATAAAAACCAAAAATCTTCTAACCAAACAACTAAACTAATGTCCATTGCAACTGTTGCATCCAAAACAATTTATCCATCTCGCAAAACAGAAGAATGCAGCATCATAATTCATCCACCATTATCTTCAAAACAAACCAAAGCCATCCAACCAGAAACTCCCCCTCAATCCTGACTAATCCTTCTCCCCCTATTTGGGTAGATTATCTCGAAGCAAAGTCCTCCTCATTTCCAAGAGCTCTCCCAATTCTTCATTGGCCTTGAGAATAGCAGCTCTCTTATCCACAAGCTGTTTCCCAAGCATATCATACATGGCCTTAACAGAGGGCGGCAGACTGTGAACTTGCTCCAAAGTTGGCTCAACTCGAGCACAGTTGGCTCAACATTGTCATCATCCGGGCCTTGTGGATCAGCAGAAGGAGCAGAGAGATCAACCCAAGGCAAATGCTTGAACCTTGAGCCTCCTTCCAACAGGGTGGCTTGAGCAATGCGTAAAACATTATGATTTGCAACAAACTTATCCTTCTTCAACGGTGTGTAACCGGCAGCTTTGACATATGCACAAACTAAGGAAGGGTAGTTTTCTCAGAATCAGGAACATCTTCAAACATAGGCTCATTGACCTTTGATGTAGTACCCGGGGTGGCCTCCATCTCCTCCATAGCAGACCTCTTCCGTTTTAGTGAAGCAAGCGGAATATCATCTTCATCGACCACACGGTGGGAGTCTTTGAGGAATCAGTTGGGCTTGCCATTCTAAAATTGAGATGCAAGTTGGGGAAATTTCAAAAATTTTGAAGTTTAAACAACTGGGCACCTAAAAACGGGAAGAATTGGAAGATTTGGGGCAAAAAACTAGGGTTCCTAATTTGGGCAAGTGTGGAAAAATAGAGCAGCCAAAAAACGAAGAAGAATGAGTGTTTGGAAGCGAAATTGTGGACGAATAAAGGCTTTCTACGCGTTTTTGGACAAAGGATGCATTGATGGGAATTTAAGAGAGATTCAAGTATCAAGAAGAAAAAAAATTGGCAAAACACGGTGAAGGCTTATGAAAGGTTTCTGCCGTTTCAAGTTGTTATAGGTGAGAGGGGTAAAAGGGCAAAACACAGTGATTCAGAAAACTCATGGGCAAAAAGGGTTTTGTTGGCTAAACACTGGATGAAGTTTTCTCAACATGATCTCCAATTCTGTTGACAATGTTAGTACACAAGATATATAATAACAGAGAAACAAAAATAGGAATGCAAAATTTCCTAAATCTGAGCAGAATTGAGATAAAAAAAATTTAGAAAACATACCAGTGAAGGATTTGACTTTAGATTGAAAATAACCAAAAATCATTGCCAAGTAAAAACCAAAATAAAATCCCACCAAACCAAAGGTTATGCACACTCCCCCTTAGTGGATACTAAAATCACATATAACACACATTTGTAGTCTAGACTCGATAACATAAGACACAAACTTTGAATCAGATATTAGCAGTGATGTTGCAGACGAAGTTGGCACAACATTAAACTCAACATCAGACTTGAGATCTTTCAAAAAGAATACAACCTGTGACAATGACCTGAATATAAATTTTTTGAAGACGTTTGAAACAAGCTACAGAGTATTTCTGGTCTTTGTTTAAATCTCAAGCAGTGCCTAGTGGCGAAGGGGCATGAAGCACAGAGCTTTGCCATTTTTGTTTTTCCAAACCATCCAGACATGTGAGACCCAAAGATTGCCAGAAAGCTAAAACCAAAGTTGCCATAAGGATTGTGAATCCGTGGTGTGCCGCAGAATAAATTCTGAAAGAAGATACCACAGCATGGTGTGTACTGCACGACCTAGACACAACCACGTCATCATGCCCTATACCGGACCAGCAAGAGAGATAACAACGATTCACAATAAAGATTGAGCAACAATAATCTTAGCACTTGTTTAGCTACAATAGAGAATTCAAGGCCTCTATGTGCTCTTTCTCCTGTTTAAAAAGCATACATATGCATAGTAGGAAACTTAGTCCTATAATAGACTCTTTGTCCATCAATTATTACTGAGTTGCTCAAGCTCCAGGAGAGTATTACATGCAACAATGAGCAAAAATTTCAGGTGTCAACAAGGACCTAATTGTACCAGATCTTTTCTGAAAGTTTGAGGAAAAGTTTGCAATCATGTTCACTCTATCCGTAACATATACACATATCTGATTCGACACGACATAAAAAGTAAATACAAATATACAAATTTACGCCACATGCAGAAACTGAAGTTGTCCGTGGCGTGTCGACAACTTCTCCAACAACTTAGACTTTTCTAGAGAGTGCAAAGACCTATAGACCTTCTAAGGCTTAGGAACCTATCAGGATCTAAAGGTTTAGTGAAAATATCAGCAAGTTGGTTATTGGTATCAATGTGGTCTATTCCTAGAGTTTGTGCTTCTACCAATTCTCTCAAAAAATGATGTCTAATATCTATATGCTTAGTTCTGGCGTGCTGTACAGGGTTTTGGGCAATATGAATAGCACTCAGATTGTCACAAAATAGCATCAAAGATTCTGACCTAAGACAGTAATCACTTAGCATAGATTTCAACCATAAGAGTTGAGTAGCACAACTAGCTGCAGCAACATATTCTGCTTCTGCAGTAGACAAAGACACACAATTTTGCTTTCTACTAAACCACGAAATCAAGTTATTTCCCAAATAGAAACATCCTCCACTGGTAGATCTTCTATCATCAGTATCCCCAGCCCAATCAGAATCAGAAAACCCAGCAAGATGTAAATTTGTTTCTCTAGTATACCATATACCAAGGTCAACAGTACCAGAGACATACCTGAGAATATTCTTCACAGCATTGAGGTGTGGGGTTTTGGTTCAGATTGAAACCTAGCACACAAGCAAACTGCAAACTGGATATCTGGTCGGGATGCGGAAAGATAGAGAAGACTGCCGATCATGGATCTGTACAAAGTTGGGTCAACGTCATCGCCAACACCGCCTTTCTGCAGTTTAGTGGATGTACGCATGGGAGTGGACAGTGGTTTTGCATTCTCAAGTCCAAATCGTTTCACGAGGTTCTTTGCATACTTGGACTGATTTAGAAAAAGGCCATTTGACTCCTGTTTGACTTGTAAACCAAGGAAATATGTAAGCTCACCAATCATACTCATTTCAAAGGTGGATTTCGTGGCCTCAATAAACTTGTTCACCAAGGGCTTGTGAGTTCCACCAAAAACAATGTCATCAACATATATTTGAGCAATAAGAATATGACTGTCTGATTTCAACACGACAAAGTCCTGTCACCTGCACCACGAGTAAAACCAAACTCCAAAAGAAATTGGGTTAACTTGTCATACCAAGCACGAGGTGCTTGCTTCAAACCATATAAGGCTTTCTGCAATTTATAAACATGGTGAGGATAAAAAGGATCTTCAAAACCCTTAGGTTGTTCAGCGTAGGCTTCTTTGTCAATGATGCCATACAAAAGGCACCTTTAACATCCATCTGCTGCAAGGTTATATTCAAATAGCAAGAAAGAGCAAGTAAAAGTCTAATAGATTCTATCCTTGCGACTGGAGCAAAAGTTTCATCAAAATCAACACCCTCTACTTGAGTGTAGCCTTGAGCAACTAGTCTAGCCTTATTTCTTACTATTGTACCAGATTCATCAGTTTTATGTTTGAATATCCACTTGGTTCCTATAACATTCATGTTAGCAGGTCTAGGAACTAGGGTCCAAACTTTATTCTTTTCAAACTGATTTAACTCATCTTGCATAGCCTCTATCCAATGGTGATCAAGCAAAGCTTCTTTATAGTTCTTAGGCTCAACAATGGATACAAAACAAGAAGCACGTACCGGAACCGGGTATGACTGATCGAGTAAACATTGACAAGTAAGGGCTAAGTGAGATATAGCCTTGATCCTTGCAACCCGTGACTTTAAACCAGCAAGTTCCTTGTAATCTACTTTCTTACCAGCAGTCCTTTTGCCTTTTCCATACTCAGAAGATGGTTCCTGTGGTTCATCTTGAGTATCGTCCTCTTCCCCTGACGGAGTTGAGGCAACATCGTCCAAAGTTTCATCAACTCTGTCCTGTACTGGTGTAACAGGTGTTTGAGCAGTCTGAATATCATGCTGCTCATCTGTTCGGAGTGCATCACCATCATCAGTGGTGTCTGAAGTGGATGGTCCACCTTCTGTAGAGATACTTGGCTCAATCGTCTCCGAAGTTGGTACAACATCGACTGGTGTTGACACAACTTCGACGTCGGATTCTTCATTGGCTGGAAGATAGACATAATCCCAAGTACCTGTTTCTTCTGATTTATCTGAAACACTAGTAGAGTCATTAAAAGCAACATTGACTGACTCTTGAATAGTTTTAAGCCTCAGATTGTAAACCCGATAGGCATGACTATTGTTCGAGTAGCCAAGAAAAAAACCTTTATCACTTTTAGAATCTAGTTTCTTCAAATAATCCCTGTCATTCAGAATATAACAAGTACAGCCAAAGACATGAAAATAGCTCAAGTTGGGTTTATTGCCCTTCAAAATCTCATACGGTGTCATAGTGGTTCCTGGCCTTAAGTAAACACGATTGATAACATGGCATGCAGTATTAAAAGCCTCTCCCCAAAACCTCTTAGCAACATTCATTGAATTAAGCATAACTCTCCCCATCTCCTGAATAGTCCTGTTTTTCCGTTCTGCAATCCCGTTTTGTTGAGGGGTTTTGGGTGCAGAAAATTCATGGAAGATACCAGTTTTATTACAAAAATCAGTAAACAAAGAATTTTCAAATTCTCTTCCATGATCAGTCCTAATCTTTTTAATGGAGGTTTTATAAAGATTTTGAATCATGTTGTAAAAAGTTTTGAAGAAATGAATAGTTTCAGATTTTCTTTAAGAAAATAGATAAAAGTGTATCTAGAGAAATCATCAACTGTCACAAAAGCATACTTCTTACCATTTATCGTAGCTACCTCTACTGGACCCATAAGATCCATATGTAAAAGTTCAAACAAGAGGTCGTACCTGTAGGTCTATCTGGTGAAGTTGGGACAACACCATGAGAAACTCTTGTTTGTTTACCTTTAAGACAGTCTTCACAAACCATCTTCCCAGACTGGTGTAGTTTGGGAACACCACGCACAGCTTCAAGCTTCCAAATTCTGTCCATGTTGCGGTAGCCAACATGACCAAGTTTCTGATGCCATAGCACTGCATCTTCAACTTTGACTTGATTGCACACTATTTCCTTTCCAGTTGAGTAGCAATTATCTCCAGATCTCAAACCTGTCATCACACATTTGTTTGCAGAATTGTATACAGTACAAGCATCTTTGTTAAACTTAACAAAGTGATTATCATCACACAACTGGCTTATACTTAACAGGTTGGCTTTTAGGCCATCGACAAGATACACATCTTTAAGAGCTGGAAGTCCTGCAACATTCAAAACACCTTTACCAAGAATTTGACTCTTGGAACCACCACCATAGGTTACCATACCACCCTTCACTGGTGAGATATCCTGCAAATAGTCCGAATTTCCAATCATGTGACGGGAACAGGCACTATCAAAATACCATGTACCTGCAAAGTTAGTATCAACAGCAGACAAAACAACATTACATGATAATGTTTCAGGTTCAGGTTTATCAGAAACAGTTGTGAGTTTTTCAGAGGGTTCTGCGACATCAACGTTGTCTGTGTCGTTGGGCAACGTCTCGGGCAACATTGACAGCGCAGTTTTCTTCTTTGAAAAAGTTTTGTGAAAATCATGGCAATAAGGTTTAAGATGGCCATGCTTTTGGCAAAAACTACAGAAATAGATCCTTTTCTTTTTGAATGACCCTTCAGTTGTGTCAACTTCAGAATCACCTTTTGATTTAACAAAATTAGGACCTAATGGAAACTTTGGGGGGCCTTTCTTTCTCACAACTTTTTCTTTGAAACCTACACCTTCTGTACCTGTTGAACTAATATTCAGACATTCTTTAAGGAGATCAGAAGAGTTAGTATATTTACCTAAAGTTCCCTCAACTTTGAGTAACTTAGCACTTACAGATTCAAATGCTTGTCCTTCTTTGTTAGGGCAACTTCAAGACTGGTGACAGTGGTCTGCAAGATTTCAATCTTGCTTTTCTGGCGTTTGATCAGATCCTCCTTTGCTTCAACATCGGCTAGTAAAGCTTCAACCATCTCTTGAAGTTCTACTAAGGCTTCCTCATGTGTTGTCTGATCATCCTCATCCTCAGTTTCTGCGTCTTCCTCCTTTACTTCTATATCTACATCAGCAACATTAGCTATAAGATTATTAAAAGACAAAGAAGAGATAGTTACCTCATCTGATGTTGAGACAGCAGTTGCGTCAACTGTGCTGTCAACATTGTCAGACACTGCCGCAAAGAGTGAGATAACTTCATCCGTTTCAGATTCAAAACCCTCTTCATCGTCCAAATCAACCCAATACGCTGTACCCTTGACCTTCCTTTGAGTATTTGCACACTCATTGGCATAATGACCCCAACCTTTGCAAGCTCTACACTGAATCTTATCAAAGTTCTTGGAATCGGCTCTAGGGATCTCAGTATAGGATTTTTTGGAATAATCTTTGCTTGGCTTAGAGGAAGTAGAAGCAGAACGGGGTTTAAAAACATTGGCTTGGGCTTCACTACTTACTTTGGTCTTATTCAACTTCTTAAACAAGGAATGAGCTCTCTTAACGAGATAAGCTTTTGACTTAGATTCATCAAAATCCTCAAGACAAATACTATCATTATCAAGATCAACGTTAGTTCTAAAGGCACTAGAAGATTTCTGATAGTGTTCTTCCTGATCTATGATGTTCATCTCATTCGTTTAAGAATATTCATAAGAGAAGTAAGGTCCATAGTACTATACTGTGGGCTTTCTTCTAAAGCAGAAATTTTCATATTGAACCTAGGGGGAAGGGATCTCATAGCTTTACGTACCAAGGTTTTGTTGGGCATAACCTCTCCTAGTTGGGCAGATTCATTGGATATGTCCATAATCTTGGCAAAGTAGGTTGAAATATCCTCATCCTCCTCCATCCTGAGTCTCTCGAACTTTGTGGCTAACATACGTAGCTTAGTGTCTTTCACACTAGAATCACCTTCACAATGACTCTGCAGAATATCCCAAGCTTGCTGCGCAGAAACACAGTTAGAAATAAGACGAAACATATGAGTATCAACCCAAGTAAAAAGGATATTAAGAGCCTTCTCATTGCTGTTGTACTCCGCCTTCTGAGCTGGGGTATAATCTGCATATTTGACAGGAAGTTGTCTCCATGGGCATCAGGCTCCTTCAAAGGAAGAACATAATGCTTGAGACAGGCTTCCCAGCATTGAGCATCAACAGACTTCAGGTAGGTTCGAATCCTCAATTTCCAGTAAGCATAATTGGAGCCATCAAGTACTGGCATACGCCCTACGTTGGGATTAGGATTAAGCAACGAGTTGGAATCCATCGTGTACCTGTAAGATCAATGAGGTAAACAGAGACAAGCTCTGATACCAATTGTTAAAACACGTGAACTCTAAAACAATAAGAGTTAGACCAGAATCTAAAACTCCTACAGAGTACGTTTGGTATTCCTGAAAAACGATAGCAAAGTTGTCTATAAAGTTTATGCAACGTTAACGACAACTTCGATAACCTGTAAATCAATAAAGCAATATAAACTAATACGTGCACAGAGATTATGAAAGCAGCGGTAAAGAGACACACGTATAAACTTTTATTCTAACTGTTATTCACAGCTAGATGCTTTATTAGCAAAAACGACTAGATCAATATGTTGAGTACAATGAATATCGAACTCACCTATTTATCTAGTAAACGACACAACACAACCTAGATTATCTAATCTATATGAGAACCAACTCACCTATACTCCCTCGAGGAATATATAAACAGGTTGTGTAAATAGACTACAAACAAAAGACTTGAACAACTAACGTTGAAACCGGCGTTGAGCAACTTCAAGTGTAATCTGCAAAACTGAACATATATCGTTCTTGTGTGTGTTCTTCAATGTCGACTTTGGCACTCTATTTATAGTGTTATAAACACCCTTGAATTTCGTGTGGAAGTCTTCATTGAATCAGATTAGAACATCTCTTCTAATTGAACTTGAACTCCAAAATGTGTTCACATTGATGAAGTAGTTTCCTAGTCAACTTCGACTTTGAAGTTGCCTGAACATGACGAATCCAACTAGAACTCTATTCTCGTTCTTGATCTGTAAATCCTTCTTGAATTCGATCTTTGTTAAGTTAAGGTAAAACAATCCCAATACAATTAGGATAATGTCCATAAGGAGATTAACGTAAAAACGTTACTCTAACATCTTTTATAAAAAACTCTTGGTAAATGAGATTGGAAAATTCTCATAGAAGAAAAACTCTTATAATGTAGCTGTTGGTGAACAATCAATGTATTTGCATAACATAAAGAACCAAAAACTCTTATAGAAGAAAAATGGGCAGGTTTTACGTACCATACAACTTTTCAAATGGACTCTTCCCTCGTAATGTAGCTGTTGGTACCCTATTGATAATGTGGATTGCTGTACTTGGCACTTCTGACCAAAACTTCATTGGTAAATGAGATTGCAAAAGTAATGCTCTAGACACCTGTAATTAAAATGTGTTGGTGTCTGCGTTTTACATGGCCATTTTGCTGAGGTGAACAATTCCATATTTTTTATAGAAATCAGTATACATAAACTCTTATCCATTGTCAGATCGAATAACATTTATTTTTGTATTGAATTGAGCGAGAACCATTTGATAGAAAGTTTGCAAGTGTTGCCTTGTCTCAGATTTGTATCTCATGAAAAATATCCAAGTACAACGTGTAAAATCATCAACAATAGTCAAGAAATAACGTTCACCATTATAAGAATCAACATGAAATGGTACCCAAATCAACATATATAAGATCGATCAAAAGCTGAATTTGCAATGGCATTATTTTCAGTAAAAGGTAATCTCTTTTGTTTCGCAAATTGACAAACATCACAAGGCAGAACATTATTAGAAGGAGATAAACTAAGTGTGTCAATACAATGAAGTTTATTAAAATGAAATTGCCCTAATCTTAAATGCCAAAGCAAGCTAGTATCACTTTCAGTTGTAACAGAATTAGCATGTAGATAAGCATTCTCAGTTGTGACAGAGTGTAGATGATCATTCTCAGTTGTGACAAAATTAGCAGACTTCAGTTTAGTACAAGATTCATTAAGCTGTAACTAATATAGTTCATCTTTTAACTCAACACAGCCAATCATCTTGGTAGTTTGTCTGTCCTGCAGAATACAAACGGTAGCAACAAACATAGCAGATATATTTTGATGCCTTGCAATCTGTGACACAAATATAAGGTTAAACTTGAACTCATGAACATAAAAAGCATTAATAGTGTCAAATCAGGTGAACCAACTAGTCTGGGTAAAGTGATTTGCAAAAGTTGAACCCCACATTCATATATATACCTCAGAACTCGCCAGGACCATGAACATGGCATTATCGCACTATGTCCAGTTCCTCTTCGACCTAAGTTGGGTGAGCTGGTCCATCCACGAAGCTGCACCAAACAGTAGAATAGTCATCCAAACTTGTCCAATTTCATTGAAAACTTGTTTGAAAGTAGAAGCTTGGCCTCTAATATCAAGATTATGTTTTTTGTTCTTTTATTGGACAAGAGAAGAAAAGTAATCTCATTCATATAGAAAGTTAAGTAACCTAAACCCTCACGAATGTAATGGAATCCCTCTCCTTTAAGTTTAAAACATCTCCAAACAAACAGGCAAACAACATATGGGTTCGACATGTTTATTTGGAATCAGATGCATCTACATAATCTCATATCAACCGACACATTTCTTGGGCTTATATATGTAGGTACCAAACAGGAAATACTTATTTGTTTTCATTTAATTCATTGCACTAGTAACACATTAGTACACTAATTTTGATATATCGGCGAATTAGAAGCCATAATTTACGTTGGTGCTTAAGTCACACATGTAAGGCCCACAGAGATAATTAGCGGCGTCCCACCCTCTGGGGCCTTGCTAATGACTTAAATACCGACGTGACACTTCGCGCGAGACTCTAATTCGTAATGTGCAAAAAAGAAGAGCAGCAAGAAACCTCCCTTCGCTTACTTGTTAGAAAAAGTACCAAATGCTTACATGGGTGGGATTAGTACACTGGATCCGTTTTTCGTCCGCTACTTCAAGAGTAGAATTTCTGCAAGTTCCTTATATTCCATGGTCGCTGGATATCTCTGCCTTCCATGTCGCGTAGCAAGTAACTTACATTTGCCCTTGCTTGTGTCACCTTATATGGTCCTTCCCATTTGGGCTGCAGCTTTCCTGGGGCCTTCGTGATATCCACACGCCTGAGCACCAAGTCACCTACTTGGAAATTCTTTATCTTCACACACCTGTTGTACGTCCTTAATTGCCATTTGAGACTGGTAGCGGTATGTGCTGGCTAATGCTCTACTCCTCATGTTGTCCAGCATGTCCAAGTCATACTCCCTATGCTCCGCATTTTCCTCTGGATCGTAGTTTTGGATTCTCAAGGTTTCCACCGCGATCTCTGCCGGAAGCACGACCTCTGAACCATTGATGAACGAGGATTTGTCGGGTCCCGATTCAATCAAATAAATTTGTTATTTAGCCAAAGGCAATCCACAACTACAACGAAAACCGTAGTGTAGCAGTAGAATGACCTCGAGTGTCGTTCTCTCAGGACTATAACTAGCTTTATCTATTTAACTAGAGAATATAAAAACAACAGACGTAAAAGCAAAGGTTTTTCTAACAGATAATGGAGATTGGTGATAGTATGATCCTTCAAAGCATAACGGGTCAATAATCATGCGTAAATTCCTCGGTCTTGCATGGAGATCTTTGATCAATCGAATGTCCTGTTGTAATTATTAAGCACTACGAAGATAATGATACTGACAAGTCAATCACTATTGTCCTATTGTGTTCCGTAATTATTCAACACTACGAAGATATAGATGCGCATAGGTTGACGAGGGTCCAATTGTGCATAATAATTAATACAACATACGAGAATTTAGGCTGAGCCTGATCAACGAAATAAAGCAATAACACGGAGTATAATGCGCGATATAGCCATTAACATGATTATCTTCCCTTCGCTAAGAATTCACATACTACCATCAATGATAAGTTTAGCTACTCATAATAGGCATGCAATCAACAGAAATCATAGAAAAAAACATGTTGAAAGATATATAAAAATAAGTAGAATAAACTTTAAGATACAATGTTACCGAAGGTTGTCAATCTCCGAATAATTGTGATCCTACAAGCTCCAATCTGCTATGAAAAAGTGTCTCCTAAGCTACGAACCCCCAGAACAGGCTCTGGGAAGTCTCTACCTAAAACTACAGAAAAAGGTGAGAGAATAGGTCTGGAAAAAGTATGAATTTCGGAGAAAAACTGAGCAACTATATATAGGCTACGAAAAAGTGTGGGGCGATTCGCCCCACGTCTCGGGCGGTTCGCCCGGGAGTAATTTTCGCGGAATTCCGCATTTTCGACGCGTTTTTGGATTTCTTCCCCTTTTCGGACTCGGTTTCTGACTTCTAGTGGCCTTCTAACCTCCAGATTTGACCCCTAGACTCCAAATCCTATCCGGAAACCTTCAGATACTCCAAATAGGCTTCTGGAACACCAATTCCTTGTCAAATTCAATATAATTGCCCGGAAATCCTCGTTTTTCAACCAAAACCTGTAAAATAAAATCTAAAGGGAAACGTGACACTATTCTAATAAATGCACTAAAATATAGCTAAATTAACATAGATTATAGCTAAAATAGGTGAAAAAGACTCAAATGAAAGTGTAAAATACACATTCATCAACCATACACTAAGGCGTATGGGGTTTCCTGAGTTGCTATTCTTGCGGTGGTTCGGTAAGCCCATAAGACTTGAGGGAGTTCGTCTACCCACGCCCCTTTTGCAACTCCCAACCTTTTCCGTGGATTGTCGAATATAGTTCGATTGAAGACCTCAGTCTGACCAATGACTTGTGGGTATCCAACTGACGTAAATCTGTGCTCTATCCCCCTTGCTTCACACCACTCTCGCAAGGTGTCCCCACTAAACTGTCTTCCGTTGTCCGAAACTAGCACCTTTGGCAATCCAAACCTGGTAACTATGTTTTCCCATATGAATATTCTAACCTACGCTTCCGTGATGGACGCTAGGGCTTTTGCTTCAATACATTTCGTATAGTAGTCCAAAACTACAGAAGGAACTTCCTTTGTCGGCTTGCCATCGGGAAGGGCCCCACTATATCCAATCCCCACTGGTCAAACGGCCAGGCCGCTATAGTTGGGATGAGTGGTCTAGATGGTTGTGCATCTATTCTTCGGAATTGTTGGCACACCTTGCATTTTTTAGCGTAAGCAGCTGTCTCTTCCCTCATGGTTAGCCAATAAAATCCTTGACGTTCTATGTTTTTACATAAAGATCTTCTTGTAGAATGGTTCCCGCAACTTCATGGGTGAGTCTCTCTCATAATCAGTTGTGCCTCCGCCAGGCTTACACATTTCAGGTTCGGTCCCTTCCCAAAAGCCCGTTTGTATAAATACTCCCTGTGCATATAAAATCGCGCAGCTCGCATCCGCAATTGCCTTGACTCTATTGTGTCATCCGGCAACTTTCCAGAAGTTAAGTAAGTGACCAAGTCTCCCATCCAATCTGCCTGTTGCCCTACCGTGGCGAGAAGTTCCGCCAATTTGGTTGTGATGTCATTGATTGTTCCGCGTGCATCAGCACGACCGATCTGGTGTCTATTGGTCTGGATGCTATTGCGAATTTAGCCAGCGCGTTTGCCCTGGAATTATCCGATCTCAGCACCTTGGTAAGCATAAAGCTATCAAAAGTCGCAACCATTTCTTTAAGTTTCTTCTGATAGATCACGAGTGGGCCCTTTTTTGTATCGAATGTCCCGTCAAATTGGTTTGCTACCAACTAGGAATCTGTAAAGACCTTTACCTTCTTCGCTTGGACTCCTTTTGCCATGGACAAGGCAGCCATAACGGCTTCATACTTGGCCTCATTATTAGTGACTCGGAAATTCAGGCTTATGGCGTACTCCATCTCAGCCCCCTCGGGACTCTTGATATAGATTCCCACGTCCCCATATCCCTGTGAGGCAGATCTGTCTACTCTAAGCTCCCAGTCATGCCCTTCATCTACCCGCTGTTCTGAAGAAAACAAGTTTGAGTCTCCTTCAATTGCCATGAGCCTGAGCTTCTCCTCTTCACACAATCTCTTGTTACATGAGAAACAGAAGGATCTAACTGTCTGTGAGTCTCTTCTTCCCATTCCCTAAAGCACTAAGCATTTGGGACTGATTGCAATAGAGTTTTTCGTTTGCACCACAACACTGCTACTGGTTCTTCCACCCGTATCTCCTCAGTGGGAAAGTCGGCCAAAAAATCCGCAATTACCTGCGCTTTCTTTGCTGTGGGGGATTGAAAATCGATGGTGTGCTCTCCCAACTCTATTGCCCATTTTGCCAATCTGTCGGAATGATCTAGCTTAGTCGATACCTGGCGTAACGGTTGCGCTGTCAATACCACAATAGGGTGAGACTGAAAGTATGGTCTCAGTCTTCTTGCGCAGGTTATCAGACATAGGACATATTTCTCTATGTCGCTGTAGTTGCAATCCGGCTGGGTCATCACACGACTTTAATTAGTAATATACAGGCAGTTGTTCGCTCTGTATAATTCGCACCAGTACTGAGGAGATTGCTTCCTTGGAGACAGCCAAATACACATATAGTGGGTTCCTGGGTACAGGTTTCGCCAATAATGGGGGGTGGTGAGGTAAGCTTTCAGGTTTTCAAAAGAGTCGCGGCATTCTGTGTTCCACTCGAATTTCTCTTTCTGTTTCCACAGTATCTTGAAGAATGGGAGTCTTTTGTCCGCACTCCTTGAGATAAAGCGACTTAAAGAGATGATTCGTCCGATAAGTCATTGTGCTTGGTTTAGGTCCCGAGGGTTATCCATTTCCAAGATCGCCCGTATCTTCTCCGGATTTGCTTCGATGCCATGTTCCGTGACCATGTACCCCAAAACTTTTCCGCCTTTGACCCCGAAGGTACACTTCGCTGGATTTAACTTCATTCCAAATCTCAGCAACGTATTAAAACATTTATCCAAGTGTTGTATGTGGTGCTCCTCTTCTGTGATTTTAACCAGCATATCATCCACGTACACCTGTCTTGCCTATTTCTGCCTCAAATATGTAGTTCACCAGGCGGTGATAAGTAGCCCCCGCGTTTCTAAGGCCAAAGGGCATGACCCTGAAACAGTAGACTCCCCCCGCCGTTATGAAAGCCGTCTTCATAACATCCTCTCTAGCCATCTTGATTTGGTAAAAGCCCTGGAAAGCGTCCATGAAACTAAGCAACACACATCCGACCGTGGAATCCACCAATTAGTCTATACAAGGTAAAGGGTACGGATCCTTTAGACAGTGCTTATTCATACTGGTGAAGTCATTGCACATACACCATTTGCCCGGATCCTTCTCCACCAAAACTACGTTGCACATCCACTCAGAGTAGTTTACGAGAAAATGTGTCCTACTGCCAGTAGTTTATCGACTTCGTCCTTGATGATTTGGTTTTGAGCTTCTCCCCTTGGGCGGTATTTTTGGTGGATGGGCTTAGATTTTGGGTCCACTTGAAGTCGATGAACCATGACCTTTGGATTGATGCCCGTCAGATCGTCCGTCCGTTCCCCATGCAAAGACGTCAGTATTACAGGAAGCTTATCAATTGGACTTCTGTGTCCGCTGTCATCTTCGTTCCTATGCGTGTTACCTTGGTAGCATGTGATGAACGTGTCAAGGTCAATCAAATAAATTTGTAATTTAGCCAAAGGCAATCCACAACTACAACGAAAACCGTAGTGTAGCAGTAGAATGACTCGAGTGTCGTTCTCTCAGGACTATAACTAGCTTTATCAAATCTAATTTAGAATATAAAAACAGCAGACAGATAGCAAAAGGGGGTTTCTAGCAGATAATGGAGATTGGTGATAGTATGGTCCTTCTTAGCATAATGGGTCGATAATCATGCATAAATTCCTCGGTCTTGCATAGAGATCTTTGAATCAATCTAGTGTCCTGTTGCAAGTATTAAGCACTACGAAGATAATCTGGTCTGACTAGTCAATCACGGTTGTCCTAATGTGTTCCGTAATTATTCAACACTACGAAGATAATTGGTCTGATGGTTGACTAGTGTCCAATTGTGCATAATAATCAATACAACATACGAGAATTTTGGTTACAACTGATCAACGAAATAAAGCAATGACACGGAGTATAATGCGCGATATAGCCATTAGCATGATTATCTTCCCTCGCTAAGAATTCACATACTACCACCAATGATAAGTTTAGCTACTCATATTATGCATGCAATCAACAGAAATCATAGAAGAAAACATATTGAAAGATAAATAAAATAAGTAGAATAAAACTGTAGATACAAAGTTACCGAAGGTTGTCAATCTCCGGATGATTGCGATCCTACGAGCTCCAAACTGCTATGAAAAAGTATCCCCTAAGCTACGGAACTCCCAGGACAGGCCCCGGGAAGTTCCTACCTAAAACTATAGAGAGAGGTGAGAAAGTAGGTCTGGAAAGATATGATTTTCGGAGAGAAAACTGAACACTATATATAGGCCCGAAAAAACTCCGGGGCGGTTCGCCCCATGCTGCGGCGGTTCGCCCCACGGCTTCTTCGCGGAATTTCCGCGTTTTCGACGCGTTTTTGATTTCTTCACCTTTTCGGACTCGGTTTCTGACTTCTAGTAGCCTTCTAACCTCCAGATTCGGCCCCTAGACTACAAATCCTATCCGAAACCTTCAGATACTCCAAATAGACTTCTGGAACACCAATTCCTTGTCAACTTCAATATAATTGCCCGGAAATCCCCGAATTTCAACCAGAACCTGTAAATAAAATCTAAAGGGAAACGTGACACTATTCTAATAAAATGTACTAAAATATAGCTAAATTAACATAGAAGATAGCTAAAATAGGTGAAAAAGACTCGAATGAAAGTGTAAAATACACATTCATCAAACTCCCCAACCGAACCTTTGCTTGTCCTCAAGCAACTAAGCTAGACTCTAATGCAAAAAACATGCAAGACACAAAATGGAGTTTCATGCCAAATAAAATGAACTAATCTACTAAATCTATCAAATAACATATGAACAAAAACCATATAAATCAAAGCATGAATATAGGTTGAAGAATACCTCGATTGACTTATACACATCCACATAAGCACTTATGTCAAGACAAGATAGTCTCTCGTAACATTCTCTACCTGGACCTAGTCAGTGACGACGTAATGATGCATGCTAAGATACGAATGGTTGCCCCGTGCCTATGAAACTGAGGACTTACTATTGTTCCACCATGTTAAGACTTTCCCTCAAAAGAGGTCGAACCAGTACTGGCTCTCATCAAACGAAGGAGGGTTCCCTATAAAAGATAACTCTCCTCTATTCTACCCATCTCTCAAGTAAAGTCTTAAGCTATTCTCCACTTCCTGAATGGCAGGACGAGGGTGGTCTAGAACAGATGACACTCAAGACAAAAAAGATAAAAGATAAAAACACGATTACGAACATTACAAAAAATGGAAAAGACTCAACACTTTGCTAAACTGCTATTTGGCTTTCCTTTTTTGGACCCTTCTTTGCTTTTTTGGGGTCTTTTGTTTTTTTTTCTTTCCAGATTCTTTTTTTACTTTTCTTTTTTCCTGGAAATTTTCTTTCTTTTTTTTCGATTTTTTCTAGCCAGCAGTAGCATAACAAAAAGAGAAACAAAATGACTCACACGACCTCCCCAAACCTATTCGAAAGAATAGGTTGAAGTACAAAATTTACGGAAAAGGAAAATAAACTCACGATACGAAAATGAAAAACAGAAACAAGTCTATGATGGTGTAACCCCCTCGCCAAACCTATTCGGAAGAATAGGTTATAAACAAAGGATCACACAACCTCACACTACCTCCTTCCTAGGCATTTAGCAATCTCAAAGCATGGTGAAGACTTGTTGCCTCTTCGGTACATAATTACTCGGGAAACAACCATAAGACCTTAACATGCATCATCCTATTATAAAGGCCTTCGTGAACCGCAGTAGAGAAAACACCACTAAGTGATGTCGAGACTACCTAGCTCAACTAAGTGCAATACGTAAATGTGACAAACCAAGCGAAAAAAACCTCAAACAAATTCATAGAGATGAAGCATACGATTAATGGCATAGTTAGTTGATCTACCCAATAAAAAAGTTCAAAAAATTCGGCAATAAACTCCATATAAAACATGCAAGACTATCCTAGGAAAGCAGTAAACGTGCAAATGCAAAAAACTTCACGAGTTTATCATAAGCAAGATAAGTATAGAGATAACCAGCGATATCCTCCTCCCCAAACCTGAACGTCGTCGCTCGTCCCGAACGTCGAAAGTGGATCCAAGGTGAGAGCTAATGCTTGTATAAGTGACCTATAATACTCAATCAAACTCGTGAGATAAAATCTAAAGCGGTAAAGAAAGCGATAAAAATTCCGGGTTGCCTCCAGGACAGCGTCATTGTTTAAAGTCTTTGACTCGACTCCTGTCTGCGCCTATCTCTTCTTTCTGCGGGTACTAGACTTCCCCTTCATCGATCTCCTTTCCATGCCACGAACCTGTGAATAAGAAAGAACATAGGCTGCAAGACCACAATAGTGAGTAGTAATATCAGGCGGTTCAGGTGGATCAGGTAAGGCTTTCAACACGTGTTGCTTGCCAGTTACTTCAATAGTGCAAGTTCTTTGGTAGATGTCCATCACGGAGCGTAGTTTAGTCAAGAATGTTTGCCCTAAGAGTATGACATCCCCCGTCCCAGGTGCAGATGCCGGCATAACTACGAAATTGGTGTATATAGATGCTTCACCAATCTTGACCAACACGTTTTCACAACGCCCTCGGGTCTCATAAAGGATCCATCCGCCAGACGCACAATAGCCCTTTGCTCAGATAGTTTTCCAAGGTTGCTCTTTTCAAACACGTTCAAAGGGATTATGTTTGAGTAGGATCCCGTGTCTAGTGTGGCACGGACATCTTCAAGCTCGCCAATCCCTACCTTAACATCGAAACTTTTAGGGAGTGGTTCGGGATCCTCTTGCTCCTCATCACTTGCGTCAGAACCAAGGTCCTCCTCTTCTTCCTCAGCCTGTAGAAGTTCTTCCTTCATGCAACACTCGCACCTAAAGGCCTTCCTGATGGTGATTTCGTCAGGTACATCACCAGCCAATTTCGACTTTACAGTGCTGCTAGGCAGTTTGCCTTGTTCTCTACTTGCTCCTCGGTCGATCAACTCTTGCAACTTTTGATGGGCAAGCCTAGTGCTCTCTTCCAACCTATCGAGCCTTTCCCTAGTCTTCTCGGAGTCTTCTTCATAACGTTTGAGAAAACTTTGTGTGTGATCGACCATCTTTTGCAAGTTCTCCATCAGTTGAGCCGACTTCGACTTTGGTGGCTCTTTTGGAGCGGGGTTCTCGCGGTGGTCATTACCATAGTTTAGCCTACTACGGTCTTGGTTAGGTCCATAAGTTTGGTTAGCTGGTGCATATCCTTGATTGTTACGGTATCCCCTTCTCCAAAATCCACCTCGAGGATTCCTACCGTCTTGTCCGTAGCTAACTTCTTGAGTGCCAAACTCCATAGCAAAGGCTTCTTCTTCGCCTCCTCGAGCCCAGTTGCCATCATCGTATGCCAACTCTGATCTACACATATGAGCCCCATGCCCATAGTTCTTGCATATTCGGCATACTTCGTTCGAAACAGTTGTTCCGGTGGCGCTCTTGAGGACTTGCTTCAATTTGTTGGTAAAGCACTCGAATTGATCCCCATTCCCCCTGTACATAGGGGCTTCTTGAGTCGGGTGAGCTTCAGGTCCACGTCTCCTAACCATTGCTCTCGGGTCCTTGAACTGTGAACCCTTAGCAAGCCTTTCGAAAACAGCCCAGACGGCTTCTGCGGTTTCCTCCCAAATATTGCCTCGGCATTGGAAATCCACCACTTGTTGGTTCTCGAAGGTTAGTCCATTGTAGAAGTGTTGGACTAAGTCGGAAAGTTCAAAATCATGGTGAGGGCACTTGTTCGTGAGATCTTGGAACCTCTCAAACGCGGTGTAGATGGTCTCATCATAGTCCTGCTTGAATCCAGTGATTTGCGCCTTTAGCGCGGTAGTCAAGGTGTGAGGGAAGTATTTCTCCATGAAAGCTGAAAAACCCCAAGTGTCCAGCGAGCCAGCTGGTAGAGAACTCAGCCATGACTTGGCTCTGTCGCCATTTCCCATAGCAAAAACCTTCATCCTCAACTCATCCGTTGTTATGTCAGCTCCGGGTCGTGGGAGTTGGTTGACGAAATCATCGATATCGTGCAAGTACCCCATCAGATCTTCCCTTGATAAGCCATAGAACCTCAGAAATTGTTGGAATGCGTGGTTCTTGATCTCCAGATCTCGGGTTGCAGACGAAAGAACAATCGCCGGTCCCCTCATACGATCCTTGGTGGGTTGTACCCATGCCTTCAATGGTCTAGCTTCTGCCATTCCGTCGATTTCCTTGAAAAGAATGTGTAGAGATTCAGAGAAATCGGTTTCCTCTATTTCCTCTAGTGCGCGCCTTTCAAGTAGTCGCCTTCTCTTGTGGTAGACTCTGTCGATCTCAGCAATTGAATTAGCAAGCGGTGTTCCTGCAGAACGTGTATGCGGCATACACTATCTGTGACAGACTAGGAAAGGTGATTAGAAACAACTAGGAAAGCAGTATCAGAGAGAGATTAAAAAGGAAAACTAAAACTAATAGAATTAGGAATCTAAAGCTGTAAATATAAACAAATTAAACAGAAAAAAGGAGTATACTCCCCGGCAGCGGCGCCAATTTGATGAACGTGTCAAGGTCAATCAAATAAATTTGTAATTTAGCCAAAGGCAATCCACAACTACAACGAAAACCGTAGTGTAGCAGTAGAATGACTCGAGTGTCGTTCTCTCAGGACTATAACTAGCTTTATCAAATCTAATTTAGAATATAAAAACAGCAGACAGATAGCAAAAGGGGGTTTCTAGCAGATAATGGAGATTGGTGATAGTATGGTCCTTCTTAGCATAATGGGTCGATGATCATGCATAAATTCCTCAGTTCTTCATAGAGATCTTTGAATCAATCTAGTGTCCTGTTGCAAGTATTAAGCACTACGAAGATAATCTGGTCTGACTAGTCAATCACGGTTGTCCTAATGTGTTCCGTAATTATTCAACACTACGAAGATAATTGGTCTGATGGTCGACTAATGTCCAATTGTGCATAATAATCAATACAACATACGAGAATTTTGGTTACAACTGATCAACGAAATAAAGCAATGACACGGAGTATAATGCGCGATATAGCCATTAGCATGATTATCTTCCCTCGCTAAGAATTCACATACTACCACCAATGATAAGTTTAGCTACTCATATTATGCATGCAATCAACAGAAATCATAGAAGAAAACATATTGAAAGATAAATAAATAAGTAGAATAAAACTGTAGATACAAAGTTACCGAAGGTTGTCAATCTCCGGATGATTGCGATCCTACAAGCTCCAAACTGCTATGAAAAAGTATCCCCTAAGCTACGGAACTCCCAGGACAGGCCCCGGGAAGTTCCTACCTAAAACTATAGAGAGAGGTGAGAAAGTAGGTCTGGAAAGATATAATTTTCGGAGAGAAAACTGAGCACTATATATAGGCCCGAAAAAACTCCGGGGCGGTTCGCCCCATGCTGCGGCGGTTCGCCCACGGCTTTTTCGCGGAATTTCCGCGTTTTCGACGCGTTTTTGGATTTCTTCACCTTTTCGGACTCGGTTTCTGACTTCTAGTAGCCTTCTAACCTCCAGATTCGGCCCCTAGACTTCAAATCCTATCCGGAAACCTTCAGATACTCCAAATAGACTTCTGGAACACCAATTCCTTGTCAACTTCAATATAATTGCCCGGAAATCCCCGAATTTCAACCAAAACCTGTAAAATAAAATCTAAAGGGAAACATGACACTATTCTAATAAAATGTACTAAAATATAGCTAAATTAACATAGAGGATAGCTAAAATAGGTGAAAAAGACTCGAATGAAAGTGTAAAATACACATTCATCAGAATGTCCCTGGACGAGAATGATTTCTTTCACCGTCTCCGTAGGGGACATGTGGGTAGCTTCAAAAACTTTCTTCTTCCCCTCGCCGCGTGCTTTGGGTTCCTTATCCTCTCCTGTAGTTGCTTCCTTTCTGATGGTGGCGCAACAGTATTCCGGCAATCGATCGTCTTTCATCACGTGGAAACGTCGTATCCCCATGACTTGGCCTATCCCGAATGGTGTCGGGAATATCATGCGTAGGTGGAGAGTAGAAGGGACGGCCGCAAACTCGCAGATACCCGGTCTGCCGAATATCATAGAGTAGGTGAGGGGTGCGTCCACTACCTAAAATTTCAACAGATGCGTGACTTGACGGGGTTCAACTCCCAAGGTAATGGGGAGGTATTCAACCCCCAGAGGCCTCACTCGATGGCCTCCGAATCCTACTAGCGCGTCAAATGCTCCGCATGTGTCCTCCGGACTAAAGGGATAATTTAATTCCCTTAATGTGATTAGGGAGACCACGTTCACTGAACTTCTGTTATCCACAAGCATGTTGTCTAGGGGTCGGGAAGCTACCGAGACTCGTATCAATAGTGGTGGATCTTCTTGTCTCCATCTTTCCTGTCCTGGGACCTCTTGCGGTATTTCTGAATTATCAAATGAAATAACATTCTTCTTCTCTCCGACTGGTTTCCTCGCAGCATACAAGGAGAAAGCCTCCATGGGACTCAAGTAATCTCTCCAACATGTACTATCATGTCCTCCGCGGAGCATGTTAACTCTGGCTCCATCTTTCCCCTCACTTCTCCAACCTGCCCTATCACTTCTTTCCCTTGCGTCATCCTTCCTTCGCTCCATGTGGGACATTTTCGGGAGATACTCTTTCAAATACCCATCTGAGACCAAGTGACTTATCTTCTGCACCCAAGTGTGGCAGCCATCTGTCGCATGTCCTCTGCTCTGGTGATATTCACAATAGAGGTTGTCATCATGTTCCACTGGTTCTTCCGGCATCGACGAAGGCCATCTAATATATCGTTCCTTTTGGATTTTTGATAATACTTCTCCCGGGGGGCACGTAAGGATGGGAAAAGACTCCATCATTTGTCTGTGCTTTCGTTTCTTCACACCTTTTTCCTAAACTCTCTTGTTCCCAAAATCTGGATCCATGCGGAATGCACGAGAGGGCACATTCTTCAGGAACTCTTCCACATCCATAAATCTATCCAACGTGTTCGCTAGTTGTTTTTCGTTGTTCGACCAACGGAGGCACAACTCCTCCAACTATCTGTTGGAGGTGTTGCGGTAAACGTAATCAATCCTTATGTTAAAAGGATGGCTCTCTACTTCTAGTAGTGTCGTATTGAACCTGCATATGAATGATTGAGATTCTCGTGGGTTTCCTGGGTCACCTTGGCTAGATGATTGAAATGAGAGGTAAACTCTCGGATAAGTTCCCCATATGATCGGATCGATCCGGGTAACAAAGTGAGATACCACTCCATGGAACGCTCTCTTAAGGTAGATGAGAATGCCATTGCCAGGGTATCATCATCATACCCATTGGCTTGAAGATGACTCTCGAAGCGAGCTTGGTGTTGGTAAGGACAGGAATCACCAGAGCAAGTGAGCCGCTTCCGGAAGCCAAGCCCTCCGCTTGGAAATCTCTGGAATTCCAGAGAATCTGCCCCGCATCCAAGCGGTCCGCTTGGCTGCAGTTACAGAATCGAGATTCTGTCTTTAAAACACATTTTCTGTTACTTTTTTCAGGATCAGACTTCAGCATTCGAATTTTGGAGATCTCTGTTGAAGGGTAATTCGTGTTTCTTTCTAAGTTCGCAATGAGTCGCTAGTCTAAGTCATTCTAGTTCTTCTTCTTGTAGTGTTCCTCTAAGATAGGAAGTGAGCCTTCTTGTAGCTTCCTCGTACCTGAAATAGACTAGAGGGGGGGTTAGTGTCTCTTGCCCGGTCTGTAAGGTATCAGACCGGAGAGGCGACTTTACGAGTAGGGAGTTGTGAGGCTTCCCTAGTAAGAGTAGTGAAAGTGGTGCTCGGGTGGTGTAGTTAATGCTTACTGTTGGAGAGTAAATGAGGCCCTTATATACTTGAGACCCTTCAGCTTCCGGTCATGTAGGATCACGCCACGTGTACGGCTAGGATTGAGGCCTTCCTCGGCCCAGGCCCATTAAGGAGGTCCGTGGGCCTTGGCCCAAGAGAGCAACCATGGCTGGTCGCTCTGGTGTCCTCGTGCCTTCCTTGTGCGTGGATGATGCGAGTAGTGTCCTGCTCAGTTTCTGTCAAGGAGCGTTACCTTGACGTAAGGTCTCCTCGAGCCCGAGAGATGCTCCTCGAGCCCACTGGCAGCTTTGTCCTTGAGAGGAGCTTATTTTGAGGGTTGTCCTCCCAGTGATGGTCGGACCCTATGTTGGTCGATCCACACCTTAGTGACATACTTGGGTGTGGTTGTGCCCCTTGAGGAACGGCCTATGATGCTTTGTCGCGCTCTTAGACCGCTCCAGTTCGTACATGCGAACTGGACATATTTCAACCCTAACATATGTCCCCCTAGTTTCCAAGTATCTTTGTAGAAGATAGTTGAGGAACTATGTTGAAGTAGAGGTCGAGCAGAGCCTCGACTAGTAGTGGGCGAAAAAAGATTTCCGTATTCGCACCTTGGTATCTTTCCCTCCTCCTATCTCTCCCTCCCCCCCCCCTTTTTATAGGGTGCGAGCAGACGTTGCTCGGACCGTATGAAAAGAGGTATTTTTGCTGGGAAAAGATCGGATCCGGGTAAGTATTCCTTAGTGGAATGGATGCAAAGTATCTCGCGGAGAGATACTTGTGTAAAAGGAATGGAATGACTTCCTGCCGCTTTTTGCTTGCAAAGTATCTCGCGGAGAGATACTTGTGTAAAAGGAATGGAATGACTTCCTGCCGCTTTTTTGCTTGTAAAGTATCTCGCGGAGAGATACTTGTGTAAAATGTCAAAGGAATCTCGACGAGAGATATCTTCATGAGAGGATCCTCGATCCACTGCCACGTGGCCATCGATTTTCCGCTTTTCTGGCATTTTTCTCTTTGTTGTCTCGAGGAGGATAGATCTTGGTCGTCGATCTGTCTCCGCTTGTCCCGAGTAGGGTCGTGCTCGCGCCGCGAGTTGATTGCCGCGGTTAGGTAATTCGTTCCGGATTTGGGAGCGTGTTCGAGCCGGAGCGGGAGCGTGGAGGGCATAACCGGTAATTCGCTAGGCGGCTGTAATCTGGACCGTTGATCTTGGACACGTGGTCGGTCCGGATGGCGCGAGGACATGCGTCGTCTCGTATCCCCGGGATACCCTTCTATAAATAGGTCAACACTCGGTCATTCCACACTTTTCGCAATCCGAACATTCAGAGCAAATAAGAGAGAGCGAGGATACTTTGAGAGATCGACGAGTGTGAGTGATCGAGCCAAGTTACGCGCGAGGAGCCTTTCCGGTGTGCAGAATCTCGTTTTCAGGCGACTTTCGACTTTTTCCGGCCTTCTTTCCGGTTTCAAACCTTCCTTCAGTCAATAACAAGTAAGTTTCCTTACTCACATTGCCCTTTCTTGCCTTTAATCGTTCCTTTTTTGCTTCGAAATGCCCTATTTTTCTGCCTTCTTGCTTTTTCTCTTTTCGGCTTTTGCATGTTAGCTCTTTTCTTTGATTTTTGCCTCCCGGAATGTTGTAAACTGAATAATCACCGGTGTATGACGGCCTAAGAACGGCCTTGGACCTAAAAAACAGTAAACGGACTTGTAAACGGAATTCACTGGAATAGATTCGGACCGATTTAGCTCGCTAATGCCTTAGAAGTAGTTCCCTGTTCTTTACTGTATGTCCCTTGTTGCCTCCTCATTAGTGTAGTGCTGTAGAAATAACTGTAGGAAGTTTTGCGGGCGGTTGGTCGCTCCTCGATTTTTGTATATGCATGGGGTTATGCTGCCCGATTTTTTACTCATGCTTTGAGCGGTTGGTCGCTCCTTGTGTATGCTCCTCGCTCTGTGTTTGCTTTCTTGTAGAGTAACTTAGAGTAACTTCTTGATTTACTTGCTTTTTCCTTTTTGAGATTTTTCTCCGTTCGGGAGGTCGAACCTTAATGAACATACCTAAAAGGACCTCTCGGACTATCACAAACCATCCTAACTCCTTTCTTTGCCCACCTTTAGGATGTCCGAGAGGAGCGACGACAGCCAAAACATCTCGGCCGCCGGTGAGTATGGGAGCGACCATACTACGTCGCCCGATACGTCAGACGTATCGGCGACCTTCCTTGATGACACGATAGAGGAGGCTGTCGAGGAGCCTCAGCTCGAGCAAGGTGGCGAGCGGGCTGCCGAGGAAGATGAGGAGACAGAGAGTGAAGAGGATCTCTACCAGTTGGTGAGCAGGAAGAGGCGTCGTACCGAGGACGACGATTTTATCGACGACCGTACAGAGGCGGAAGGTGGTCCCCGCAACCCTGGCGTATCTGCGGAGTTGATTACTCGCGCCGCCCAAGTCCACGGGCGCAATTACGGGACAGCAGTTAACGTGGTCCCTCCTGTCGATATCCGGATCGAGGAGATGGATGACACGGAGAGGCCGGAGTTGGCCTTGGCGCTGTATGAGGAGGGTGAGCATTCGGCCAAGCGTGGGAAGGCCCCGATACCCGTTCAAATCATTGATAGTGATGATACGGATGATGAGAGCGAGGAGGACGATGAGGCGACTTCTCCTCGGACTAGTCCCCCTTCAAAGAGGGTCAGATTCCCTCCACAAACAACTAGAAGGGCTGTTATCACTGACGAGGAGGAGGATGAAGTTCCTCTGACGACCGGGGACACTAACAGGAGTGAAGCTGGTCCGAGTACTAGGTCTCCTTCCTTCTCGGAGGGGCAAAGGCGTGCAATCAGGGATGCGAAGAGGTTTGCGCGCGAGGAGGAGACCAGTTACCACTCCATTGATCCGACCACTATTGACTTTACTTTTCCGAGTGGGACGCGAGCAGCAAACCCACTCGAGGACCAAGAGGGGGAGATGCGGCGTGCTCAGATGGCCGCTGATAAGGAAAAAGCTGAGAGGAGAGCGAGCAAGCGTTCTCGCTCCAGTAAATCGAAGAAGGAAAAGGTTGCCGTGGAGCCAGAGCCTAAAACTACTAAGGCTGCTGAGAAGAAGTTCACCAAAAGTGCTCGCACGGTCGACCTCCCTGATCCTCAGGGGGAGAAGAACGAGGATGGGATAATACCGACCACCTCTTCTACCGTCAAGCTCGACGAGGTTCCCACACTTAGGTGGAAGTATTCTCTCCCTGAGAATAAGTTTGACATCCTCGTGCCCAAGGAGGATCAAACTTTTTATAATGCTCCCCCGGGGTACATGGCCGTTCACTGCCTTAGCTTGGATCGAGGATGGATACTCCCCTTCTGTGATGCTTTCCGCAATATCTTCAACACGTTGGGGATCGCTCCTTGGCAATTGGTGTCAAGTGCCTTTGGAACCCTCGTATGCTTTGGAGTCTTTTGCATGAAGAAGGGGATCGAGCTAAACTTCCACAACTTCAATCAACTGTTTCGAGTCTCGATGAGCTCCGGGAACAAATACTTTTACTATTTCAATGCTCGACCCGGCCTTGGGTTCATCATGGACGCTCCTAGCTCCTCGGGCTACAAGTGGTTCCATAGGTACTTCTATATCAGGAAGAGAAGGTTGCCTAACATGACCGAGGAGGAGCTGGAGTGGGGAGTGCCGAAGCTCATGTTTCGAGGAAAGATAGCGGACAAGCATCCGTTGCCCGAGGAGTCTGATCCCTGGGTCACTGAGCTCGAGGAGCAAAATCGGGGACCTCATCCCGAGAAGTACTTCTATTGGGGGTTGGTCCTTCAGCCACTTCCTTATTTGGCGGGACTTTCTCCTTATGCGTACACAGGGTATATCGGGAACCGATATACCCGAAAAGTCCTCTTCGGTAACTAGTTCTTCGCGCTTTTTCTTCGCTTTGTACTTGTATTTTTTCTTTGCTTGCTTTGTCTGTTTGTAATATGTCCTCGCTTTCTTGCTTTCCTCGTCGATTTTTATTGCTCTTCGATCGTACTAACTTGTGTTTATTCTGTTGCAGCTTATTGGTTCCAGTGGATCATGTCGAAAACCCTGGCCGCCAAGGAGGAACAAAGGAGGAAACAAAGGTTGGCCAACAAACAGACGAAGATCCTCGGGTCTTTGAACTTGACCCCTCCCCGCAACGCCGCACATCATCGAGATGCCCTAGTGCAGGAGGGGCTCGATACCCGAGAGAACCCAGTAGAGGCCATCAAAAGGGCCGAGGAGGAGGCCGCCGCGAAGAGGGCCAAGGAAGCAAAGGAGGCCGAGGAGGAGGCCTTGAACACATTGAGGCTGAGAAGAGGCCGGAGAGGCCTGCCGCGAAAAAGGGAGCGAGGAAGCTCAACCTTGGTGGTAATAACGAGCCTGCCCGAAAAAAGGGTAAGGTGGCCGCTTCGGGGGATGAAGTGAAGCGGCTCATCCAGATAAGCGACCTCGACAGGGCACACGAGCTCAGCATGTGCTCGCTCCAGGTACTTGCCTTTATACTTATTGTTGTGAAATTTTTCTAAGTATAATTTTTTCTCTCCTCGCTAACTTTGTTTGCTTTTTGCAGCTCGAGAACTTGAAGGAGGCGTATGGCCAGGTTGCTGCTGACCGGGCCGACATAGGGGTCGTCATCGAGGACCTCGAGAAGAAGCTGGCTGCTTCAGAGAAAAAAGCCAAGGTCTCGGAGGCTGAGGCCGGGAAGCTGAAGATAAAGGTCGAGGAGCTGGAGAAGGAGCTCTCTCGGGAGAAATCGAGGAGCAAAAGCTTCAAGGGTGCTTTCGCCACTTTGTCCATTTGCATGGAAAAGTTTAAGGCAAGCATCCTGTCCTTCCTCAAAGGGAGCCGAATCTCTGCTGCTCGCGACTTCATGTCGTCGGTTACATACAAGTTGGCCCTGAGAGATGTACAAGTGTCATCGCGCGAGGAGGGCTTCTTCTCGTGTGTTGGCCAACTAAAGAGGGTCAACATGCTTCCGGCCGATTTTGATCCCGATGACCGCGAGGACCTGCATCCCGGGCGGCGCGAGGACCTCACTCCTTACCCCGATGAGGAGATTACTGAAGAGATGCACGAGGCGTGCGAGTTTGGCGAGCTGGTGACCGACCCAGAAGTACCTTATCCCAGCAAGCCAGCCTACCTCCCCGTCTGGGTGCCCGAGAGCTTGAGAAGCGGGATAATCTACCCGTTCGAGAAGGCGGCTCTTCGGAACGCGGCCTGGGTAAAGTTGAGTGATCCGGTCCTTGGGAGGGCAGCCGACTTCGTCGAGCCCGAGCTCACTATGTATCAGAAGGCCATTGAAGAAGCTCGAGCTCAGGAGCGCGACGACATGGAAGGCCCAGAAATGAGCACAGTTCGAGGAGGAGCTGCCAGCGCGACCACCCCGGTCACTGAATTCACTGATAGCCGTACACGCTAAGATCGGGGAGCCTCCTTGAAGACCGAGTATGCTCGGGACTGTTGTAATCTTTTCAATTCTGTACTTGCATTTATTTTCAAACAATCTCCATTTGGCCCTTTGTGGCACTCCTCGCAACATTTATGCTTGTAACATAAGTTTCACTGTTGTTGTTTGTTTGCTACTCTTTTCTTTCAATAAAATGCAATGTTCTTCGCTCTTTCACTTATACTTGTGTTTTTCTAAATCCAATTTTTGTTATGACGTATAACTTGGATAGAGTAGTTAAACAAGTATAAGTTAGAATCGAGAACCAATGTTCTTCGCTGCGAGCTCTTCGATCTATCGATGCTTCTCGATCATATTGATCACTTTGAGGAAAAATTCTAAGTGTTGAGCTTAGAAAAATTTCCAAGTGTTGAGTTAGAAAGACTGGAAGTCTCTCTCCTCGATCACTTCCGTCTCCTCGATTTTTCTTCTTTGAGTGGTTTCCTGAGCGATTCTCTCATAGAGTTAGAGAGCGGGGAGGGTTCCCCTTAATCATGGAAATCGAATAGCTTTTATTTAAGTAAGCTTTCTCGATCGAGTAGTCTTATTTTTTGAGTAAAGTAGCTCTATCCTTGAACATCTTGTTAACCAGCCTTTGGTAGGTCGCTCCGGCGTTCTTAAGGCCAAATGGCATCACGTTGAAGCAATACACATTGCCGTTAGCGAAGAAGGCGGTTTTAGGCACATCATCTTTGGCCATTTTGACTTGGTAGAAGCCCTGGTATGCATCCATGAAACTCAGGAGGGCGCATCCAGCGGTGGAATCAACAAGCTGGTCGATCCGGGGGAGAGGGTATGGATCCTTCGGGCAAAACTTGTTGAGCCTTGTAAAATTGTTGCACATTCGCCATTTCCCCGGACCCTTCTCTACGAGGACCACATTGCATACCCAGTCTGAGTATCTCACTTCTTTGATGTGGCCAGCTTTAAGAAGCCTTTGTACTTCCGCTTCTATGATGGCATTATCTTCCGCACTGAAGTCTCTTCGCTTTTCTCTGATGTGGGTGATCGATGGGTCTACGTTCAGACGGTGAACGGCGACACGTGGGTCGATCCCCTTCAGGTCCTCGGTACTCCATGCGAAAACATCGTTGTTATCCTTCAAACACTGGATGAGTTTCATCCTGACTTCAGTGGCCATCTCTGTGCCAATTTTTGTGACCTTGTCGGCACTTCCTTCGACAATTTGGATTTCTTCTAGGGCTTCTCTTGCTTCAATTTTGTTTTCCTCAAAGAATTTCTTCTTTTTGGAAGAGGGTGGGACTGGTGGAATCACTTGATACTCCTCGAGCTCCTTAACAGCTCCTACTAGAGTATCCTTGTCTTTCTTCATGATTGCTTTTCTTCGCCTAAGTGACGGACTTGGCTTTTTTGATTTTCTCTTCACTCGCCGAACCGTGTAGAAACGATAAGGTGCATTGTGAACGAAAGGTGTCTCCTCGGACGATTGTCCGGGGTTGGGTTCTCCAATGGCAACCCTTGAAGTGAACTTTGCTGACAAGGTGTAGCATTCCCATGCTTCTCGTATGTCTCCTACTTCTTGTCCGATTCCCAAAGGAGTAGGGAATTTCAGCTTGTTGTGGACCGTGGACACTACGGCTCGGAATTGAGAGAGAGCGGGTCGGCCTATGACTGCGAAATAATCAAATGGCATATCGACCACCACGAAAGGAACCTGTTGGGTTACCCTTCTAGGAGCGCTACCCATTGACACTGTGAGGTTGATCATTCCGAGTGGCATGATAGGTTGTCCTCCGAATCCTACCAATGCGCTCCTCACTTCTCTGAGCCCTTTCCTTGGGTTCATGTGCATCCTTTTCAAGGTTCCTGTGAAAATCAAGTTTGCCGAGCACCCAGTGTCGACGAGGATTCTACCCAACTTGTAGGATTGAACATCCAAGGAAACTACAAGTGGGACGCAAGGATCATAGATGTTCCCTCCTCCGGCATGCTTCAGAGGTATCTCGCTATCATCGAAAGAGATAACGTTGGTTCCTGGTCGCGCGGCTTGAGCATACTTCACATCTCGGACCCTGAGGTCGCAGTAATCTCCCTTTGATTACGAGTGTCGCCACCGGCGGGTCCTCCCGCAATTGTGAGAGTGCGGATGCTTCCATTTACAGGGCGGTTCTCATAATTGTTGTAATTATGAATGTCGTCGTCCTGAGGATTTCCTTGGTAAGGGTGCTCGCTCCCACTTTGAGGAGGTGGGGGCAGTAGTGCCAGGGGTTCCTCCTTCCGGATGTAGTTAACCAATTGACCGTTACGTACCATTCTCTCAATTTCGTTCTTGAGCTCGACACACTCATCTGAGGTGTGCCCTTTCCCCTTGTGAAACTTGCAAAATTTTTCCGAGTTCTTGTTCCTTTGGTTTTCCTTAATCGGGGGTGGCCACGAGACGTCTAGCTTCCTCGAGACTATATAGTTCAAGATGTCGGATCTTGGCCTATTCAAGTCTGTGTAGTTGCTATATCGTCTTGGAGGTGACCTTCTGGGAGGAGACCTCCTGTCTCTGAAATCATTTCTTGAGTTGCCCTCCTTGATCAACCCAAATTTTTGCTCTTTCCTCTGCTTCCCGGGATTTTGGGGGCGAGGAGGGTACTCCTTTTCTTTTTCTTTTTCTTTCCCTTTTTCCTTGGGAAGATTGGTTCTCACTGTGACCGTTCTTCGGAATTCCTCAGCTTCGAGGAAGTCCTTGCAAACTTTGGCGAGTTGTGCTTCATTTTCTACACACGATGCTGAGAGTACGTCTTGGAATCTGATGTTGGTAGTGTTACCATACAAGTATTCTTTCCTCTCATTGATCGAGTGATCTTCGACTTGGAGGGCTGCTTCATGAAAGCGATTGATGAAGTCCCTCAAGTCTTCATTATTTCTCTGGACAATTTCGGCCAAGTACCTCACCCGTCTCTTGGCATTCATTACCTTCTCGAACCGTTTAGAGAACTCCTTACAGAGATCCCTATATGACTTGATGGATCGGTGAGGGAGGCGCGACCACCACTTCATGGCTTCTCCTGAGAGGTTAGCCGGAAAGAGGAGTGCCTTGGTTCTTGAGTCGTGCCCGTAGGCATCCATTTTGGTGCCGAATCTTACCAAGTAGTCCTTCGGACAACTTGTTCCATCATAGCTCTCGAAGGTGGGAAAGCCTCTTTCAATTTTGGCTTGGTGGTTCCTGATCTCATCGCACAAAGGGCTCGGATCTTGGTCTTGCTCTCTCTCTTGGACGGTTCCTCGAAGAGTCTCTATCTGAGCATCAAGTGCAGATTTCCTCGCGTTGAGTTCCTCCAGAGTGAGCCTCCTCCCCGTGATCGGATCGACCAAGGGGGTTACCTCAGCTACTGTTCTCAATGCTTGATTCTCTTCCACTGCTTCTTGTTGGTTTTGAGGAGTTACCTGGTTGGGGGTAACTTGATTGGGGAGAACGGGTGGTGTAGCGACCACCTGAACTCTATTCTCTTGTTGCGCTACATTTTGCAATGATGCCCTTATTCTTCTGTCAATCAGGTCTCTCAAATCATCCGGGGCACCTTGTGGTCCTAACCTCGATTGGATTCTTGATGGTCCAAGTCGAGATTGGATCGGCCGGTGTTGGCTCTCGAATGTGCTTCATCTTGTGCAACAGGTGCTCTTCCTTGGGATTGACGAGGAGCGACCAGAGTGGCCCGAGGTTGCTCTTGCACCGGGGCCTGTGGTTCTCCTTGGGCTTGTATCTCGGTATTAACCCTAATAGCCTCATTACCTCCGACATATCCTTGTAAAGTAAGAAGGAATAGACCGTATTGAGCTTCGCCCATCCCGAAATCTGATGGTCGGACGACACGTCCATCAGGAAGGGTGAAGGTCAATGCGGCCGGTTGAGGAGGGTTCACTGCCACGGGAGGTTGGTTAATTGCTACCGGATGAGGCTGCCCCCTAGACTCGGCGTTGTTTGCGACTCTCAAAGCTCCATAGGCGTTTCCTACCGGGACTCCTTGCGGGTTATTTTCCCCCGATCTTTCATTTTGGGAGCGAGTAACATTAGTAAATGCCCCCTCCGTGTAATCCCGGTTCCTTGCAACATTGTTGTTTCTTGGTTCCCCCGGAACACCATCCGTTCCTCCTCCGCGACCGTTATTAGAGGGACGGCCTCTAGGTCGAGGAGGATTTGCAGGTGGTGCATTAGCAAGACGGTTGCTTCTTCTGGGAGGCATATTCGTGAAGTGTCACGAGGAGGAAGTGGCTCGACCAGTAGGGCAAGGAATGACCTTTTGTGTCGATTCCCACAGACGGCGCCAAATGTTGAAGGGTAATTCGTGTTTCTTTCTAAGTTCGCAATGAGTCGCTAGTCTAAGTCATTCTAGTTCTTCTTCTTGTAGTGTTCCTCTAAGATAGGAAGTGAGCCTTCTTGTAGCTTCCTCGTACCTGAAATAGACTAGAGGGGGGGTTAGTGTCTCTTGCCTGGTCTGTAAGGTATCAGACCGGAGAGGCGACTTTACGAGTAGGGAGTTGTGAGGCTTCCCTAGTAAGAGTAGTGAAAGTGGTGCTCGGGTGGTGTAGTTAATGCTTACTATTGGAGAGTAAATGAGGCCCTTATATACTTGAGACCCTTCAGCTTCCGGTCATGTAGGATCACGCCACGTGTACGGCTAGGATTGAGGCCTTCCTCGGCCCAGGCCCATTAAGGAGGTCCGTGGGCCTTGGCCCAAGAGAGCAACCATGGCTGGTCGCTCTGGTGTCCTCGTGCCTTCCTTGTGCGTGGATGATGCGAGTAGTGTCCTGCTCAGTTTCTGTCAAGGAGCGTTACCTTGACGTAAGGTCTCCTCGAGCCCGAGAGATGCTCCTCGAGCCCACTGGCAGCTTTGTCCTTGAGAGGAGCTTATTTTGAGGGTTGTCCTCCCAGTGATGGTCGGACCCTATGTTGGTCGATCCACACCTTAGTGACATACTTGGGTGTGGTTGTGCCCCTTGAGGGACGGCCTATGATGCTTTGTCGCGCTCTTAGACCGTTCCAGTTCGTACATGCGGACTGGACATATTTCAACCCTAACAATCTCTAAGCCCCAATTTTCACCCTAGAACTCAAATTTACATTGTAATTCACATTGAATTGAGGATTTGGCCATAGGATTGCATGATATTTTCATCTACGGAGAGGTTTTTGATCAATTCCACCGAATAGTGACAGCTTTGGTGGTAACTTGTATCAATCTCATGTCTAGTAGTTTGATCCAATGTCTTTCTGTAACAATTCATATGATTTGATGTTTACATTATTGAACATGAGTAGCTAAATCCTTTGTGTTGGTGGTAAAATGTAGAATCTACATGTGTTGGATTATGTTTATGCTTACATGAGATTGTGATTCAATCTTGCTGCAAATTGCTTCATATTATTCATAGTTGCCTATAAAATATATTCGACTCGAGTATGTGACAAACTCGTGGTCAATGAAAGCTATAGGATTGTATGTTTGTGATTTGCAGCATGCTAGATAAATGGTGTTAGTGACAAACACCTCTAAAGTATTGATAGTGATCTTTTATGTTGTGTGTCTTGAAAGTTACCTACACGGTTGCTTACCAGACTTAGTCAAAGGTTTTACACACTGAACTTGTGAGCACATTCGTAATCCATACATGTTAATTCGTTTTCTACCACCAACCGTTTTCCATCTTTGATTACAAACAAGTCTGATTCTAGTTTGTTGTAGTTGAAAACCGTTTCAAAAACCACTCTGATTTCGTTGACTGAAACTTCATACAAAAACCTCAAACAAAGCCACGTTAGATCCCAAGAGAATGACACTCGGAGACAACTTGCCATTGCACTCTGTTTTGTGTAGTGATAAGTGTTCTTTGGCTTACAAACAAATTTAATTGGTGAAAAAACGACTCATCATGGAGGATCTCTTCTGGGCCCGCCTAATATCCGGCCTGCTACGGTGCTTCTTCCTGTCAGAGACATCTGTCGCGATCCATCCTTGGTCGGACGGTCTCTCTGGTTGTTCGTCCTGAACTTCATCATTGACCGGTTCCTCATCCGACAGTATTGTAACCACCTTTCGCTACTTTTTCCTGCCGGCTGCCTTCTCTTCCACCGCAACTAGATTTTCTTCAAGATTTCCTTAGCTCCCGGAGGTGGTTGCTCCTTCTCATTCTGGAGCGCACGGGCTTCTTGCGATACAGTTGGGGCCGGTAGATTCAAGTCCCAGTAGCGTATAAGTTGCTCTGCCAATTTGGCCAATGCTTTTTGGTCCGCTGGGATCGTGAGTACGGTAATATCGAGTTGTTTCTGCCCCTTATCTACCAGGTCGATTTCGGGAACCGGCCTTGCTGAGTTAGTGGAATCGTCTGGCTCACTGGTTCTCCATCTCTAGGTACTGTTGATTTTTCCGGTTGAGCGGGTGTTTATGCTTCCATCCCGACTACAACACTGGTACTGGCTTTACTCTTCTTGGTGGGTGCCATCAGAGATTGGTTCGTTCATTTCCACAGACGGCGCCAATGATATAACCAAATGTGTATATCTCAATATGGTAGTGCCATTACGAATGGTACTATACTAAGACATCAGTGTCTTAACTATCGATGGACCAAAACCATGAAGGATCCTACTACCAGTGGGTTGCGGGTACCTGCGCTCAGGGGAGAAAGGGAGTTAGATCCCTTTTGACCGGCTTGCCATGGACAAACCGGTTCGAGACTTTACTTGAGCTATGGAAAAGCTGTTTAGAGAGAAGTATATTGAGATGGAGAGTGAGAGTTACCTCAAAATGAGACCCAAGGCCTCTATATATAGAAGCAACCCTGTCCGATATAACCAAATGTGTATATCTCAATATGGTAGTGCCATTACGAATGTTACTATACTAAGACATCAGTGGCTTAACTATCGATGGACCAAAACCATGAAGGATCCTACTACCAGTGGGTTGCGGGTACCTCGCTCAGGGGAGAAAGGGAGTTAGATCCCTTTTGACCTGCTTGCCTTGGACAAATCGGTTCAAGACTTTACTTTAGCTATGGAATAGTTGTTTAGAAAGAATTATATTGAGATGGAGAGTGAGAATTACCTCAAAATGAGACCCCAAGGCCTCTATATATAGAAGCAGACCTGTCGGGACCCTTCTTCCTTGTTTTCCGGCTTTCAGCTCTATTCTTCTGTACTTCTTGTCTGCTTCCCGCAGACAAGGCATCCGCCATGTGGGTAATATTCCGCTATGCAGAGGTGGTCTTCAACATTGCTCCCTTTGCGCAGGTCTTACTGCCCATGCCATACGAAAGGAGACTTTGTCTTGCGGGCCAGGCCAGTGACTTAGGCTTTGGTCCGTTGGTCTTCTTCCCGCGTACTTGGATGCGTAATGAGCTCTTTCCTGCGGGTCTTCTACCCACGTATTTTGGCCAAGGGCTCTATTCCGAGGATCTTCTTCCGCGTACTAAGCCGCGTGGTGGAACTTTTCATGTGGGTCTTCTTTCTGGACTTAGATGGCATGAAAATAGCCAGAATCTTCATAGGTCTTCTCTTCGGATCCATGGCTCCACTGCCTTTAAGGATGTCTGGGTACGGAACTTTGAATTTCCTCTTCCCTTGCTAAGGCAAGAACTTAGAAACTAGCTTTTTGTGCCGGTTCACACAAACGGCGCCAGAAATGATGGGACGTGATTTTCCCTTGGGAGATAAAATAGATAATGGCCTATAACTCGCCCTCCGCGACTCTAGTGGTCGGAGCTGATGGAGGCAGGATCTTCGCATCGGGTGCCGTCTCGTCTATGCCTCAAAACGTGAGCTTCCTTGCTGTGTTGGACCACCAAATCTTCGTGTCTGACTCCACGCTCTCCCTGTGCCAAGCCTGACCTGCGATCGTCCTTCTTCAAGGGATATTTACCTGTCTGGGGGGGGGTGTGCATGTGTTGCCCGGACTTCCGTATGGTCAAACCGGTTGAGAAGACTTTACTTGAAGGTGGTTGAGGGCCAACCTTGTGAATATGATGGAGTGCGTGTATGTGAAGTGTGATTGTGAGTTTAGTGAGTATAATAGTGATGAAGGATATATTTTCCAAGATGAACTCTTATTGTTGCCTTGAGCTTCCCACCAAGAAGGCTCAAGACTGTACCTGTGAAGTGAAGTTCTTGAGAGTGTTGCCCTAATGTGTTTTCCACCTTAGCTTTCTCTATGGGAATCACTCCTTTTACACTACAAGAAATCCTTAAAATAGCCACCAGATGTAGCCACAGATACTATCTGTGGCTAAATTAGCCACGGATAGCCACGACTGAGCCTGGACGCTCAATTCGTGTCTGTCCAGGCCCGAATTCGTCTGATTTATAGACGGATAGAATCTATCTGTGGCTAACTTTGCCAAGGTTAAAGTATCCGTGTCTATAGTATTTGATTGTTTTAAAAAATAATAGAAAAATAAATTAAAATAAAAGGTTAGCCACGGATAATAAAATATATCCGTGGCGAAACCCGATTTAAAAGACTCGATTGGTCTTCTTCCTCACTTCATTTTCATTCAAATCCTAATCCTCTTCTCTCCCTCTCTCCCTCTGCCACCGCCACCACCCACCGGAAACACCGTCACCGCCGCCACAACGCGAAATAGATAAGATATTCTTTCTCTTCCATCATTCTATTGCATATTTTCTTCTCCCTTATTCATCTAATTCGATTAGCTTCTCTTCCCCTCTTCTCCGCCGCCACAGCAGCCACCGTGACACCACCACCATCACCACCGACGGATTGCAACCTTACTATTTCTCATCCTCTTCTCTGATTCTCTCTTCTCCGTTTCTCTGTGAATTAAGGTTAGTACCCTAACCCTAAATTTTAGGGGTTTTAATTTTTTTTTGTTTAATTATGATTGTACTATTCGTAAATTGTTCTCCTCTTCTATCATTCTCTGTAATTATGATTCTCATCTCCTCTACTCCGATTCTCCGTAATTTGTGTTTTTTTTTAATTTGGTTTAATCTGATTAAATTTGCACAATGTAGTTAAATTAAGCTTTCTTATTAATTTTTCATGATTTTCAGTTTAGAAAAATTAATTTTTGAATATTCTGTTTAATTTTGCATAAGCTTGTTAATTCTGAATTAAATTAGATTAACTGGAATAATTTGGATTAATTCTGGGACTTTGTGATTCTGAAAATTCAATTAATTTTGAGAAATTTATCATAATTTAGTTTAATTACTTTACAATCTGGAACAAATTTTAGTTAATTTATGTTAATTTAAATTAATTTTTTTATTACTTTTAGTTAAGTTCCAGTTTAGTTAAATTAATTTATGGATATTCTGTTAATTATGAGAACTATATATGACTTAATCGAATATAAATTAATCTATGAATTCAAAGTTAATTATGTTATTTAGTTAATTTAATTAATTCTGTTAATTATATGTTAATTAGAATATTAATTATTTATTTAATTATGTTTATTATTTAGTCAATTTAAATATTATTTATTTAGATTTCTCATTAATGAACGAATAGGTGTTATGATGAAAAATTCAAATTATAAACATCGTAGGTGATAGCTCCACTTTTCAGTGGTTCCGAGCATTTATTATATGATGACAGAGCTAAAGTCATCGTAATAAAAGCTCGGATCCATGGAAAAGTGGCATTCACAAAATATGTAATTTGAATTCCGACTGAACACCAAATTTATGTATAATAAACATTTAAAGTATTTTTAAAGTCATAGTTTATTTTTTTTAAATTTTGTTAATTTTAGTTTATTTTTAGTTAATTTCTGTTAATTCAAACTTAATTTATGATTTTGTTTCTAAAGTGTGATGATGATATAATTATAATTGGTTTCGACCGGTTGATAAGACTTTTCTTGGGTACTAACTAATAATATATGTTTATTGTCGATCAGTAAGCGTTACATTGGTTAGTTCCCATAGAAAAGTCTCCCCGATATTTAATCGAACTGGTTGTATTTGTCTGAACACACAATAAGAGTTTGTATTTTAGTGTGAAGATGCTAAACGTATGTTAGTTTTGATGTGTTGGTTCAGGCTTTCCTTGGGTGAAAACTAATAGTATACGTTTATTGTCGATCAGTAAGTGTTTTATTGGTTTTCACCCATTGATAAGTCTCACTGACATTTCATTTAATCGAACTGTATGTACGTTCAGAACACAATATAGGACTTACATATATTGATAAAGACTTTCTTCAATTTAATTATATTTCAAATAAACAACTTAACAATATAAGAGTGATAAGACCTTGTTCGAACTTCCCCTCGTTCCCAGACCCCGCCTACACTTAACTTACAATTAAATATAGGTGTGGTCATGTGGTTTACATGCATAAAAAATACAAACACATTGGCCATCTGAAACGCCATCACTTCCATCACCAGCTAGTGCCGGTGTGTCAGAGGGACAATGTGCTTGTACTTCGGTAATCATGTAAACTGACGAACGCGGATTGTCGGGTCCGGATCAGTCAAATAAATTTGTTATTTAGCCAAAGGCAATTCACAACTACAACGAAAACCGTAGTGTAGCAGTAGAATAACCTCGAGTGTCGATCTCTAAGGACTATAACTAGCTTTATCTAATTTAATTAAATAATATAAAAACAGCAGACGGTATAGCAAAGGTTTTTCTAACAGATAATGGAGATTGGTGATAGTATGGTCCTTCAAAGCATAACGGGTTGATAATCATGCGTAAATTCCTCGGTTTTGCATGGAGATCTTTGATCTATGAGTTGTCCTGTTGTAATTATCAAACACTACGAAGATATAGATTTTCGAAGACCCAATAATTGTCCAATTGTGTTCCGTAATTATTCAACACTACGAAGATATAGATTCCGATAGGTCAATGAACTGTCCAATTGTGCTTCAATAATTAATCAACAATACGAAGATATAGATTTTGCTAGATCAAAGAAATAAAGCAATAACACGGAGTATAATGCGCGATATAGCCATTAGCATAATTATCAACCCTTCGCTAAGAATTCACATACTACCACCAACGATAAGTTTAGCTACTCATAGTTGTCATGCAATCAACAGAAATCATAGAAGAAAACATGTTGAAAGATATATAAAAATAAGTAGAAAAACTGTAAGATACAATGTTACCGAAGGTTGTCAGTCTCCGAAGAATCGCGATCTTACAAGCTCCAAACTGCTATGAAAAAGTATCTCCTAAGCTATGAACCCCCAGAACAGGCTCTGGGAAGTTCCTACCTAAAACTACAGAGAAAGGTGAGAGAGAAGGTCTGAAAAGTATGAAAAACGGAGAAAAACTGAGCAACTATATATAGTGTTCGAATCGTGTGGGGCGATTCGCCCCACACACCGGGCGACTCGCCTGGTGTGGGGCGATTCTCCCCACATCCCGGGCGATTCACCCGGGAGTATTTTTCGCGAATTTACGCGTTTTCGACGTATTTTTGGTTTCTTCCCCTTTTCGGACTCGGTTTCTGACTTCTAGTGGCCTTCTAACCTCCGGATTCGACCCCTAGAATTCAAATCCTATCCGGAAACCTTCAGATACTCCAATTAGGCTTCTGGAACACCAATTCCTTGTCTACTTCAATATATTTGCCCGGAAATCCTCGTTTCTCAACCAAAACCTGTAAAATAAAAACTAAAGGGAAACGTGACACTATTCTAATAAAATGCACTAAAATATAGCTAAATTAGCATAGAGGATAGCTAAAATAGGTGAAAAAGACTCAAATGAAAGTGTAATATACACATTCATCAAACTCCCCAAACCGAACCTTTGTTTGTCCTCAAGCAACTAAGCTAGACTCTAATGCAAAAAACAATGCAACACATAAAATGGAGTCTCATGCCAAATAAAATGAACTAATCTACTGAATCTATCAAAGAACATATGAGAAAAAACCATATAAATCAAAACATGAATATAGGTTGAAGAATGCTTCGATTGACTCATACACATCCACATAAGCACTTATGTCAAGACAAGATAGTCTCCCGTAACATTCTCTACCTGGACATAGTCAGTGACGACGTAATGAAACATGTTAAGATACGAATGGTTGTCCCGTGCCTATGAAACTGAGGACTTACTATTGTTCACCTAGTTTAAGACTTTCCCTCAAAGAGGTCGAACCAGTACTGACTCTCATTAAACGAAGGAGGGTTCCCTATAAAAGATAACACTCCCATATTCTACCCATCTCTCAAGCAAAGCCTTAAGATATCCACCACTTCCTGAATGACAGGACGAGAATTGGAAAAGATGACACTCAACATTACAAACACTTTGCTAAACTGCTATTCTAGAACAGATGACACTCAAAAACAAAAGAAAAGATAGAAAATTACAAACACGATTACGAACATTACAAGAATTGGAAAATGAGACACAACACTTTGCTAAACTGCTATTTGGCTTTTTCTTTTTTGGACCCTTCTTTGCTTTTTTGGGGTCTTTTCTTTTTTTTTCTTTTTTTCTTTCCAGATTCTCTTTTTTTTTTTCCTTTTTCCTGGAATTTTTTTTTCTTTCTTCCTCTTTTTTTTTTTTTTTTAGCCAGCAGTATCATAACGAAAGTGAAACAAAAAATGACAAACGACTTCTCCAAACCTATTCGAAAGAATAGGTTGGAGTACAAAATTTACGAGAAAGGAAAAAATAACTCACAACATGGAAATGAAAAACGAAAACAAGTCTAATGATTGTGCAACCCCCTCCCCAAACCTATTCGGAAGAATAGGTTATAAACAAAGGATCACACAACCTCACACTACCTCCTTCCTAGGCATTTAGCAATCTCAAAGCATGGTGAAGACTTTTTGCCTCTTAGGTACATAATTACACGGTAAAACAACCACAAGACCCTAACATGCATCATCCTATTATAAAGGCCTTCGTGAACCGTAGTAGAGAAAACACCACTAAGTGATGTCGAGACTACCAAGCTTAACTAAGTGCAATACATAAATGTGACAAGCCAAGCGAGAAAAACCTCAAACAAATTCATAGAGATGAAGCATATGATTAATGACATAGTTAGTTAATCTACCCAATAAAAAAGCTCAAAAAATTCGGCAATAAACTCCATATAGAACATGCAAGACTATCCTAGGATGAATGTAGTGAATGCAACCTAAAAAACTAAGAAAGTAGTAAACGTGCAAATGCAAATGCAAACAAAGAACAGGATACTAATCAACACAAAGCCAAACAATACTTAACATCGTGGTTCACATCCCATCCCCCTTATGATTCTTAAGCTAGCCCCTAGCAAAAGAGAATGAGTAATAAGAAGTGATACTAGATGTTACCGAACGGTTTGGCCTCGGTTGGCTGAGAGTGGACATGTGAAAAGACTAATCATCGGGATGGTAATCCCCATAAAAGTCCCTCCACATGTCAGACAGGAGATCATTGGACTGCTGTAGAGCCTCCTGTTGCTGCTGGATGAGCTGTTGCTGCTCCCACCTTTGTTGCCTATCCTCTCGGCGATGCTCCTCGAATGTCTCCCAGTCGCGGTTGCGCTGGGCAATGTGCCCGTCGAGATCCTGTTGCAGTGCCGCGGTACTGGCATCAACTCTATCAAAATGATCGTCGAGGTAGGCCCGGAGTTCATAGAAGTCAAATCCTCAAGACCCCTGTGGTGCTCAAGACGGTGCATGCGGTGCTCTATGGACAAATGGAATATCCAGGATAGGGGCTTGGCCATCATCAGCCTCCATAGCATCCTCATAATCATGCTCATTATCAGAATCGCTCGGTTGGAAGGGTGCTTCCACATCAGCAGCGACAGCCGTGGGGTTCTTCAACTGATACCTAGCCAGCTGCACCTCAATAGTCGAGGGTGAAAAGGCGGCGACCTCGCAATCCCCCTCGTCAATGTCCTCGACGCCATGATATTTGCAGTAGGCAGTGATGAAGCTCGGAGAGATGAAGGGCTTCCTCTACTTTTCCGAGTGGCGCTCATACTCTTCATACATGATGTGCCCGATGTCGATCCGATGTCTGTCTATCAAGCAGTAGAGGAGCTCGGCGTAGTTTGGCTGTATCCAAGTGTCATTCTTCCTAGGGATCAAGTTGAAGATGCAAAATTTCATCATCACCTTAGCCTCAATGCTAAGGTCGCTCAGACTGATCCGTGAAGGTTCTGCACCGATTTCTGGATATCTGTACTCCTTGTTGCAGATCATGTCTGTAATATGTCTTCCTATCCCCCTAGAGGCCCTCGAATACAGGTAGGCATGGTTGCTCCCTGTGAACTCCTGATGCCCAAAATGGATGAATGAAGAAATCGACTCTGGTGTCCGTGGTATTATCAGGCCTCGAACTAGTACCCCATTCTTCTCCTCGAGATCAGTGAATCCAGTGTAGAACTCTTGGAGGAGGCTCACGTCGTACCCCTTGAACCTGTTGGAACTATACCAAACCAAATTCCTTCTTGATGCCAATCGGGAGAGCGTCCTATATCCCGCCGTTCCAGCTACTGCCTTCGGAATATCAATCCTCCTATCGGGTATGATCGATCTTCCCCCTTCGGTTAGCTCCACTTCGAGCCTCTGTCGGACATCTATCGCAGCTAAAGACAACTCGTACATGTTGTGGGAAGGTTGGGAGCTTGATGCTACTCCCTTTCCCTTCCTACTCGAGCCAACTCTCCTCGATCCTCTTGGTGCCATGATTCTTACAAACAACAATTAGTATCTTGTATGACGCAAAACAGACTCATGCATATGTAAATGTACGAGCGAACAAACGAGCAATATCTACAACAATCCAACTCCTCAAAAACCCAATATCCAGTCTAGCTACTTCATTACGCAACATATCAATGTAACTACTACAATAACATATCACATTATGTTCTTGCTAAACAACAAATGCCTTGAATCACAAGGTTCAATCCATACCATAGTAACAAAAATCTAACAACATAAATCCTCAACTTCATCAATCATGCATTCTACCATTACATCCATCATTATCATATCAACAAACACATGTTTAAGCATGGAATGAAGGTAAAAGATACATTTCCTAACAAGATATATCATCTAATAGTAAAAATCTCAAACCAACAAACCAAGACTAATTGAACATGCAATTGATAATGAATAACGTTTCTAATCACATAAATCATCAACCCATACATCATACAAGCTTAATTGAAGCATAAATAAAAAAAAACCCCAAATTTGAAAAATTAGGGTTCATGTGAGATTACCTCAAATCCGAAGATTGAATGAACTAGGAAGAAATTTGTTCGGATGAAAAGAAAGAGCACGTAACGGACTTCGATTGAAGCTAAAGAACACACAATTTGATGGTAAGATGAAGAAGTTATGAAGGTTTGAAGATATTTTGAAAATGGGGAAGTTTTTTGGAGTTTAGGTGAAGAAGATGGAGGAAAAATGAAGAAATGGGGGAGACCCCCGATTTATGTTCAGCAGACTCGCGAGGCGAGTCGCCCCACGCCTGGGGCGAGTCGCCCCGTGCGGGGCGATTCGTCCCCCACCTCCTGAGGTGGGGAGACGAACTTTTCGGAAAAAAATGCGGTTTTTAGTCTCCGAAAACCATTTTTCTCACAAAGCACTCGAAAAATCTCACTCAAACATAACATAAGCACATACGACACAGAGACGAACAAATTCACATATGAAAAGCAAATTGTTCAAGTATGGATGCATGCAATAAAGCGGTAAAGAAAGCGATAAAAACCCCGGGTTGCCTCCCGGATAGCGCCATTGTTTAAAGTCTTTGACTCGACTCCTGTCTGTGCCTAGCTCTTCTTTTTAGGGTACTAGACTTCCCCTTCATGGATCTCCTCCTCATGCCTCGAACCTGTGAATAAGAATGAACATAGGCTGCAAGACCACAGTAGTGAGTAGTGTGAGAAGTATCAGGCGGATCAGATATGGCTTGCAACACATGTCGCTTGCCATCCACTTCAATAGTGCAAGTTCTTTGGTAGATGTCCATCATGGAGCGTAGCTTAGTCAACAACGTTCGCCCCAAGAGAATGACATCCCCCGTCCCAGGTGTAGACGCCGGCATAACTACAAAATTGGTGTATACAGAAGCTTCACCAATCTTGACCAACACATTTTTCACAACGCCTTCGGGTCTCACAAAGGATCCATCCGCTAGTTGCACAATAGCCCTATGCTCAGATAGTTTTCCAAGGCTACTCTTCTCAAACACATTCAAAGGGAACACGTTAGAGTAGGATCCCGTGTCTAGTGTGGCACAGACGTCTTCAAGTTCACCAATCCAAACCTTAACATCGAAACTTTTAGGGAGTGGCTCGGGATCCTCTTACTCCTCTTCACTCTCGTCAGAATCAAGGTCCTTCTCTTCTTCCTTAGCCTGTGGAGGTTCTTCCTTCTTGCAACACTCGCACTTAGCAACCTTCTTGATGGTGATTTCGACAGGTAGATCACCAGCCAATGTAATGGAATTCGACTTCTCAGTGTTGCTAGGCAGTTTGCCCTATTCCCTACTTGCTCCTCGGTCGATCAACTCTTGCATCTTTTGATGGGCAAGCCTAGTGCTCTCTTCCAATCTATCAAGTCTCTCTCTAGTCTTCTCAAAATCTTCTTCATAACGTTTGAGAAAACTTTGGGTGTGATCGACCATCTTTTGCAAGTTCTCCATCAGTTGAGCCGACTTCGACTTAGGTGGCTCTTTCGGAGCGGGGTTTTCGCAGTGGTCATTACCATAGTTAAGCCTACTACGGTCTTGGTTAGGGCCATAAGTTTGGTTAGCCGGTGCATATCCTTGATTGTTTCGGAACCCTCTTCTCCAAAATCCACCTCAAGGATTCCTACCATCTTGTCCGTAGCTAGCTTCTTGAGTACCAAACTCCGTAGCAAAGGCTTCCTCTTCGCCTCTTTGAGCCCAGTTGCCATCATCATACGCAAGCTCCGATCTACACATATGAGCCCTATGCCCGTAGTTCTTGCATATTCGACAAACTTCGTTCAAAACAGTTGTTCCAGCGGCGCTCTTCAGGACTTGCGTCAATTCGTTGGTAAAGCACTCGAATTGATCCCCATTTCCCCTATACATAGGGGATTCTTGAGTTGGTGGAGCTTCAGGTCCACGTCTCCTAACCATCGCTCTTGGGTCCTTGAACTGCGAACCCTTAGCAAGCCTTTCGAAAACTGCCCAGACGGCTTCTGCGTTTTCCTCCCAAATATTGCCTCGGCATTGGAAATCCACCACTTGTTGGTTCTCGAAAGTTAGTCCATTGTAGAAGTGTTGGACTAGGTCAGAAAGCTCAAAACCATGGTGAGGGCACTTGTTCGTGAGATCTTGGAACCTCTCAAACGCGGTGTAAATTGTCTCATCATAGTCCTGCTTGAATCCAGTGATTTGCGCCTTTAGCGCGGTAGTCAAGGTGTGAGGGAAGTATTTTTCCATGAAAGCTGAAAAAACCTTCTCCCAAGTGTCCAGCGAGCCTGCTGGTAGAGAACTCAACCATGACTTGGCTCTGTCGCCAAGCCCCATAGCAAAAACCTTCATCCGCAACTCATCCGTTGTTATTTCAGCTCCGGGTCGTGGGAGTTGGTTGACGAAATCATCGATATCGTGCAAGTACCTCATCACATCTTCCCTTGCTAAGCCATAAAACCTCGAAAGTTGTTGGAATGCGTGGTTCTTGATTTCCAGATCTCGAGTTGCAGACGAAAGAACAATCGCCGACCCCCTCATACGATCCTTGGAGGGTTGAACCCATGCTTTCAGTGGTCTAGCTTCTGCCATTCCGTCGATTTCCGTGAAAAGAATGTGTAGAGATTCAGAGAAATCGGTATCCTCTATTTCCTCTAGTGCACGCCTTTGAAATAGTCGCCTTCTTTGGTGGTAGACTCTGTCGATCTCAGCAATTGAATCAGCAAGCGGTGACATACACTATCTGTAACAGACTAGGAAAGCAGTACCAGAGAGAGATTAAAAAGGAAAACTAAAACTACTAGAATTAGGAATTGAATGCTGAAAATATAAACAAATTAAACAGAAAAAAGGAGTATAGGCCCCGGCAACGGCGCCAATTTGACGAACGCGGATTTGTCGGGTCCGGATCAGTCAAATAAATTTGTTATTTAGCCAAAGGCAATTCACAACTACAACGAAAACCGTAGTGTAGCAGTAGAATAACCTCGAGTGTCGATCTCTAAGGACTATAACTAGCTTTACTTAATTTAATTAAATAATATAAAAACAGTAGATGGTATAGCAAAGGTTTTTCTAACAGATAATGGAGATTGGTGATAGTATGGTCCTTCAAAGCATAACGGGTTGATAATCATGCGTAAATTCCTCGGTTTTGCATGGAGATCTTTGATATATGAGTTGTCCTGTGGTAATTATCAAACACTACGAAGATATAGATTTTCGAAGACCCAATAATTGTCCAATTGTGTTCCGTAATTATTCAACACTACGAAGATATAGATTCCGATAGGTCAATGAACTGTCCAATTGTGCTTCAATAATTAATCAACAATACGAAGATATAGATTTTGCTAGATCAAAGAAATAAAGCAATAACACGGAGTATAATGCGCGATATAGCCATTAGCATAATTATCAACCCTTCGCTAAGAATTCACATACTACCACCAACGATAAGTTTAGCTACTCATAGTTGTCATGCAATCAACAGAAATCATAGAAGAAAACATGTTGAAAGATATATAAAAATAAGTAGAAAAACTGTAAGATACAATGTTACTGAAGGTTGTCAGTCTCCGAAGAATCGCGATCTTACAAGCTCCAAACTGCTATGAAAAAGTATCTCCTAAGCTATGAACCCCCAGAGCAGGCTCTCGGAAGTTCCTACCTAAAACTACAGAGAAAGGTGAGAGAGAAGGTCTGAAAAGTATGAAAAACGGAGAAAAACTGAGAAACTATATATAGTGCTCGAATTGGGTGGGGCGATTCGCCCCACACACCGGGCGACTCGCCTGGTGTGGGGCGATTCGCTCCACATCCCGGGCGATTCACCCGGGAGTATTTTTCGCGAATTTACGCGTTTTCGACGCGTTTTTGGATTTCTTCCCCTTTTCGGAATCGATTTCTGACTTCTAGTGGCCTTCTAACCTCCATATTCGACCCCTAGACTTCAAATCCTATCTGGAAATCTTCAGATACTCCAATTAGGCTTCTGGAACACCAATTCCTTGTCTACTTCAATATATTTGCCGGGAAATCCTCGTTTCTCAACCAAAACCTGTAAAATAAAAACTAAAGGGAAACGTGACACTATTCTAATAAAATGCACTAAAATATAGCTAAATCAGTATAGAGGATAGCTAAAATAGGTGAAAAAGACTCAAATGAAAGTGTAAAATACACATTCATCATAAACCGATCTTTAGAAGTTATATATAGACTCTATTTGATAAGTTTGTTGAAGGGTGATTCGTGCTTCTTCTTAAGTTCTTATTAAACCGTCACAAGGAACTATTTAGGTCTTCTTCATGTAGTCTTCCTCTGAAGAGAGTAGGAATTCTTCATGTAGCTTCCTCATACCTGAAAGAGATTGGAGGGGGAGATTAGTACCTCGTGCCCGGTCTGTCAATGATCAGACCGGAGGGACGACTTTACGTGTAGGGAGTTGAAGGGCTTCCCTAGTAAGAGTAGTAAATGTGGTAGGAGAGTGGTAGGTGAGTGGTAGGTGAGAGCTATGATTTCTTACCTAGAGATAATGAATGAGTCCCCTTGTATACTTGTAGTATTTTATTGTCACTTTATGTAGGGTCGTGCCAAGTGTCCGGATGAGATTGAAGCCTTCTTTGGCCCAAGCCCATTAAGGAGGTCCATGGGCTTTGACCCAAACATCTTGACTAGGGTTTGGAGGGAATTATTGACTTTTCGGATCTCATATAATATTCCGGAAGGCGGGTCCCACAGGGAGTGACCATGGGTGGTCGGCCAGGGTCCTCGTGCCTTCCTCTTATATTCATGGTCCGAGTAGTGCTCTGCTTAGTCTCTTTTGGAGGGTGTTACCTTGACGTAAGGTCCTCCTCGAGCCCTAGAGATGCTCCTCGAGCCCCACAGCTGCCTTGTCCTTGTAGTGACCTTATCTTGAGGGTCGGCCTCACAGTGATGGTCGGACCATATGTTGGTCGAGCCACACTTAAGTGACATACTTGGGTGTGGTCGCGCCCCTTGAGGGACGGCCCTTGATGCTTCGTCTCGCTCTTAGACCGCTCCAGTTCGTACATGCGAACTGGACATATTTTAACACCAACATATGTCCCCCTAGTTTCCAAGTATCTTTGTAGAAGATAGTTGAGGAACTATGTTGAAGTAGAGGTCGAGCAGAGCCTCGACTAGTACTAGGCGAAAAAAGATTTCCGAATTCGTGCCTTGGTAACTTTCCCTCCTCCTATCTCCCAGTAGGTTCCTCGATTTTTTACCTCATCGATATTCTTCTTGTTAATTGTCCCGGGGAGACAATTGTAAGGTAATGGAAGGGAATGACTCACTCCCTTCATCTTTTTCTTTTTCTTGGCCTTTTCAGACTCGAGGATCGATCCTTGTGAGACAGTGGCTCCTCAGTACCATAACAAGACATTCTCTTGAATTTTCCTTCTTGTGTGATTGGTCCCTCGTCGCTCTTCGGACTATCCACGCTCCACGGTCCTCGCTCCACGGATTACCTTAGGTGGTTAGGTAATCCGCGTTTCTTCGAGAAAGTGTGTCGATGCGGGAGCGTGGAGGGTAGATTGGTAAATTCGCTAGGCGGCTGTGATATGGGCCGTTAATAGTGGACACGTGTTCGGTCTGGATGGAGCGAGGGTAGGCGACGGTTCGTATTTCTGAGATACCCTTCTATAAATAGGCCAATACCGATTCATTCCACACTTTTCGCAACTTATTCACTCAGAGCATAGAGAGAGAGCGAGGAGATTTTTAGGACGATCGACGAGAATACTCTTCGAGAACAAAGTAGACTGAGGACCTTTTTGGGCGACCAAACATCGTCTTTTCCGACAGAGTTCGAATTTTCCGGTGCACTTTCCGTTTCCAAGCCTTCACCAGAACTTTTCCAAGTAAGTTCTTCACCCAAATCCTTCGATTACCAGCTTTAATTGTGTATCCCCAAATTCGAATGGTACTTCTTTCCAATTCTTGATTTTACTTCGCCTGAATCTGCTCCTTGTTGCCTGAATTTTTGGCTGGCGCTTAGTGGACCTAAAAACGGACTTAATCGGATGTAATCGGACTGTAGATTCACATGCTTCCCCTTTTTACTTTTTTTTGCAATTCCCCTCTGCCTCCTTAGGGTATCATCGTAACTGTAGAAGTATGTAGATCGGGCTTGTAGGTGTATCTACTTTGTCGAACTTTGAGCGGTTGGTCGCTCCATGCTCCTCGATCTTGTATGCTCATACTTACGTCTCTTCGATCTCCTTGCATGTTCGTCGCTTTTTGTAGAATAACTTCTTGTTATGTTATGCACTTTTTTTTTTGAGATTTTTCTCCGTTCGGGAGGTCGAACATAAAAAATACATAAACGGACCTCTCGGACTGTCACCAACCATCCTTAAGTCTTTCTGGCCTACCTTTTAGGATGTCCGAGAGAAACGACGACAATCAGAATTGCCGTGAGGTCGAGGAGTACGGGAACGACCACGGTACGTCAGCCGATACGTCAGAGATATCGGGGACCTTCTTAGACGACACTCTCGAGCTGACCTCCGTGGGCGAGGAGCAGGCCCATAAATCGAAGAGGGGGAAGGTTTCGAAAAAGATGAAGAACTTGAGGAGGGTGAAGAAGGCGAAGATGCCAATGATGATGATGATGAGTCCGAGGAGGACGAAGAAGGAGCTGAGGTAGTTACTCGCAAGAGGCGTAGGAGCGTTGACAGGTTTATTGATGATATGACCGAGGAGGAAGGTGGTCCTGCTAATCCTGGAGTGTCTTCCGAGTTGATAACTTTAGCCGCCCAAGTACATGGTCGAAACTATGGTGTTTTCGATGCGGTTCCTCCTATGGACATCCGAGTGGAAGACATGGACGACACGGATCGACCAGATCCGGCTCTATCTTGGTTCGAGGAGGGCGAACATTCTGAGGAGGCTCAAGAACATGCTTTCGGTAAAGCGCCCAAAAAAGAGAGGAAAGCTTCTCGCTCCAAGAAAAGTCAGAAGGCTGAGGCGGTCGAGGAGTAGCCTAAAGCGACCATGGTGAGCCAAAATAAGTTCACCCAAAGTGCCCTTACAGTAAACCTCCCCGATCCGGATGGTGAGAAGAACGACGATGGTATAATTCCGACCACCGCCTCCACAGTAAAAGAAGATGAGATTTCTACTCTGCGATGGAAGTATACTCTTCTTGTTAGCAAGTTTGACATCCTCGTTCCCAGGGAGGCTCAAACTTTTTACAATGAGCCTCCAGGTTACATGGCGGTCCATTGTCTCAGCCTAGATGAAGGATGGATCTTGCCATTTTGTGATGCTTTTCGCGACATCTTCAATACTCTCGGATCGCTCCTTGGCAGCTCGTTCCCAGCACTTTTGAGACTCTTGTGTGCTTCAGAGTCTTTTGTAAGAAGCATGGGGTTGAGCTCAATTTCCACAAGATCTTCAGAGTATCGATGAGCTCAGGTAATAAGTATTTTTACTACTTCAACGCTCGACCAGGCTTAGGCTTCATTATGGACGCTTCTTCCTTTTCGGGCTACAAGTGGTTCCACCGGTACTTCTACATGATGAAGAAGAAGTTGCCTGAAATGAGCGACGAGGAAGCTGAGTGGGGCGTACCCAAACTTATGTATCGAGGACGTATTGCCGAGAAGCACCCTTTGCCTGCTGAGTTAGACCCCTGGGTTTTAGAGCTCGAGGAGAAAAATAGAGGGGCCAATCCCGAGAAGTATTTCTACTGGGGTCTCGTGCTGCAGCCTCTTCCATACTTAGCCGGTCTTTCTCCTTATGCTTATACCGGGTATATTGGCAATAGGTTTTCGAACGACGTGCTCTTCGGTATGCTTAGATAGATTTTCACAGTTGACTTTTTCATACTTGCCCTTTTCTCCGTTTTTTGCTTGTAATGACCTCGCTCTTTTATCCTTCTCGCTCCGTTTACTAACTCGTGTTTTTCTCTGCAGCTTATTGGTTTCATTGGATCATGTCGAGGACTCTCAAGGCCAAGGAACAGAAGAGGAGGAAGCAGCGCATGACCAACAAGGATACTAAAATCCTTGGCTCGCTCAATCTTTCTCCGCCCAGAAGTGCCTCGCACCACCGGGATGCCCTGGTACAAGAAGGGCTCGAGACAAGAGAGAATCCTCTGGAGGATCTCAAAAAGGCCGAGGAGGACGCGGCTGCCAAGCAAGCCGAGGAGGTCGCGCCTGGAGAACAAGAAAAGCGACCAAAGACGTCGGTGTCGAAGAAGGCGGCCGGAACGAGGAAGCTCGTTCTCGGAGGGACCGCTGAGCCTCCCCGCAAAAAGAGCAAAACGGCTGCTCTTAGTCAGGAAGCGAAAGTAAAACGGCTCATCCAGATGTCAGAACTGGATCGTGCCCATGAGCTTAGCATGTGCTCGCTCCAAGTAACTTCCTCATTTACTCAAATAAAGTTCTAAGTTTGAAAATCATCTCCTCAATTATAGGACTTAGTCTGATCTCTTTTTAATGTAGCTCGAGAACCTGAAGGAGGCTTATGGCCAAGTCGCTGCCGATCGAGCAGATACCGTCATTGTGATCGAGGATCTGGAGAAGAAGTTAGCGGCCGAGTAGAGTAAGAACAATGTCGCTGAGATGGAGGCTGGCAAACTGTATGCCAAAGTCGATCAGCTCGAGAAGGAGCTTGCCAAAGAAAGGCAGAGGACTAAGGGTTACAATGGGGCTTATGCCGCCTTGTCGATTTGCATGGAGAAGTTCAAAAACAGCGTTCTCTCCTTCCTGAAAGGTAGCCGTTTGGATACTGCTCGCGCCTTCATGGCCTCGGACACTTACAAAATGGCCCAACAAGATGTTAAAGATGCGGCGCGCGAGGAGGGCTTCTTCTCTTGTATCGGCCAGCTGAAACAGGTGGATCTTCTTCCAAAGGACTTCGATCCGGATGCGCGGAGGATATGCACGCCGGTCGGTGTGAGGATCTCTCCCGCAATTCCGACGAGGAGATCACTGACGAATTGCACCAAGTGTGCGAGTTCGGGGAGCTTGTGACTGATGAATGTGTATTTTACACTTTCATTCAAGTCTTTTTCACCTATTTTAGCTATCCTCTATGTTAATTTAGCTATATTTTAGTACATTTTATTAGAATAGTGTGACGTTTCTCTTTAGATTTTATTTACAGGTTTTGGTTGAAATTCGGAGATTTACGGGCAATTATATTAAAGTCTACAAGGAATTGGTGTTCCAGAAGCCTATTTGGAGAATCTGAAGGTTTCCGGATAGGATTTGGAGTCTAGGGGTCGAATCTGGAGGTTAGAAGGCCATTAGAAGTCTGAAACCGAGTCCGAAAAGGTGAAGAAATCCAAAACCGCGTCGAAAACGCGGAAATTCTGCGTTTACACTGTGGGGCGAACCGCCGGAAGCCAGAGGCGAACCGCCGCGGGCATAATTCGGGCCTATATATAGTGCTCAGTTTTCTCTCCGAAGATCATATCTTTCCAAGCCTACTTTCTCACCTCTCTCTATAGTTTTAGGTAGGAACTTCCCAGGGCCTGTCCTGGGAGTTCCGTAGCTTAGGGGATACTTTTTCATAGCAGATTGGAACGCGTAGGATCGCAATCATCCGGAGATTGACAACCTTCGGTAACTTTGTATCTTACAGTTTTTATCTACTTATTTTATTCTTCTTTCAATATGTTTTCTTCTATGATTGCTATTGATTGCTTGCCTATTATGAGTAGCTAAATTTATCATTGGTGGTAGTATGTGAATTCTTAGCGAGGGAAGATAATCATGCTAATGTCTATATCGCGCATTATACTCCGTGTCATTGCTTTATTTCGTTGATCAGTTGCAACCAAAATTCTCGTATGTTGTATTGATTATTATGCACACTTTGACACTTGTGAAACAATCAGACCAATTATCTTTGTAGTGTTGAATAATTACGGAACACATTAGGACGTTAGTTGTTGATGAGTCAGACCCTTATTATCTTCGTAGTGCTTAATACTTGCAACAGGACACAAGATTAATTCAAAGATCTCTATGCAAGACCGAGGAATTTATGCATGATTATCGACCCATTATATTAAGAAGGACCATACTATCACCAATCTCCATTATCTGTTTGAAATCCCCTATTGCTTTCTATTTGCTGTTTTATATTCTTAATTAGATTTGATAAAGCTAAGTATAGTCCTGAGAGAACGACACTCGAGTCATTCTACTACTACACTACGGTTTTCGTTGTAGTTGTGGATTGCCTTTGGCTAAATAACAAATTTATTTGATTGAATCTGACACGTTCATCAAATTGGCGCCGTTTCCGGGGACTATACTCCTTTTTTCTATTTAATTTGTTTATATTTACAGCTTTAGATTCCTAATTCTCCTAGTTTTAGTTTTCCTTTTCAATCTCTCTCTGATACTGCTTTCCTAGTATGTTTCTAATTTCCCTTTCCTAGCTTTTGTAGTATTCGATATCTAGATTTATTCTCGATTTTTCGAAATTTCTAACGAGGCTAATTTTTAGTTTTGAGTTACTCTTACTACAGACATACATGTATGATGTCCATGCGCGCTCGCATGACACCCCAATTCTCGCAGGTGAGGAGAGGATCTTCCATATACCTGGAACACGAGTTAAGGAGGTATGAGGTGACGGAGTCCATGGTGAGGTACTTACCGAGGTACGAAGATGGAGTAGGGATGGACCCATGGAGTTTCATTCGATCCTATGAGGAGGAAATAGAAAGAACTCCAGCAGAAGGGTTTACTAAGGACCAATTATGCAGGAAACTATTTTCTTTTGCTCTTGGGTATGAGCCAAGGCGTTGGATTGCAAGGTTTGAACCAGGATCGCTGAAAACTTGGGGCCAATTAGTAGAGGAGTTCTTGGCGCGGTTCATGCCTTATCATGAGACAATTGCCTTACGTGATAGGATCCAATATTTCGAGCAAGGAGAGTATGAGCAGTTTTGTGACGCCTACGAACGTTTTGAGATGTATAAACGTGAGTGCCCCCATCACCGTTTCGAAGATGGGGAGTTGATTTGGTGCTTCGTTGGTGGACTTCGTGAAGAGGAACGACTTAGAGTGGATCAGTTGAGCGGCGGTCTGGGAGAATGTACGGTCGACGAGGCAGAAGAAGTCCTCCGTAAGTACGCCAGAGGTTCAACACAATCCGATGAGGTCATACCAATTCACATCACCGCAAAGGAAGTAGATCGAGGTGAAGCAGGAAGCTCATCCGAGGAGTATTTTGAAACCGAAGAAATCAGTGAGGAAGATGCACATGCTGAGCAAGTTGAAGATGACCTTCGTATAGCAAAAGTTGTTGAAGAAGTTGAAGTAACTGAGCATCTTACGGAAGAATTCAGCTTGTTGAATTGTGCTGAAGTAGAAGAGGTTCGAGAACTTGAAGAGGAGAAAGGATTGGAAGGCGACGCCCCCCTGGAGGTGGGGGGCGAGTCGACCAGCATGGGGGGAGAACCGCCTCCCATGACCAGTGAGCTGGACGACCCCAGCTCCCCTGTTTCTTTACTCCCAGACATTCGCATCAACCCAAAACCACTTTCTTCCGTTACTACTGAGGTTCTTAAGTACAAAGAGGTGAATCTACTCCTCCGAGGTGGAAAGCTTGACAAGCAAGATACACAGGAGCCACCACTAAAGAAGCACCTCGATGAAGTCAAAGTGAATTTCCTCCTATTGATGAAGTCCTTATTGGATATGCCTGCAAAGCAAACCAGTTCATTCACCATGGTGAGACCTTTGAGGCTTCCTAGGTCTCTTTGCTACATCGGACCAAGAGAATGGCGGCCACCGTGGGGAGGTACTCTTGAGTCCATTCTTTAATACTCAGCCGACCGAGGCCAAACCGTTCGGTAACATCTAGTATCACTTTTTATTTACTCATTCTCTTTTGCTAGGGTCTAGCTTAAGTTTCATGAGGGGGATGGGATGTGAACCATGATGTTAAGTATTGTTTGGCTTTGTGAGGTTGAGTAGGATAGTCTTGTTTTTTTTTTTTAATTGCATTTGCACGTTTACTGCTTTCCTAGGATAGTCTTGCATGTTTTATATGGAGTTTATTGCCGAATTTTTTGAACTTTTTTATTGGGTAGATCAACTAGCTATGCCATTAATAATATGCTTCATCTCTATGAATTTGTTTGAGGTTTTTCTCGCCTGGCTTGTCACATTTATGTATTGCACTTAGTTGAGCTAGGTAGTCTCGACATCACTTAGTGGTGTTTTCTCTACTGCGGTTCACGAAGGCCTTTATAATAGGATGATGCATGTTAGGGTCTTATGGTTGTTTTCCCGAGTAATTATGTACCTAATTGGCAACAAGTCTTCACCATGCTTTGAGATTGATAAATGCCTAGGAAGGAGGTAGTGTGAGGTTGTGTGATCCTTTGTTTAAACCTATTCTTCCGAATAGGTTTAGGGAGGGGGTTACACCATCATAGACTTGTTTCTGTTTTTCATTCTTCGTATCGTGAGTTTATTTTTCCTTTTTGTAAATTTTGTACTCCAACCTATTCTTTCGAATAGGTTTGGGGAAGTCGTGTGAGTCATTTTGTTTCTCTTTTTGTTATGCTACTGCTGGCTAAAAAAATCGAAAAAAAAGAAAGAAAAATTCCAGAAAAAAAAAGAGAGAAAAAGAAAAAAGTATCTGGAAAGAAAAAAAAAGAAAAAAAGAAGACCCCAAAAAAGCAAAGAAGGGTCCAAAAAATAAAGCCAAATCGCAGTTTAGCAAAATTTGAGTCTTTTCCATTTTTCGTATTGTTCGTAATCGTGTTTTTCTATTTTTTATCTTTTTTGTCTTAAGTGTCATCTGTTCTAGACCACCCTCGTCCTGCCATTCAGGAAGTGGTGAATAGCTTAAGACTTTACTTGAGAGATGGGTAGAATAGGGGAGAGTAATCTTTTATAGGGAACCCTCCTTCGTTTGATGAGAGCCAGTACTGGTTCGACCTCTTTTGAGGAAAAGTCTTAACATGGTGGAACAGCAGTAAGTCCTCAGTTTCATAGGCACGGGGCAACCATTCGTATTATAGCATGCATCATTACGTCGTCACTGACTAGGTCCAGGTAGAGAATGTTACGAGAGACTATCTTGTCTTGACATAAGTGCTTATGTGGATGTGTATAAGTCAATCGAGGTATTCTTCAACCTATATTCATGCTTTGATTTATATGGTTTTTTGTTCATATGTTATTTGATAGATTCAGTAATTTAGTTCATTTTATTTGGCATGAAACTCCATTTTGAGTCTTGCATTTTTTTGTATTAGAGTCTAGCTTAGTTGCTTGAGGACAAGCAAAGGTTCGGTTTGGGGAGTTTGATGAATGTGTATTTTACACTTACATTCGATTCTTTTTCACCTATTTTAGCTATCCTCTATGTTAATTTAGCTATATTTTAGTACATTTTATTAGAATAGTGTCACGTTTCCCTTTAGATTTTATTTTACAGGTTTATGTTGAAATTCGGAGATTTACGGGCAATTATATTAAAGTCTACAAGGAATTGGTGTTCCAGAAGCCTATTTGGAGTATCTGAAGGTTTCCGGATAGGATTTGGAGTCTAGGGGTCGAATCTGGAGGTTAGAAGGCCATTAGAATTATGAAACCCAGTCCGAAAAGGTGAAGAAATCCAAAACCGCGTCGAAAATGCAGAAATTCCGCGTTTACACTGTGGGGCGAACCGCCGGAAGCCAGAGGCGAACCGCCGCGGGCATAATTCGGGCCTATATATAGTGCTCAGTTTTCTCTCCGAAAATCATATCTTTCCAAGCCTACTTTCTCACCTCTCTCTATAGTTTTAGGTAGGAACTTCCCAGGGCCTATCCTGGGAGTTCCGTAGCTTAGGGGATACTTTTTCATAGCAGATTGGAGCGCGTAGGATCGCAATCATCCGGACATTGACAACCTTCGGTAACTTTGTATCTTACAGTTTTTATCTACTTATTTTATTCTTCTTTCAATATGTTTTCTTCTATGATTGCTATTGATTGCATGCCTATTATGAGTAGCTAAATTTATCATTGGTGGTAGTATGTGAATTCTTAGCGAGGGAAGATAATCATGCTAATGGCTATATCGCGCATTATACTCCGTGTCATTGCTTTATTTCGTTAATCAGTTGCAACCAAAATTCTCGTATGTTGTATTGATTATTATGCACACTTGGACACTTGTCAACCAATCAGACCAATTATCTTCGTACTGTTGAATAATTACGGAACACATTAGGACGTTAGTTGTTGATGAGTCAGACCCTTATTATCTTCGTAGTGCTTAATACTTGCAACAGGACACAAGATTAATTCAAAGATCTCTATGCAAGACCGAGGAATTTCTGCATGATTATCGACCCATTATGTTAAGAAGGACCATACTATCACCAATCTCCATTAACTTCTTGAAAACCCCTATTGCTTTCTATTTGCTGTTTTATATTCTTAATTAGATTTGATAAAGCTAAGTATAGTCCTGAGAGAACGACACTCGAGTCATTCTACTACAACACTACGGTTTTCGTTGTAGTTGTGGATTGCCTTTGGCTAAATAACAAATTTATTTGATTGAATCTGACACGTTCGTCAGTGACCGATCCAGAGGTGCCTTATCCGAGCAAGCCAACATATCTTCCGGCATGGGTTCCCGAGTGCTTGAGGACCGGGATTCTCTATCCCTTTGAGAAGGAGGCTCTTCGCAATGTGATGAACGAGATTGTCAAACTCGAACAATCAAATAAATTTGTTTTAGCCAAAGGGCAACTCACAACTACACAAAACACGTAGTGCAGAGGTAAGATGACCTCGAGTGTCGATCTCTAGAGACTAAACTAGCTTTAACTAAATAACTAACTATATAAATTCAGAAAACAAATTTAACAATGCTTGACATAACAATATGTGATGAGAGTTGGTGATAGTATGCTCATTCTAAGCATCAAGTTCTAATTATGCATGAAGTGCAACTCGTACTGCTTTAAAAGTAATTCGAATTAACAAACACCAAAAACATTTGTAAACGTGTATTTTGAAAGCTTTCTATCTATACTAATTGTTAGGAAACTTGTAATTTTGATGAGCAATTAACCATACTAAATTAAGGAAAGTCCAGTAACTAGTACTCTTAAGGTCCATAGGAATTTAGAATTTTAAAGGACATTGTAAAAGAGGAACGTTTGCTGAAGACTTAGAGTAGGTGCTAGATAGGTGTTTTATCCGCTTATGATGTATCTTGTTTTCTGAAAAGAAAAACAACCTATTGAAGCATTTGCTGATGATGTACTTTGTTTACACAAACAAACTATTGAAGCATTAGAACCGTTCAGAAACTTGAAGAATTCGAAGACCGAAGACTAAAGAAGATTTCTGAAGATGGTATCTACAAAGGCACATGTTGCTCAGAAAGTGGAAACTTCAGCAACAGCTTGCATAAGTGAAAATCTAAACGACAGAGTAGGTTGTGCTTGCTGAAACTGAGACTGACCACTTGCTGAAAAACATATGTGACCTCCTTGCTGAAAGTACTTGCATTTGCGCTCCAACGTTCATATTTGAATTTCATTCAAATGAACATTAAATGCAAAGTAAGCACGCGAAGAACATGAAGACTAGAAGACAAATAAAGGACGCTGTTGAAAGTACAAAAGCAAGATAGTGACATATTAAGGAACAAAGCCTTAGAATTTGAAATTCAAACGGCTCCCTTGATTCACTATAAATAGAGGTCATCCGAAAACAATTGAAGTGTGTCAACAACGTGATCAAACTCTCACTTGTGCTTAAACTCACATACCCTTCAATACTCTTTACTGCCATTGATCCGTTCCAAGACTTAAAGCTTGAAAAAGCTACTTGTGAAGAAGTAGAACATACACGACTAAGAAATTAGTTAAGTGTTCTTTCTTTCGAACAAGAACAAGTCTTGACACCAGAAACAATCAAACTTGTTTACTGCAAAGTATTCAAAGTTTTGTTTCTTAGATTACTTGTTGTAGCTGAATAAGTTATAATCAAGTTATCTCATCCCAAACCTCTCTAACTGAAAAAAACACCCTTTCAGGCGTGAAATTCAGGGGGAACTTAATCGAGCATAGTGTTGCTGATTATAAGTCCCAAGTTTGGTGGAGAACAAGGTTTCGTTCTCTAGTTAGGTTGGAAACGAAGCAAGTGTGCTTTGGTTTCTGTTGAATCGCTCTAGATAGGTGTTGTAAGGAACCTCAAACTTATCTTAGTGGATTCAGTCCTAGAAAGGACAAAGTGGATTAGTTGAGAGATTACGCCACTCTCAGATACCACTATAAAAGTGTTTGTGTGATTTACTTACTGCATTTAGTTTTCAGCAAAGCATGTCTATATGTACACTGTCACTCTGTTCACTTGCTGAAACTATCACTTACTGACAAAGCACTTATTGTACAAAGACTTCCGCTCTCTAATTTTAAGTATCAGCAAAACTCGTTACTGAAAAGTAACTAGTACTTGCTGCGAAAGTTAAGTATCAGCAAACTCATTACTGAAAAGTAATAAGCCCTTGCTGAGAAAGTTTTTAAACGACAAAAGTTTGAAAAGACTATTCACCCCCCCCCCCCCCCCCTAGTCTTTTCTTGTTGTTTAAAGGGACCAACACTAATACTTGGCTAAGGTTGTCAGTCTTAGTTCAAGCAGTACTTATAATCGAAGATATTGAAAACGATGATCTTGAATTGTCCTAGTGTTTCAAACACTTTTCTACGAAGATATTGGCTTAGTCGGATCAAAGATTCGAATATAACAATAAAACAAGTAAAAGACTCGGAAACTCAATCATGCATAAAACGAATCCTATCTACAAATTTACATACTATCACCAACTAGATGCTTAGCTACTCATATCAAAATCATAAACAACAATGGCAATCATATAAGAAAACATAGTTGAATTGAAAGATAAATAGCAGAAATTGTGAGATACAAAGTTACCACCAAAGGTTGTCAATCTCCGGTGAATTGCTAAACTCACAAAGATCCAGCAAGGTGAGATCAATTGATGTCCAAATCTCTACTCAAAGCTCCAAAATCGCTAAGAAACAATGGTTCTAAGAGAAAAAAATACCCAGAACAAGCTCTAAGGTCTAAGTCTGCAAATAATGATCTAATATATGAAAATTCGCAACCTTTAAAAATATATATATAGCTGTCGGAAGCTCCCCGGCGGACCGCCTGGTACGCGGCAGTCCGCCTGGCACGGACAATAAGTTTGCCAGTTTTTCCTCTAAGTTAGAACAGTGATTTCGGGCGCGTCCAAACTCGGATTGGCACGTAAGACTTACCGTTGGATAGCTCTTCGAGTTAGCTACGCGTAGGTTGTATTCTCATCCCAATTCAATATTGTATGAAAGACTGGTGCCCAAAATACTGAGACTATGCAAATGGAACTTCCATATTTCACTTCAAAGGCTCCAAAATCTTCACCCGAACTCCGAATGAACTACCGTTTCCGCCTCATACAAGATATCTTTCATGTTCTCCTTGGACTTGGGCACGACTTTGAGCTCCGAAACTTGGTCTTTTGGCCTTGAAACACGTCCCGGTACTCCTTGACACACCACGGGTGATCTTGTTGCACCAAAATTTCAATGTTTCGCCATGATTTATATCCAAATGTGTGATTTTCACCTAAAACCTGAAAATAACAAAAGAAATAGAAACATGACACTAGTCTAACAAAATGCACTAAAATGCATGCAAGAGGATAGCTAAATTGGTGAAAAAGAACCGAATGATAGTGTAAAAAACACTGTCATCAAACTCCCCAAACCGAACATTTGCTTGTCCTCAAGCAACTAGCTAGACTCTATGCAACCTACATGCAACACAAAGAGGAGTCTCATGCCAAACAAGAAGAACTAATCGATTGTATCTACCAAATGCTTATTAACAAAGACCATACAAATCATAACACGGAAGTAGGTTGAAGAATGTCTCGATTGAACCTATACACATTCACATATGCACTTTGTTAAACAAGAGAGTCTCTCGTAACATTCTCTACCTGGACCTAGTCAATGACGACGTAATGATGCATATTAAAATACAAATGGTTGCCGCGTGCCTATGAAACTGAGGGCTTACTACTGTTCACCAAGTGAGACTTTCCCTCAAGAGAGGTCAAACCAATACTGGCTCTCATCAAAGGAATGAGGGTTCCCTAAAAGACAACACTCTCCTATTCTACCCGACTCTTAAAGAAAAACTCTTCACCACTTCCTGAATGGCAGGACGAGGGTGGTCTAGAACAAGCCTTGGACTAGGCGACACGAGAACACAAGGAAAAATTTACAACTCGATTACGAACTACTACAAAAGCTGAAAAATAATGCAATACTTTGCTAAAACTGCTTTTTGGCTTGCTTGGACCCTTCTTTTTTATTTTTTTGGGTCTTATTCTTTTTTTCTTTTTCTTTTTTTTCTTTTTCCAGATTCTGGAATTTTCAATTTTTTTCTTTTTTTTATAGCCAGCAGTAGCACAATGGAAGTACAATGAAAGGAAATAACAATGACACTGCAACGACCTCCCCAAACCTATTCGAAAGAATAGGTTGGAGCACAAACTCACAAGAAAAATAAAAAAAAACTCAACATGACTCAACAAGACGAAAAACAAGTCATAACAATGGTAACCCCCTCCCCAAACCTATTCGTTAGAATAGGTTTCAAACAAAGGATCACACACCTCACTCTACCTCCTTCCTAGGCATTTAGCAATCTCAAAAAGCAAGGTGAAGACTTGTTGCCTCTTAGGTACATAATTACACGAGAATACAACCAAAGACTCTAACATGCAACATTTGATAAGGCCTTCGTGAACTGCAGTAGAGAAAACACCACATAGTGATGTCGAGACTACCAAGTTTAACTAGTGCACATACAAATATGACAAGCCAAGCGAGAAAACCTCAAACAATTCCATAGAGATGCAATGTATGGGCAATGGTCACAAACACTTAGTCTATAAAATAAAAAATATCAAAAATTTGGCAATAAACTCCACACAACATCATGCAAAAACTAGACTAAGGATGAATGCATACGAACAAACTAAATCCTAAGAAAGTGGTAAACGTGCAAACAAAGGTTTTCACGAGTTATCATAAGAAAAATAAGTTATAGAAATACCCAGCGATAACCCCCCCAAACATGAACTTCGTCATTCGTCCCGAACGTCGAAAGTGGATATGAGGTGAGAGCTAGACGTATACCTGTAACCTGTATTACTCAATAAAACTCGTGAGAAACCAAGACGGATGATAAAAAAGGTAAAACGGTCGATATGGTTGCATTCGGGGGTGAATTGTGGTGTCCGGGGTCAAATCTGGGCACCCAGATCACTGGCGCTCTCAGGCGCACCGCCCCGTGTGGGGCGGTCCGCTTGGGGTGCCCAGGCCCCTGCCCTTCCTGGGCGCACCGCCCCGGGTGAGGGGCGGTCCGCCTGGGAGAGGCAGAACGCCTGGGGCGCTTCTGTCGCTCCCAGGTGTAGCTTGGGGCAGTGCGCCTGGGAGGGGTAGAACGCCCGGGCGATCCTGCCACTCCCAGGCGGACCGCCCCGTGTGGAGCGGTCCGCCGGGGAGCGGCAGAATCTTGGCTCCGGGTTAATCACCTCCGAATACAAAAAATATCAACTTTTTACCTATCTTATCACCAAAAACATACTCTAACACAAAGGGAAAAACACTAAAGACTCAAAATAGGGAAAACTACAAGCTACATATCAAAAAACAAATTGTTCGATGTGTGCATGCAATGCAAGAAAGCAATAAAAACTCCGGGTTGCCTCCCGGAAAGCGCCATTGTTTATTAGTCTCTAACTCGACTTCTTCTTGTTCCTTAGTTGCTTTCCAGACGGGTACTAGCCTTCCCCTTCATGGATCTCTTTCTCATACCTAGTACCCGAGAATGAGAATGAACAAGCGCAGCAAGACCAAAAAAGCTTATGGGGTGAGAATCAATGGAATGTATTTTATGATTAGAAATGGCTTGCAACGTATGTTGCTTGCCATCTACCTCAATTGTGCAAGATCCCATGTAGGTGTCGATCACAGATCGCACCTTGGTCAAGAAAGCTCTTTCTAAAAGAACCACATCATTCATCCCACACCGCGATGCCGACATCACCACGAAATTGGTGTAAACGGAAGTGCCACCAATCCTCATTAGCACATTCCGAACAACACCTTCCGGGATCACAAAGGATCCATCTGCCAGTTGCACAATGGCCTTGTGTTTCTCTAGCTCTCCTAGGCCACTCTTCTCAAACAGATTCATTGGGAGCACATTAGGGAATGCTCCCGCATCTAGTGTAGCACGGACATCATCGAGACCACCTATCCCAACCTTAACATCAAAGCTATCAGGGAATGGTTCGGGATCTTCATTCTCCTCATCACTCACATCGAATCCCAGGCCTTATCTTCCTCCTTGGCCGAAGGAGGCTCACCTTGTGCACAACACTTGCACTCATCAGCCTTCTTTATGGTGATCTCCACAGTAAGGTCTCCTACCAAGGTTATCGACATCGACTTCTCCGTGTTACTGGGCAACTTCCCTTGCTCCCTACTCACTCCACGGTCGATTAGCACTTGCATCTTTTGGTCAACAAGCCTAGTACTTGCCTCCAATTGATCAAGCCTACCCCTCGTCTTCTCTGAGTCTTCTTCATACCTCTTCATAAACCTTTGGGTGTTATCAACCATCTTATGCAGATTTTCCAAGAGAGTTGCTGACTTGGACTTAGGTGCTTCGGCTCTAGGAGTAGTGTTTTCACAATGATCATTACCGTAGTTGATATTACTACGGTCTGCCCAGTAAACATCTTCTTTTGCTAAGTCCGATCTACACATATGAGCTTCATGCCCATAGTGCTTGCATACCCTGCAAACCTCATTGGAAAGAGTCTGTCCCATCGAGCTCTTAAAAGCCTGCCTCATCTCATCGGCGAAGCCATCAAACCTATCCCCACTCACACCATTCAACTGCACCTCGGATTTTGCTGGAACTTCAGTTCCACGCCTCGTGTTCATGCCCCTTGGATCCTTGAACTGAGACCCCTTCGCAAGCCTTTCAAAACACGCCCACACATCTTCGGCGGTCTCCTCCCAAATATTTCCACGGCACTGGAAACCTACCATCTGTTGGCTCTCATAGGTGAGCCCATCGTAGAAGTGCTGAACTAGATCAGAGATATCCATCCCATGGTGTGGGCACTTGTTCTTGAGGTCCTTGAACCTCTCCAAACCAGTGTAGATGGTTTCATCATAATCTTCTTGAAACCGTGGATTTGTGCCTTCAGTGCGGTAGTCAAGGTGTGGGGAAAATATTTCTCCATAAAAGCAAAAAACACCTTCCCCCAGGTGTCCAGCGATCCGGCCTCCAGAGTGCCCAACCATGCTTTTGCTCTACCACCGAGCCCCATACAAAAAACCTTCATGCGCAACTCATCATCCGTAATTCCTGCTCCAGGCCTTGGGAAATTGTTAATGAAATTCTCAATGTCGTTCAAGAATCCCATAACATCCTCCTTAGCCATCCCGTAGAATTTCGGAAGCTGCTGGAACATGTGATTTTTAATCTCCAAATCACGCGTAGCAGCAGAAAGGACGATAGCTGGACCTCTCATTCGTTCCCGGTTGGGTTGAACCCATGATTTCAAAAGTGGGCGAGCCATCAAAAAACCTGGATATTTGTGACAGGAGTAACTCACAACCAAAAATCAGTCCTGTTAGTTCTCACCAAAATTTGGAAATCGACTTTGTGGAGCCTGAACTTGTGGTGTACGAGAAGGCCATAAAACCTGGATATTTGTGACAGGAGTAACTCACAACCAAAAATCAGTCCTGTTAGTTCTCACCAAAATTTGGAAATCGACTTTGTGGAGCCTGAACTTGTGGTGTACGAGAAGGCCATAAAAGAGTCTCAGGAGAAGGAGCGAGACCCACCAGAGATCCAAGAACTTCTAAGCCCGACTCGAGGAGGAACTAGCGCGACAGGTCCCATAACCGATCTCACTGGTAGCCGCACCAAATGAAGCGAAGACCTTGAAGGCCGAGTATGCTCGGTGGAAAATGTTGTATCTCATTTCCTTAGAATAAATTCTGAACAATTTTTTTCTTTTTCGCTTTCTATTCGACACTTTGTGGCATGTGTTCGAACACCTTCTCCTTTTGTAATATGAGTCGTAACTTCTGTATCTGGTCGATTTTTCAGTAATACAATGTTGTTGCTCTTCGTTCCGAATTTCTATACTTGTGTATTTTGCTAACTCTTTTTCTGTTGTGACGTATAACTTTTTAGAGTAGTTAATCTAGTATGAATCGAAAACGAAGAGGTAAGCTATTCACGCCTTCTTATAATGCAAAATTGTGTTGATGATACTACTTTGAGCAGTGCTCCTCGAGCTGTCAAAGTAGCCGATTTGCTTGTCGAGATTTTTCTCCTTCTCGATATAAGACGAGCTTCCTCGAATCCCAAACTAGTTCCTTGAGCAAATGCATGAAAAATTCTAAGTGTGGAATTCTTCCTGTTCGCTCCCTTGGCTCTCCTCGTTCCTATCCCTTTGAAACGTAGCTCGATGAGGCATTTTCAAAGATAGGAAATTGGGGAGTTATGGTTCGATAAGCAGGTCGAGCAGCTCTCTTGGTCGAGTAATAGACGGTTCGAGCAACTTCTCTAGACCGAGTAGCATTTTTTCGTTTTAAGTATAGCGCGTCTTACTTGAACACTTCTTTGTTGAAAGATATGCATTGCATTGATTTTTCGTAAATTCAATTACAATGGTGGGCTTCATGGACGGATTTCTAACAACTTTTTCCAAACCTTTTCCATACTGCCTAAAAACTTAAACCAAAAAAGAGGAGGGTACCTCTCGCACAAGCTTGTGAGGAATCCCTCTAATTCCGAGAGTTGGGGGCCTTTCACAGGAGCTTTTCAAAAAGCTTGTTTCTCACACATCTCAAGCGTAGAATCTCTAGAGGTTGGAAGTGTTCCAATGGTTCTTCAGCATTTTTCCCTCCATGACTTGAAGACGGTAGCTTCCATTGGACCTTGCTTCAACTATCTTGTAGGGGCCTTCCCAGTTGGGTTGCATCTTCCCAACTTTGCCCAGGATGTCCGCTCTTCGGAGTACTAGGTCACCTACCTGGAAGTCTCTCTCCTTCACACTTTTGTTGTAGGCTTTGACGATCAACGCTTGGTACCTCAGGATGTTGGCCAAAGCAGTGCTTCTCGCTTCATCTAGCGTCTCTAGGTCGAACATCCTCTCGGTATGATTTTCCTCGGATTGATACCCATAGATCCTGAGAGTTTCTACAGCCGCTTCTGCTGGTATGACCGCTTCAGAACCATAAACTAGAGAGAAGGGGGTTTCCCTTGTAGCCGTCTTTGAAGTCGTGCGATATGCCCAAACCACTCCATCGAGCTCGTCGACCCAATCCTTGTTGGTGGCGAATCTCTTTTGCAAGTTGTTGACGAGGATTTTGTTGACGGCTTCGATCTGCCCAATGGATTGAGGATGTCCTACAGAGGTGTACCTCCTCTCAATCTTCATTTCCTTGCACCACTCGTTGAACCAATGGCCGCAAAACTGAGAACCATTATTGGAGATGAGGACTCTAGGTAAGCCGAATCGACACACTATGTTTCTCCATACAAAGTTCATCACTCTTTGTTCGGTGATAGTGGACACTGCCTCAACTTCCGCCCATTTGCCAAAGTATTCAACCGCGACAATGATGTATTTCTTCTGCCCCCGTGCCTCTTGGGAAAGGACCGACTAGGTCGATACCACAAATATCAAAAGGGCAAGTGATCGAAATGGACATCAGGGGCTTTGCCGGTACATTGATTAGATTGGCGTGCAATTGACACTCCTCGCACTTCCTCACGAATTGAGCAGCATCTTCGCGAACAGTCGGTTAGTAGTAGCCCTGGTGGATGACTTTTTGTGCAACGGTTCTCCCACCAGGATGGTCCCCACAACTTCCTTGGTGCATCTCTCCCAAAGCTTTTTACACTTCTTCCTCGGCAACACATCTTAAGTAGACTCCCTCAAAGAATCTCTTGTACAAGTGGTCTCCTTGTATGATGTAGTGGCCAGCTTTTCCTTTGACTCTTCGTGCTTTAGCTTTGTCATGAGGAAGGCTACCATGCATGAGATAGGTAGCGATCCCTTGCATCCAACTTGGTTGAGTATCAATGGCCAAGACATTTGACTTTGATGACCATAGGGATGATGCATTGATTTTCATAAGTATCACATTCCGGGTATCCACTCCTCCGGAAGCTGAAGCGTATTTTGATAGAGCATCTGCTCTTTGGTTGAGATCTCTCGAGAATTTTTCAATCTCACAACTTTCAAACTTTTGGATTTCTTCTGTAATGACGCTCTTGTACTCGGTTAGTGAATCCTTCTTTGTTTTGAACTTTCCCGAGATTTGCTTCTCGGCCAACTAAGAGTCAGTGAAGAGGTGGAGCTTCTTCACTTAAAGTGATTTTGTCATACGTAGAGCTATGAGGATAGCCTCGTACTCAACTTCATTGTTGGAGACCAGAAAGCTTAGAGTAACGGCGTACTCGAGCTCTGCTCCTCCTGGGCTTTTGAAGTATATTCCTATCCCGCCATTTTTTCCCGAGGAAGATCCATCAACGTGAAGAATCCAGACATCCCCGTGGTCATTGAGCTCTTTGGGTTTCGAAGAGACGTTCTCCTTACCCTTAGGCTCCTCGATTTTTTCTTCTAGGAACACTTTATGCCTTTTCCTTTTTGACTGTGACATCTATTTGAGTTCTTTCAGAGCATCTTCTAAAGCTTGCATTGCCTCACTCTGCCATGGTCGCTCCTCGACCATTATCATGACATCTTGGCTTTCTGGAGGGTTTCCCTCTGACACTTCCTTAGAGGGATACTTAACTTGGGTTTTTTTGGCTAATGGTACTTGGTAGTCAATGTCATACTCGCTCAACTCGATTGCCCACCTTGCTAGCCTTCCTGAGTTTTCCGGCTTTCTGAGGACTTGCTTGAGAGGTTGCTTCGTCAGGACAACAACCTTATGAGCTCTGAAGTAAGGCTTCAGTCTCCTCGTCGTATAGACAAGAGCGAAGGATAGCCTCTCGATATCCATATAACGTGTCTCGACTCCAGCAAGTACCTTGCTCAAGTAGTAGATGGGCAAGTGGTCGTTTCCTTGGATTCTCACCAAGACCGAGCTAATGGCTTTCCCCGTTGCTGCCAGGTACAAGTAAAGTACTTCTCCTTCCATGGGTTTTGATAAGAGTGCCCATTCGGCATTGGAATTTTGATCACTTGATCAAGTGTTGCAATGGGTATATTTGTAGTTGCTGCAATAATGACAATAATAATAGACAAAATTAAATTGCAATGCTATGAAATAAAACTTTAAAACATGGTAATTTATAACTATTCACAAGGGAATAACTTCAATTTATAAATTTACCATAACCTTTATAACAAGACTAGTATAATTTAATCAATAAGTATGCAACTATCCTTATGATGAATGTGTATTTTACACTTTCATTTGAGTCTTTTTCACCTATTTTAGCTATCCTCTATGTTAATTTAGCTATATTTTAGAGAATTTTATTAGAATAGTGTCACGTTTCCCTTTAGTTTTTAATTTACGGGTTTTGGTTGAAAAACGAGGATTTCAGGGCAATTATATTAAAGTTGACAAGGAATTGGTGTTCCAGAAGCCTATTTGGAGTATCTGAAGGTTTCCGGATAGGATTTGGAGTCTAGGGGTCGAATCTGGAGGTTAGAAGGCCACTAGAAGTCAGAAACCGAGTCCGAAAAGGGGAAGCAATCCAAAAACGCGTCGAAAACGCGGAATATCCCCACACAAATTCGAAGCCTATATATATTTTCCCAGTTTTCTCCGTTTTCAGACTTTTCCAGACCTTCTCTCTCACCTTTCTCTGTAGTTTTAGGTAGGAACTTCCCAGAGCCTCATCTGGGGGTTCGTAGCTTAGGAGATACTTTTTCATAACAATTTGGAGCTTGTAAGATCGCGATTCTTCGGAGACTGACAACCTTCGGTAACATTGTATCTTACAGTTTATTCTACTTATTTTTATATATCTTTCAACATGTTTTCTTCTATGATTTCTGTTGATTGCATGACAACTATGAGTAGCTAAACTTATCGTTGGTGATAGTATGTGAATTCTTAGCGAATGGTTGATAATCATGCTAATGGCTATATCACGCATTATACTCCGTGTTATTGCTTTATTTCGTTGATCAGGCGCAACCTATATCTTCGTATGTTGATTAATTATTATGCACAATTGGACCCTAGTTGACCTATGCACATCTATATCTTCGTAGTGTTGAATAATTACGGAACACAATTGGACAATAGTGTTTGACCTGTCAGTATCTATATCTTCGTAGTGTTTAATAATTACAACAGGACAATTGATTGATCAAAGATCTCCATGCAAAACCGAGGAATTTACGCATGATTATTAACCCGTTATGCTTTCAAGGACCATACTATCACCAATCTCCATTATCTGTTAGAAAAACCTTTGCTATATCGTCTGCTGTTTTATATTCTTTAGTTAAATAGATTAAGCTAGTTATAGTCCTTAGAGAACGACACTCGAGGTCATTCTACTGCTACACTACGGTTTTCATTGTAGTTGTGATTTGCCTTTGGCTAAATAACAAATTTATTTGATTAATTGAGTCTGACGAACTTGGTTGCATCAAATTGGCGCCGCTGCCGGGGACTATACTCCTTTTTTCTGTTTAATTTGTTTATATTTTCAGCTTTCGATTCCTAATTCTATTAGTTTTAGTTTTCCTTTTTAATCTCTCTCTGATACTGCTTTCCTAGTGTGTTACAGATAGTGTATGCCACATACACGATCCAGAGGAACACCGCTTGCTGATTCAATTGCTGAGATCGACAGAGTCTACCACCAAATGAGGCGACTACTTCAAAGGCGTGCACTAGAGGAAATAGAGGATACCGATTTCTTTGAATCTCTACACAGTCTTTTCAAGGAAATCGACGGAATGGCAGAAGCTAGACCACTGAAAGCATGGGTTCAACCCACTAAGGATCGTATGAGGGGACCGGCGATTGTTCTTTCGTCTGCAACCCGAGATCTCGAAACCAAGAACCACGCATTCCAACAACTTCCGAGGTTCTATGGCTTAACAAGGGAAGATGTGATGGGGTACTTGCACGATATCGATGATTTCGTCAACCAACTCCCACGACCCGGAGCCGAAATAACAACGGATGAGTTGCGGATGAAGGTTTTTGCTATGGGGCTTGGCGACAGAGCCAAGTCATGGTTGAGTTCTCTACCAGCAAGCTCGCTGGACACTTGGGAGAAGGTTTTTTCAGCATTCATGGAAAAATACTTCCCTCACACCTTGACTACCGCGCTAAAGGCGCAAATCACCGGATTCAAACAGGACTATGATGAGACCATCTACACCGCGTTTGAGAGGTTCCAAGATCTCACAAACAAGTGCCCTCACCATGGTTTTGAACTTTATGACCTAGTCCAACACTTCTACAATGGACTAACCTTCGAGAACCAACAAGTGGTGGACTTCCAATGCCGAGGCAATATTTGGGAGGAAACTGCAGAAGCCGTCTGGGCAGTTTTCGAAAGGCTTGCTAAGGGTTCGCAGTTCAAGGACCCAAGGGCAATGGTTAGGAGACGTGGACCTGAAGTTCCACCGACTCAAGAAGCCCCTATGTATAGGGGAATGGGGATCAATTCGAGTGCTTTATCAACGAATTGAAGCAAGTCCTCAAGAGCGCCACTGGAATAACTGTTTCGAACGAAGTTTTCCGAATATGCAAGAACTATGGGCATGGGGCTCATATGTGTAGATTGGAGCTTGCGTATGATGATGGCAACTGGGCTCGAGGAGGCGAAGAAGAAGCCTTTGCTACGGAGTTTGGTACTCAAGAAGCTAGCTACGGACAAGACGGTAGGAATCCTCAAGGTGGATTTTGGAGAAGAGGGTTCCGAAACAATCAAGGATATGCACCGGCTAGGCAAACTTATGGCCCTAACCAAGACCGTAGTAGGCTTAACTATGGTAATGACCACTACGAAAACCCCGCTCCGAAAGAGCCACCGATGTCGAAGTCGGCTCAACTGATGGAGAACTTGCAAAAGATGGTTGATCACACCCAAAGTTTTCTCAAACATTATGAAGAAGATTCTGAGAAGACTAGGGCAAGGCTTGATAGGTTGGAAGAAAGCACTAGGCTTGCCCATCAAAAGATGCAAGAATTGATCGACCGAAGAGCAAGTAGGGAACAAGGCAAACTGCCTAGCAACACTGAGAAGTCAAATTCCATTACATTGGCTGATGATCTACCTGTCGAAATCACCATCAAGAAGGTTGCTAAGTGCGAGTGTTGCAAGAAGGAAGAACCTCCACAGGCTAAGGAAGAAGAGAAGGACCTTGGTTCTGACGAGAGTGAAGAGGAGCAAGAGGATCCCGAGCCACTCCTAAAAGTTTCGATGTTAAGGTCAGGATTGGTGAGCTTGAAGATGTCCGTGCCACACTAGACACGGGATCCTACTCTAACGTGCTCCCTTTGAATGTGTTTGAGAAGAGTAGCGTTGGAAAACTATCTGACCATAGGGCTATTGTGCAACTGACGGATGGATCCTTTGTGAGACCCGAAGGCGTTGTGAAAAATGTGTTGGTCAAGATTGGTGAAGCTTCTGTATACACCAAATTTGTAGTTATGCCAGCGTCTGCACCTGGGACGGGGGATGTCATTCTCTTGGGGCGAACGTTCTTGACTAAGCTACGCTCCGTGATGGACATCTACCAAAGAACTTGCACTATTGAAGTGGATGGCAAGCAACACGTGTTGCAAGCCATATCTGATCCACCTGATCCGCCCGATACTTCTTACACTACTCACTACTGTGGTCTTGCAGCCTATGTTCTTTCTTATTCACAGGTTCGAGGCATGAGGAGGAGATCCATGAAGTGGAAGACTAATACCCTGAAGAAGAAGAGCTAGGCGCAGACAGGAGTCGAGTCAAAGACTTTAAACAATGGCGCTATCCGGGAGGCAACCCGGAGTTTTTATCGCTTTTTTACCGCTTTAATGCATGCATATCATTTTGTTTTATTTTATATTTTCGTATGTTTTTGGTTTCTCACGAGTTTCCTTGAGTCCTATAAGTTACAGGTACAAGCTGGCTCTCACCTTAAATTCACTTTCGACGTTCGGGACGAGCGACGACGTTCAGGTTTGTGGGGGGGGGGGGTTATCGCCGGATATTTCTATACTTGTTTTGCTTATGATTACTTGTGAAACCTTTTGTTTGCATTTGCACGTTTACTGCTTTCTTAGTTTTTTAGGTTGCATTCACTACATTTATCCTAGGATAGTCTTGCATGTTTTATATGGAGTTTATTGCCGAATTTTTTGAATTTTTTATTGGGTAGATTATCTAACTATGCCATTAATCATATGCTTCATCTCTATGAATTTGTTTGAGGTTTTTCTCGCTTGGCTTGTCACATTTATGTATTGCACTTAGTTAAGCTTGGTAGTCTCGACATCACTTAGTGGTGTTTTCTCTACTGCGGTTCACGAAGGCCTTTATAATAGGATGATGCATGTTAGGGTCTTATTGTTGTTTTCCCGAGTAATTATGTACCTAAGAGGCAACATGTCTTCACCATGCTTTGAGATTGCTAAAAGCCTAGGAAGGAGGTAGTGTGAGGTTGTGTGATCCTTTGTTTATAACCTATTCTTCCGAATAGGTTTGGGGAGGGGGTTGCAATATCATTAGACTTGTTTTTCGTATTGTGAGTTCGTTTTTCCTTTTCCGTAAATTTTTTACTCCAACTCATTCTTTCGAATAGGTTTGCGGAAGTAGTTTGTGAGTCATTTTGTTTCTTTTTCGTGGTGCTACTGCTGGCTAAAAAAAAATCGGAAAAAAAGAAAAATTCCAGGTAAAAAAAAAAAAAAAAGGAGAAAAAAAGAAAATGGAAAGAAAAAAAAAAAGAAAAAAGAGAAAAGATCCCAAAAAAGCAAAGAAGGGTCCAAAAAAGAAAGCCAAATAGCAGTTTAGCAAAGTGTTATGTCTCATTTTCCAATTCTTGTAATGTTCGTAATCGTGTTGTAATCTTCTATTTTTTGTCTTTTGTTTTGAGTGTCATCTGTTCTAGACCACCCTCGTCCTGCCATTCAGGAAGTGGTGAATAGCTTAGGACTTTACTTGAGAGATGGGTAGAATAGAGGAGTGTTATCTTTTATAGGGAACCCTCCTTCGTTTGATGAGAGCCAGTACTGGTTCGACCTCTTTGAGGGAAAGTCTTAAACTTGGTGAACAGTAGTAAGTCCTCAGTTTCATAGGAACGGGACAACCATTCGTATCTTAGCATGCTTCATTACGTCGTCACTGACTAGGTCCAGGTAGAGAATGTTACGAGAGACTATCTTGTCTTGACATAAGTGCTTATGTGGATGTGTATAAGTCAATTGAGGTATTCTTCAACCTATATTCATGCTTTGATTTATATGGTTTTTGTTCATATAATTTTTGATAGATTCAGTAGATTAGTTCATTTTATTTGGCGTGAGACTCCATTTTATGTGTTGCATTGTTTTTTTTGCATTAGAGTCTAGCTTAGTTGCTTGAGGAAAAGCAAATGTTCGGTTTGGGGAGTTTGATGAATGTGTATTTTACACTTTCATTTGAGTCTTTTTCACCTATTTTAGCTATCCTCTATGTTAATTTAGCTATATTTTAGTGCATTTTATTAGAATAGTGTCACGGAACCCTTTAGTTTTTATTTTACAGGTTTTGGTTGAAAACGAGGATTTTAGGGCAATTATATTAAAGTTGACAAGGAATTGGTGTTCCAGAAGCCTATTTGGAGTATCTGAAGGTTTCCGGAGAGGATTTGGAGTCTAGGGGTCGAATCTGGAGGTTAGAAGGCCACTAGAAGTCAGAAACCCAGTCCGAAAAGGGGAAGAAATCCAAAAACGTGTCGAAAACGCGGAATATCCCGAAAAAAGCTCCCAGGCGAATCGCCCGGGACGTAGGGCGAATCGCCCCACACCAGGCGAATCGCCCGGTGTGTGGGGCGAATCATCCCACACAAATTCGAAGCCTATATATAGTTGCTCAGTTTTCTCCGTTTTTCAGACTTTTCCAGACCTTCTCTCTCACCTTTCTCTATAGTTTTAGGTAGGAACTTCCCAGAGCCTGTTCTGGGGTTCGTAGCTTAGGAGATACTTTTTCATAACAGTTTGGAGCTTGTAAGATCGTGATTCTTCGGAGACTGACAACCTTCGGTAACATTGTATCTTACAGTTTATTCTACTTATTTTTATATATCTTTCAACATGTTTTCTTCTATGATTTCTGTTGATTGCATGACAACTATGAGTAGCTAAACTTATCGTTGGTGATAGTATGTGAATTCTTAGCGAAGGGTTGATAATCATGCTAATGGCTATATCGCGCATTATACTCCGTGTTATTGTTTTATTTCGTTGATCAGGCGCAACCTATAACTTCGTATGTTGATTAATTATTATGCACAATTGGACCCTAGTCGACCTATGCACATCTATATCTTCGTAGTGTTGAATAATTACGGAACACAATTGGACAATAGTGTTTGACCTGTCAGTATCTATATCTTCGTAGTGTTTAATAATTATAACAGGACAATTGATTGATCAAAGATCTCCATGCAAAACCGAGGAATTTACGCATGATTATTAACCCGTTATGCTTTGAAGGACCATACTATCACCAATCTCCATTATCTGTTAGAAAAACCTTTGCTATATCGTCTGCTGTTTTATATTCTTTAGTTAAATAGATTAAGCTAGTTATAGTCCTTAGAGAACGACACTCGAGGTCATTCTACTGCTACACTACGTTTTTCGTTGTAGTTGTGAATTGTCTTTGGCTAAATAACAAATTTATTTGATTAATTGAGTCTGACGAACTTGGTTGCATTACCTTACCTTTGGGCAAAGGAAATAATCACAAAACTGTAAAAATTAAATTATGCTATCTTATTCCAATTAAACTACAAAATAAGCAACTTCTCTTTGGGGCCAGACTACAAATTTTACAATTTAATCACAATTTTGATGTCGTTTAACTATAAGAAGTCACTATTTAGAATATCTATATAACGTAGGATGCTTTGGCTCGTCCTAAATTACTAGATGATTCAACTTAATATGAATGCATATTATACTAAGGATGTTTTGGCTCGTCCAAATTATAATATGTAATCATGAATTACTAGCATCAATCTCAACTGAAGTCATAATAACATTCATGAAATAATAATAATAATGATAACAAAATTGCATGCTATCAATACTTGATAAAAAACAATGTACTACCTCCGTCTCAGAGCAGTTGCACCATTTGATTTTGGACACAGAAAATAAGAAGAATATTTAAATATTAAGTTATATTGATAGTGTGTGTTGCTTTTTTACTTTATGGATGATTTGTGGCCACAAAAATGTGTTGATGAAATATAAAATTATTACAACCATGTCCAAATATGACAAATAAATGAAATGGTGCAACTCTAACAGGACGCCCAAAATGGCAATATGGTGCAACTGTTTTGGGACGGAGGGAGTAGATCAATTTATAACCGTTGTTATTAGCCCTTAAAAAATTAATGAAGTCTTCAAGAACTAGTACTGTACTAATTAAATAAAGCTGGTCAAAAAGTGGCCTACTAATTAGTGATAAAGACAAGAGACAATAAAGAAAAGAATGCAGGAGTGACAATAAAGAGGTACCGGGAAACTGAAACGGCACTGTATGTATAAAAATCACTCGTCTTTCCCTATTTATTATCTTCCCCAAAAATACACACATACATACGACTATACTCCCTCCGTCCCAGAGTAGTTGCATCATTTGCTTTTGACACAGAAAATAAGGAGAAGAGTTAAATATTGAGTTATATTGTTAATGGGTGTTGCTTTTACTTTATGGAGGATTTGTGGCCACAAAGATGTGTTGATGTAATATAAAATTATTATAATCATGTCCAAATGGCAAAGAAATGAAATGGTGCAACTCTAACGGGACGCCCAAAATAGCAAAATGGTGCAACTGTTCTGGGACGGAGGGAGTATATATACACAGACAGCAGTGAACATAGGAAAAACAGAAACAGCTTCAAAGACCTATTTTGATTTTAAAAAAAAAAATCGATTTGCTCCGACTCAGATTCAAAAACACGATGGGAAGGCAGAAGAAAACTCCAAATTGAAGACTGAAGAAGAAGGTAAGTTTAGATCTGAAAATGTAGAACTTAATTCTTTCTCCCCTTTTCCCTTTCTGTATTTGATAAAATAAAATTTCGTTCCATAAAAGATCAATTTCCGATTTTATTTATAAAGAAAATTTGATCTTGTTGTTTCTGAATCAGAAAAGAGAAAAGCTGCATACTGTGAATCAAAAAGGGTTTATGAAACTGAATCTAAACAGAGAATAAAAAAACATGCTTTTTAGAATGAAAGAAAACAAGTAGGAGGTTAACGTAGCTCTGATACCACATGTTAGAAAATACAGAGAGTTAGAAGACCTACCTCCATACATGTTTCAATTCTGTAGATCAAGAGCACAGCTGCTACAGCAAGAATGGTTTGTTATTCTGCCTGCAAAACAGAGAGACACGGAAAAATAAAGGAGTAGGGTTTATCTGATCCTATTCCTTCTGTAGAGTGTTGTACGATGGAAATACTGAGGCACTTATATATAGGCTAGGCAGGACCCATTCCAGAGTTAGTTAGGACTAAATATAGCTAAAACTAACGAGAGAATCTCTGGAGAAATAACATAGACTAAAATAAACTATATCTCAATAAGTGTATATTTAGACCACAAAAACAAAAATAGAATATATCTAACATGTTTTAGAAGACACTCATGAATAAAGATGGTCTCTGTTACTGGGCGCTTAGAAGCTTTGACGAACCATTTCGCAGAACCATTTCGCATCCCTCTTCATCTTTCATAACACAAAAAAGCATGGATATACTTCGCATCATTTCTCTTGTACTCGTATTCAAAGCCACACTTTGCTGCATACATTATTAGTTTGCTTCTAAACTCTTCGACACCTCCTCTGAATTCCTGGCCTACGCCCTTAATATATGTAACCCAGTTAGCTGATCGCAGAACAACAGGTTCCTGTTCCGGAGCAATATCAAAGGTAGGCACCTGTGTAGCTGCACCAGGGTAGAACTCTCCTCTTGCAATCTGTTCTTTCCTTTTTTTTTTCCTAGTATTTGCATAATAATTGGCTTCTTTTGAGGCTCTTGTGGTGGGGTTGTAGTTGCAGGTGTTGGATCAACCGGTGTTGTAGCTCGTATCGACACAGGATTCTGAACACAATTAGATACTGCAACTGTAACAGATTGGACCTCGTTCTCGTTAGCTGTTTGGCCACTTATAATAGGCTGAAGTTGTTGCGGAGAGTATTTGCATGTGGTTTGCATTCCTCTTGTCTTTGCGTTTGCATCTGTAACACTGATTTGTGGATTAGAATCTTCATACCTAGTTGAGACAGATTGTTGATAACCAACTGTCCGGAGATGGCGGTTGTTGAGCACAAAACTGGAACCAACCACTGAATTTGTATTGTCAACAAACAGTTTTGATTATTCTCAACTGGTTGTGCATATTAAGATCAAGGTTCTCCGGGTTGGGCTCATTATTCAAATCAATTGGTGATCTTTTGGTTGTGTTGGCGCGCTTTGTTGCCATGAAATAAGATGTCAGCACTCCCCTTTGTTGGGGTGTTGGAGGAGTAGCTGGTTTTTTGCTTGAGATATCTGTTCCTATATGAATAACATGGTCGCCAAGTGCCCTTGCTAAAAACATCATGTTTTTAAAATCAGACTTGCAGTTGAGTGAACATGGCTTGTTGTTAGCGATCTTATAGGTGAGTTTAGACTGATCTGACAAGGGGAGACTAGCACGCTCTGCCAAAAACAAAAATATTTCAAATGAGTGTTGAGATTTATAGTAGAAGGATTTTCAAATTGTACACAACAAAAGCATCCAATTCACTATACAGTAACTACATTTGAAAATTCAAGCTCCCATTCTCCTATACTATTCTTCCTGCTATCATTCAGTAATTCAAATATCTGTCAAATTGTCGTAACTCTGAAACATGATGTTCCAGGCAGTTTGTGTATTGCAACATCTTAATGAGTTGATTTTAACAACATATTAACATCTTACTAACTTGGTTACATATATTGCTATTGCATTACATAAGTAAATTGTTGTAAGAGAAATTACTATCTAACATAAAACTATACTGAAGAGTACATGGCCACATGAATACTCATACATGTAAAACTGTAAGCAAAACTATTACCAGGTCCAAGAGGGAGAATGGACTAATACGACAAGAAATTCATGTGGAACTGTATCTCTAGTGAACTGTGACATTACTAGAAGATTGAACATACATTTTTTTGTTATTGTAAGATAAACAATCCAACACCTTACATCTAACATACAAAATTTCACTACTATCCAAATTAAGATTCATTACTACTTATTTCGTACTATGAAATAACAAGAATTACATGGCTACAATTTGAGGAAAGAAAATAGTAAGGTGCATTGATATAGATGGGCTGAAGACCTGTAAAAGCTGTATCTACCTTTTCATAGTAATCATAGTAAGACGATGGGAAAACCATGTTTAATGCACCTAGTTTTACCAGGTCCAAGAGGGAGAATGGACTAACACTGCAAGAAATTCATGTTGAACTGTATCTCTACTGAACTGTGTTCGTAGCTTAGGAGATACTTTTTGATAACAGTTTGGAGCTTGTAAGATCGTGATTCTTCGGAGACTGACAACCTTCGGTAACATTGTATCTTACAGTTTATTCTACTTATTTTTATATATCTTTCAACATGTTTTCTTCTATGATTTCTGTTGATTGCATGACAACTATGAGTAGCTAAACTTATCGTTGGTGATAGTATGTGAATTCTTAGCGAAGGGTTGATAATCATGCTAATGGCTATATCGCGCATTATACTCCGTGTTATTGTTTTATTTCGTTGATCAGGCGCAACCTATAACTTCGTATGTTGATTAATTATTATGCACAATTGGACCCTAGTCGACCTATGCACATCTATATCTTCGTAGTGTTGAATAATTACGGAACACAATTGGACAATAGTGTTTGACCTGTCAGTATCTATATCTTCGTAGTGTTTAATAATTATAACAGGACAATTGATTGATCAAAGATCTCCATGCAAAACCGAGGAATTTACGCATGATTATTAACCCGTTATGCTTTGAAGGACCATACTATCACCAATCTCCATTATCTGTTAGAAAAACCTTTGCTATATCGTCTGCTGTTTTATATTCTTTAGTTAAATAGATTAAGCTAGTTATAGTCCTTAGAGAACGACACTCGAGGTCATTCTACTGCTACACTACGGTTTTCGTTGTAGTTGTGAATTGTCTTTGGCTAAATAACAAATTTATTTGATTAATTGAGTCTGACGAACTTGGTTGCATCACCTTACCTTTGGACAAAGGAAATAATCACAAAACTGTAAAAATTAAATTATGCTATCTTATTCCAATTAAACTACAAAATAAGCAACTTCTCTTTGGGGCCAGGCTACAAATTTTACAATTTAATCACAATTTTGATGCCTTTTAACTATAAGAAGTCACTATTTAGAATATCTATATAACGTAGGATGCTTTGGCTCGTCCTAAATTACTAGATGATTCAACTTAATATGAATGCATATTATACTAAGGATGCTTTGGCTCGTCCAAATTATAATATGTAATCATGAATTACTAGCATTAATCTCAACATAATAACATTCATGAAATAATAATAATAATGATAATAAACATGCATGCTATCAATACTTGATCAAAAACAATGTACTACCTCCGTCTCAGAGCAGTTGCACCATTTTATTTTGGACACAGAAAATAAGAAGAATATTTAAATATTAAGTTATATTGATAGTGTGTGTTGCTTTTACTTTATGGATGATTTGTGGCCACAAAAATGTGTTGATGAAATATAAAATTATTATAACCATGTCCAAATATGACAAATAAATGAAATGGTACAACTCTAACGGGACGACCAAAATGGCAAAATGGTGCAACTGTTTTGGGACGGAGGGAGTAGATCAATTTATAACCGTTGTTATTAGCCCTTAAAAAATTAATGAAGTCTTCAAGAACTAGTACTGTACTAATTAAATAAAGCTGGTCAAAAAGTGGCCTACTAGTCACGTGGGAGGGGCTGTATGTTTTTGTCTAATCAGTGATAAAGACAAGAGACAATAAAGAAGAAGAATGCAGGAGTGACAATAAAGAGGTAGCGGGAAACTGAAACGGCAATTTATGTATAAAAATCACTCGTCTTTCCCTATTTATTATCTTCCCCAAAAATACACACATCCATACGACTATACTCCCTCCGTTCCAGAGCAGTTGCATCATTTGATTTTGACACAGAAAATAAGCAGAAAAGTTAAATATTGAGTTATATTGTTAGTGGGTGTTGCTTTTACTTTATGGAAGATTTGTGGCCACAAAGATGTGTTGATGTAATATAAAATTATTATAATTATGTCCATATATGGCAAAGAAATGAAATGGTGCAACTCTAACGGGACGCCCAAAATAGCAAAATGGTGCAACTGTTCTGGGACGGAGGAAGTATATATACACAGACGGCAGTGAACATAGGAAAAACAGAAACAGCTCAAAGACCTATTTTGATTAAAAAAAAAAATCGATTTGCTCCGACTCAGATTCAAAAACACGATGGGAAGGCATAAGAAAACTCCAAATTGAAGACTGAAGAAGAAGGTAAGTTTAGATCTGAAAATGTAGAACTTAATTCCTTCTCCCCTTTTCCCTTTCTGTATTTGATAAAATAAAATTTCGTTCCATAAAAGATCAATTTCCGATTTTATTTATAAAGAAAATTTGATCTTGTTGTTTCTGAATCAGAAAAGAGAAAAGCTGCATACTGTGAATCAAAAAGGGTTTATGAAACTGAATCTAAACAGAGAATAAAAAAACATGCTTTTTAGAATGAAAGAAAACAAGTAGGAGGTTAACGTAGCTCTGATACCACATGTTAGAAAATACAGAGAGTTAGAAGACCTACCTCCATACATATTTCAATTCTGTAGATCAAGAGCACAGCTGCTACAGCAAGAATGGTTTGTTATTCTGCCTGCAAAACAGAGAGACACGGAAAAATAAAGGAGTAGGGTTTATCTGAGCCTATTCCTTCTGTAGAGTGATTCTGTAGAGTGTTGTACGATGGAAATACTGAGGCACTTATATATAGGCTAGGCAGGACCCATTCCAGAGTTAGTTAGGACTAAATATAGCTAAAACTAACGAGAGAATCTCTGGAGAAATAACATAGACTAAAATAAACTATATCTCAATAAGTGTATATTTAGACCACAAAAACAAAAATAGAATATATCTAACATGTTTTAGAAGACACTCATGAATAAAGATGGTCTCTATTACTGGGCGCTTAGAAGCTTTGACGAACCATTTGCATCCCTCTTCATCTTTCATAACACAAAAAAGCATGGATATACTTCGCATCATTTCTCTTGTACTCGTATTCAAAGCCACACTTTGCTGCATACATTATTAGTTTGCTTCTAAACTCTTCGACACCTTCTCTGAATTCCTGGCCTACACCCTTAATATATGTAACCCAGTTAGCTGATCGCAGAACAACAGGTTCCTGTTCCGGAGCAATATGAACCTGTTCCGGAGCAATATCAAAGGTAGGCACTTGTGTAGCTGCACCAGGGTAGAACTCTCCTCTTGCAATTTGTTCTTTCCTTTTTTTTTTTCCTAGTATTTGCATAATAATTTGGCTTCTTTTGAGGCTCTTGTGGTGGGGTTGTAGTTGCAGGTGTTGGATCAACCGGTGTTGTAGCTCGTATCGACACAGGATTCTGAACACAATTAGATACTGCAACTGTAACAGATTGAACCTCGTTCTCCTTAGCTGTTTGGCCACTTATAATAGGCTGAAGTTGTTGCGGAGAGTATTTGCATGTGGGTTGCATTCCTCTTGTCTTTGCGTTTGCATCTGTAACACTGATTTGTGGATTAGAATCTTCATACCTAGTTGTGACAGATTGTTGATAACCAACTGTCCGGAGACGGCGGTTGTTGAGCACAAAACTGGAACCAACCACTGAATTTGTATTGTTTGGACCTGTTTTGTTTCCATCAACAAACAGTTGTGATTATTCTGAATTGGTTGTGCATATTAAGATCAAGGTTCTTCGGGTTGGGCTCATTATTCAAATCAATTGGTGATCTTTTGGTTGTGTTGGCGCGCTTTGTTGCCATGAAATAAGATGTCAGCACTCCTCTTTGTTGGGGTGTTGGAGGAGTAGCTGGTTTTTTGCTTGAGATATCAGTTCCTATATGAATAACATGGTCGCCAAGTGCCCTTGCTAAAAACATCATGTTTTTAAAATCAGACTTGCAATTGAGTGAACATGGCTTGTTGTTAGCGATCTTATAGGTGAGTTTAGACTGATCTGACAAGGGGAGACTACCACGCTCTGCCAAAAACAAAAATATTTCAAATGAGTGTTGAGGTTTATAGTAGAAGGATTTTCAAATTGTACACAACAAAAGCATCCAATTCACTATACAGTAACTACATTTGAAAATTCAAGCTCCCATTGTCCTATACTATTCTTCCTGCTATCATTCAGTAATTCAAATATCTGTCAAATTGTCGTAACTCTGAAACATGATGTTCCAGGCAGCTTGTGTATTGCAACATCTTAATGAGTTGATTTTAACAACATATTAAGAGCTTACTAACTTGGTTACATATATTGTTATTGCATTACATAAGTAAATTGTTGTAAGAGAAATTACTATCTAACATAAAACTATACTAAAGAGTACATGGCCACATGAATACTCATACATGTAAAACTGTAAGCAAAACTATTACCAGGTCCAAGAGGGAGAATGGACTAATACGGAAAGAAATTCATGTGGAACTGTATCTCTAGTGAACTGTGACATTACTAGAAGATTGAACATACATTTTTTTGTTATTGTAAGAGCTACTATCCAACACCTTACCATCTAACATACAAAATTTCACTACTATCCAAATTAAGATTCATTACTACTTATTTCATACTATGAAATAACAAGAATTACATGGCTACAATTTGAGGAAAGAAAATAGTAAGGTGCATTGATATAGATGGGCTGAAGACCTGTAAAAGCTGTATCTACCTTTTCATAGTAATCATAGTAAGAGGATGGGAAAACCATGTTTAATGCACCTAGTTTTACGATGTCCAAGAGGGAGAATGGACTAACACAGCAAGAAATTCATGTTGAACTGTATCTCTATTGAACTGTGCCAGTACTAGAAGATTGCACATACAATTTTTTGTTCTTGTAAGATAAACTATCCAACACCTTACCATCGAACATACAATATTTCACTACTATCCAACTTAAAATTCATTACTACTTATTTCATACTCTGAAATAACAAGAATTACATGGCTACAATCTGAGGAAATAAAATAGTAAGGTGCAGTGACATATAGATGGGCTGAAGACTTGTAAAAGCTGTATCTAATTTTTCATAGTAAGACGATGGGTTAATCAAGAGTAATAGCCTCCTGAATAGTAATCTAATACACCAACCAAACCTTAGCATATAATCAATTAATGATATACAGAATCTACCATCAAAATAGTGTGTAACAAAGAAAGCCAACTGAAAAGGTCATTAATTTGTATGAGTTCAATAAAGTGTAAGGAAGGTAACCACAATTTGAAATCTATCGCATGACATACACAACATTAGGCATGCGGTCAATATTTGCACGGCAGAAAGTATTGTCAAAATATTACCAAAATACCCCTAGTGTGAAAAAAAATAGACGACACAAAATTGAAAGATGGTACTACTATTTTGCAGCAATTAATGATACCAAGGAAAGGATCCTTATCAGTTTACAAAAGTAAGAAAACAACAAACGGATCCCAGTTAGTATACAGTAAATACATTTGAAATTTCTTTACCAGGATCCTATACTATTCTTCCTTTTCTCATTCCTTAATTCATACTCTTCAACTATCCCCAAAATAATTCTGCAAGTTCAAAAATTCAACCTAAATCCCAAATATCAAGAGTGCAAGATTGTGTATGGCCGTGGAAATTATCCTTTTGTAAACTTCATGCATCATTTTGTCCAAAAAAATAAAAAATAAATTCCCCATTCATTATGTATTTGGTTAGACAAATTGTGGAGTAAGTATATGGTAAGGTAGGTCTTTCCTACTACCTAGGAAAGTTCTGGTTTTTAGTTAAAACACCACCATAATTTAAAAAACCAGAAATCGGTTTTACCAACAATATTAAAAAACTTGCTGGCTGTATAAACAACCAAAAACACGACAAAAATCAGAAAGAAACAAAAACACATACCAAAAGGTGAAACTGTGTGTTTTCACACTGTGTGTTTGCACCGATTTCTCTCTATCGAACGTATCTCACCGGATTTTCGCCGGAATTTCACCGGATCTCAACATTGAAACACATTTCCTTCAGATCTCTACCAATACAGCGTCAATGGATCTCAATCAGGTAAATATGAACACCATTGCTTTTGCTCTAATTCGTAGATCTAAAAAGTTAGTGTGTGTTTGTGCTATCAAGCTGCGATTTACTGATTTTCGAATACTATACCTTCCTATTTGTTGATGAAACATTCAAATTCAGTTTCTGAAAACACGAAGCAACTAATCGACAATTTTGAAGAGGAAATTATATCTAATGTGAAAGTAATCTGAGTAGTTGAGCCTGAACAGCAATTCCATACGTTTCTAACTACTTTTAAGCTATTTGTGTTGTTTTAAGTTTCTGTAATTGATGAAACATGAGGTTATGGTTTTAACAACATATGTTGTGGTTTTAAGAGGTATTCTTAAGGTTCTAAGCATTATTGAGATCATTTCAGCTTCAGTTTTCATATTGTACTTTTAAGAGATTATGGTGTGCTGTAGTTACTGTTGTTGTGGTTTTAACGAAGATAGAATGCTACTGCCATGTGTTTGACCATTAATTCTATGGTTTTGAACTGAGATGGTGTGATTAAAAGTAACTTTATTGTGCTTTTAAGAACCTATCATGTGGTATTGAAATATGACTTCCAGCTTCAGTTCTCATATTGTATTTTTAGGAGATTTTGGTGAGCTTATAGTTATTGTTGTTGTGGTTTTAAGTAGCTCCTGATCATTTTTAGCTTATGTTGCATGCTGAAATTTTAACACATTTTGGTGTGGTTTTAAGTATTGATGGTGTGGTAATAAGTGTCTTTAGTGTGGTTTTGAATAATGTTGTTGTGATTTTAAGAAACATTATATTGCTACTGTATTGGGTCGTTTGTCCATTTTGCGGTATTAAGATGGTGTGGTTTTAAGAACACATGAAGTGGTTATAATATCCTATGCTGTCGTTTTGAAATATGCATTTTACACTACAAGAGAGGGCGATTTTAGCAACGGAACCATCCGTCGCTAAAAAAACCCGATCGGTCGCTAAAACTCGCTAGCGACCGATCGGTGTTTCTAGCGACGGATAAATTCGTCGTCGCTAAACCGTTGGTCGCTAGCGAATTAGCGACCGATGAGTAATCCGTCGCGAATTTGCGACGGATTAGCGACGGAAAATGAGGTTGACTTTTAGCAACCGATGAATTATCCGTTGCAAAAGTCACCGGACTTTTAGCGACGGATGAGCCTCATCGGTTGCTAAATATTAGCAACGGATGACACTTATCCGTCGCTAAAAGTCCGGGACCTTTAGCGACGGATAATATTTTTTTTTTTTTTTTTTGATTTTGTAGATATAATAATGAGACCCAAAATCAAATGCAACCTGTTTAATTAAGCAACATGTTACAGAAATTCTATAGACCAAATAAACCAAAAAATAATCCAAAAAAATCATAATAAATGTACCAAAACCCTCCATACATATAATAATAATCATACGTACACAATACTAATCCAAAATAATATCATAGTGTACACAGTATTCATGTAGAAAATAGTAAATAAAGTCGAAAAGGATAGGGGTATCATGGAAAGGGAGGTGGATCCATCCCCAGCTTCGCATACAGCTCAGCAAACATAGTACCATATTGTGCCTTCTGCGCAGCCTGCTCCGCAGCTAGCCTCTTCACCTCCTCACCCCTCTCCTGCAACTGAAGTAAGAGGGCCTGCTCTCGAGCGGAAGCTGCTGCTGAAGATGATGAAGATGTACTGGCACGGGAACGACGAGTCGACCTCGAGTCCAATTCAGGGACGACTGCTGCACTCCCCAGTCCCAAGCGACGGCCCTTCTCGTCTGGAGGATTCACCTCGAGGAAAATGTCATTCATTTCCTCAACAGTGAGATCCTGATCACGAATCCTGTCCTCGTAGGCCGTCTGAAATTATAAATTAAGAGTATAAGGTGTTAGTTATGTTGTTAATTAATTAGTTATGAAATCATCAGTATTTAATAAACACATGTATTCTTGAACTTACCGCAATTGCTGTGGCCTCGTCACACAACCACTGTTCGTTCTTGGCCTTCTGAGATCTCGAGAACAAGGTGAATAGGAGACACTGGTTATCCTTCAACTGAATGACACATGCATGAAAGCATCGTATACTTAGTTTGAAAGTTCGAAATGCAAGTAAATAATAAGTATAGTAATGATGAATTCACAAAGTTAATACATTTACCTTCTGCCTCACATGTGCTGTAGCGATTGACTCAGAGCCAAAACGGTGTGTCACCAGGGTACGTGTCCCATCATTCGGCTGCTTCTTCCTGTTCTCAGTGTTCTGGTCAGCCTGCGCCTGGACTCGTTAGCCCAATACACCTTCCACGCCTCCCAAATTTCATCTCCGGGCCAATCACCGGTACGTGGACGTTTTTTTATCCACAGTTTCTTCAGGTTATGAACCATGCACTTGTAAAGGGCACTACCGTGAGAGTTGAAGCTCCACCAGAGATCCATCAGCAATGCTTTCGGAAGGAAGAATTCTTTCTACACAATTACAAATAAACATCGAAACACATACGTTGGTGAATACTTAAAAACATTCAAGTATAACAAGGGGAGCTAACATGTATCAAATATATAACAAGGGAAAACAAAATCTATTCAGGTATATCGGTGACTAACATATCACCCAAGTTCAGTGGCTAACATACCACTCACATTGTCCTATATTTCACTAAAACAATGGTGACTAACATATCACCTAAGTACAGTGGCTAACATACCACTCACACAAAGTGGCTAACATACCACTCACAACACAAACAATTAGGTAATTAATGTACGATTATTAACTCACCCTCAGCTCCTCGAAGAGCTCTCCCTTAATTTGGTCCGGGATGCAATGCCACCGGCTGCCACCCTCTTGCGGTGGGACCATTCTGTTCCGTATTATCGCACTGAGTACTTTAGCAGCGTGCTCCCCATACAACCTGTGAAGAACAGGTAAGTCAATAGTGACAAGGTTAGTTCGTTATATATATATTAAAAGTTCGTAAATCAGTTAATGCCTAATACTTACTTCTCTCCATTGGGGTAAAGGACAGGGCGACCATTCCACATAAGACCATCTTCCGGCCTTTGAAAGGGACAACCGTCGTCTGGAACATGGGCCCACGGGTCGTGGAGGGAGGAATGAGGAGTCGATCCCCTGCTCGACCCAGGTGGAGTCCCTAAAACAGTAGGGGAGCCCTGCATGGTGTCCTCTCCGTCGGTATCATCCCTCTGGGACTGCGGGGTCAGGTAACGTGGCCTCCTGGGTCGTGGCATCTGCAATACAAAGATCCGTGTTAGTACATACACAATTGAATATAAAACATGTAAAACATGTAAAGTCATTAAGAGATAAAGTAATGAACATTTTTTTATTATATGTCTGATAGATAAGTCTAATCTAAGTCTAATCTAACTACCTAGTACTAATTCACGTACCCTCTATAATCTACTTTGGTTGTAAGTCAATGCAAAAATCATCATGCAGCTGAATAACTTCTACTGTAGCCTGTACAGGTTTTCTAGCCTGACCATCGACAACCACCGTAGAGGGTAAGTACTGACGGTTCCTACATTTCTTATGGTTGCAAGGACACTTCATCATCCCAGTACTCAAACACTCGGGTTTTGACAATGCAAATTCGACAAATGCATTGACCCCTTGTACAAACGTAGGCAAAAGTATTCCATCTGCAATCCTACTGTACATCCAAGTACGATCGGGATTCATAATTGAATGCTAAACCTGGCCAATGGAAGTTTAGTACATTGCGGCTAACGTTGTTTTTCACCAAGTACTCATTTTAATTATCAATTTTTTACATTGCATTATATATACTCCCAATATTTCTACATTAGAAATAAAAATACTCATATTATCTTCTAACTTTAATTTATCAATGAGTTATTTCCTTCATACTTACAATTTTTTTAAACAATAATTACCTATATTTATCTATATTTCCATTATACTTGTACAATTTTCATTATAATAACTACTTACAATACACTATAATTACATATATTTTTCATTATAATTATGCAATTTGCATTATAGTAACAACTACCAATACACTATAATTACATATATTTATCTATATATTTCCATTATACTTATGGAATTTTCATTATAATAAAAACTTGCAATACACTATAATTACCTATATTTATCTATATTTTCATTATATTTATACAATTTCCATTATAATAACTAATTACAATACACTATAATTACTCATATTTCCATTATAATTATACTTATGCAATTTTCAAATCTAATTAGTATATCCCAAACAAACTACACTAATTGAACAAAACTAACTACGTAGATAATCCCAAACATAATCGAACCAAATTCAAATCCCAAACATAATCGAACCCAATTCAAATCCCAAACATAATCGAACCCGATTGAAATCCTAAAGATAATAAAACCCAATTCAAATCTCAAACATAATCGAACCCACTACATCCCAAACATCCCAATTGAACAATACTAACATCAAAACTAGCTAATAAACCATAAAACACTTCAAAATTGAAAAATACCAAATTTACAAAAGTTAGGTTTCGAGATTAGTACCTTTAATTGCGGAATAAATAGAACAACCCACTTCAAATTGAATGTCTCACTACGTTCCTTGTTGAATTGGCTTCGATTTGACACCAAGATTGGAAGAAATGATGGAGTATAAGGGAAGATTGGAATTGGAGAGAAGAAGTTTGAAAAATGGAGAAGAAGAGAGAAGAGAGCAGAAATGAGCTTCTGCTCGTCGCTGGGCGTTCAAGAACACCAACCAGCAACGGATGGCCATTCGTCGCTGATCAGCGACCGATCGGTCGCTAAACAGCGACGGATGACGTCATCCGTCGCTATATTAAAAAAGCCGGATTTCTTTTTTTGTCTTGGTCAACGTTTAGCAACCGATGACTCATCGGTCGCTAAATAGCGACGGATAAAGTCCATCGGTCGCTAAGTGCAGCGACCGATGATTCATCCGTCGCTACTTAGCAACCGATGAGTCATCGGTCGCAAAAACCTCACGCCCTATTACGAATTTAGTCCATCGGTCGCTAGTGGCAATTTATCCGTCGCAAATTGACCGATCGGTCGCTAATATTAGCGACGGATCGATCGGTCGCTGATAGTGGTTGCTGATTTCTGTTTTTCTTGTAGTGCTTTTGTTGCATGTTGTAATTTTAAGACATGGTATTGTTTTAAGTGAACATGGTGTGGTTATAAGCGTATTAATGTGGTTTTAAATAATGTTATTGTGGGTTTGTCCATTGTATGGTTTTAAGAAGTAGTGTTAAGGTTCTAAGCATCAATATTTAGCTTCTATTGCATGTTGATCTTTAGCTACTGTGTTGCGTTGTACAATATATGGTTTTAAGTGTACATACTGGGGTTATAAGTGTCTTTGTTGTGCCTTTTAAAACTCATCCATGACATGATCTTTAGCTTCTGCTGCTGCATGTTGTAATTTTAACACATCTTGGTGTTGTTTTAAGAGGGCATGGTGTGGTTATTAGTATCTTTTGTGTGGTTTTAATCCATGTTGTTTTGCTTTTAAGAAATATACAATTCAATAATACTATGTTGTGATGTTAAGCTCTTACCTTGTGTTTTTAAGAATGTATGGTGTGATAAGAACCTATGTTGAATTTGGAATGAAAACAGGAATGATACGGTTTTCAAAATCCAAGGCAAGAGCACTCTGCTCAAAGCAGCTGATGAATCACTGCCATGGCGTCAATAAATAGCCAGAAAATATTATGACATGCCCGTAACAACATCAGTCGACGCTAATGCAAGAAGGTCAGTGTGATATATAAAATGTCATTGTGCATTTAAGGATGTTTGGTGTGTTTTTAAGCACACTTGGTGAAGTTTTAAACTTGTCCATTAATCTGCTTCACTTTGTTTCTTCTTTTTTTTCCACGATGCTTGAAGGCAGTTTCAACAAGGATATGCAACAAGTCGAGGCACTACTCTCACTTGAAGGAACAAGTACCACCACCACCACTACTCAAATAAATGAAAAGCCTCAACGTCTGTTGAATCCAGTCCGCACAAATACGGAAGGAAGGAAACCAAAGCTAACGAACAAGTTTAATCGCAGGAAACCAATTTCAAAGACGCATATTTAGTCGCTCTGCATACCACCAGAACGATTACTCTAAATTTGTTGATGTGATGATACTTATTTGTAAACCATCAAGTGACTGAATGACTGATTCAAAATCATGAAATGAATGAAGCATTTAATTATAATCTAGTTTGTTTACATGCTCTAACTTATAAATTAGTATAGCTGTTGTGCTTATAAATATACCATGATGTGGTTCCAAGTAGTCTTGTTGGGGTTTTTAGAAACCATGTTGGGATTATAAGAAGTAATATTAAAATTCTATAAGTAGTCGTTTTAAACACTTAATTGTAGTCTTAAAAAGTACTCCATGGAACCTTAAAACCACACCACGAAGACTTAAAGCCACACCAAATATAGCCTATAAGTACAAATTATTGGGTTATAAATGCTCAAATTAAAAATTTTAAAACCATACCATAACTTATTAAAACCATACCACTAACAGTACTTATAAGTAATCTACATATAGCCAAAGCAAGCGGTGTGGTTATAATTACGTTAGGTATGCTTATAAGAATATGTGGTGTGGTTTTTAAGTACATTGTATTGCACGGTTTGATACTACTTCAGAAAATAAGACAAGAAATTAAATGCCATTAAATATAAAATAGATAGATAGATTCAGAAATTACAAACCTAATTACCAACTAGAAATTGTTCAAACCTTAATAAAAAAAACATAAAAACAGAGTTCAACAAAAGAATAAAATTAAAACAAAGAACACCCTAGTCTAAAACCAGTTACTAGGGGTCCTTAATTAGATATTTTAGGAGACTGGATGCATGCCGCTTCTCAAACCACAGGATGGGTCTCGTGGAGTTTTTCCATGAAGTTGAACACAACGACCATGTAATCCTCCAGTTCGTACTCCCTGGTCTCCAAACTCTTGAGCTTCTTGAGAAGAGTGGTTGCAGGTCCAGCCATCTCGCAATGTTGATGGCTCATGACCTTTGATGAACGTGTATTTTACACTTTCATTCAAGTCTTTTTCACCAATTCAGCTATCCTCTAGGTTAATTTAGCTTATATTTTAGTGCATTTTATTAGAATAGTGTCACGTTTCCCTTTAGTTTGCATTTTTCAGGTTTTAGGTGAAAAACGTGTCATTATGTGCAATTATGTTGAAGAGAACGAAGATTCGGTGTTTTGTGATTATCCGTGGTGTATCTAGAAGGTTCCGGACGAGATTTGAGGTCTAAGGGTCGAGTTTCAAGGCTTAAAGGTCACTAGAAGGCAAAATCCGAGTTCGAAAAGGAAAAGAAGACCAAAAACGCATCCCCGCCACTGGAGCTCCCGGGCGATTCGCCCGGGATGTGGGTCTGTTCGCCCGGCGTCTGGGGCGATTCGCCCCATGTTTTCCGAACACTATATATAGTTGCTCCATTCTCTACGTTTTTCAGACCTTTTTTCATACCTTTTCACATTAGTTTTAGAGACGAATTCTCCAGAGCCTGTTCTGGGAATTCTTAGCATAGGAGAGTCTTTTTCTTATAAATTTGGAGGATTAAGCATAGCAATTGGACCTCGTTGTTTATCAATTCTTGCTTGTGAGTTCGCAATTCTTCGGAGATTGACAACCTTCGTCGGTAACATTGTATCTCACGATTTTTCTATTTATATTTATTTCTTTCAACATGTTTTTATTCAATATTGCTCTGATTTCTGTTGATTGTAATCTATCTATGAGTAGCTAAATCTATCGTTGGTGATAGTATGTGATTTCTTAGCTAGGGTTCTTAGTTATGCATGATTGGCAGTAACGCGATTCAGACTTGACTTATTGCTTTATTTCTTTGATCTATCTAAGCCCTCTATCTTCGTAGTGTTGAATTGAACGGAACACATTGGACAATTCATGATCTTAGATTTCTATGCAAACGTTCAAGTACTTCATGCATGATTATTAACCTGATGCTTTGAATGATCATACTATCACTAACTTCCATTATTATTGATAAGAAAATTTGTGCTAAGTCGTTTGTTGAGTTTATAGTTTAAGTTAAATTAGATAAAGCTAGTTATAGTCCTTAGAGATCGACACTCGAGGTTATTTTACTGCTACACTACGATTTTATTTATTTGATTAATTGAGTCTGACAAACTTCGGTTACATCAACCTTGCGGTGGGCAGCAATCTGCAAATCAACACTCTGAAAAACTGCTACGAAAAAAAAAAAAAAACACCAACATCAATTAACACCACACTGAAAAAACTTACAACCACACCATGTAAACTTAAACAACAACAACAACCAGGCTTAGAACGAAACCAAAACTCATTTATAAGCATACCAGAGACACTTACAAGCATACAAACATCCCTTAGAAACACAACAAACAACCTTATAACCACACCAAGAACCCTTAGAATTACGCAAAAAGGAAAAAAAAAAAAAAAAAGAACTTAGGAACATAACAAAATCATTGATAAAGCATACGAGAGACACTTATAAGTATACCAAAAGACCAAACCAAGAAACCTTAGAACAACCACACCAACATACCACACCAAGAACCTTAGAACCACACCAATATCATTCATAAGCATACCTGAGAAAACTTGAGTACCATAAAAAAATTCAAATACAAAAACTAAAAGTAGAATAACATAAAACCTAAGCTTACCATAGAAACTTAAAAACACACGAAAATCCATTATAAGCATACCAGACACGCTTAGTACTAAAAGAAAATTTTCAACAACAGAAACTAAACTAAGTATAATAACAAGCATAACAAATACAGTTAAAACAACACCTAAATCGATCAACAACACAAAAAAATCCCTTATAAGCATACCACAGACACTTAAAACCGTAACATCAAAACAATTGAACCACAACAACACATAAATATAGCATATAATAGAATAAATATAGCCACAAACACTTAAAAACCACAACAACATACATCATAAAAACTAAATACGAAACCCTAGATCTGTGAAATAGGAAACATACCCTTATTGAAAGCTTTCTGTCGAGTAAATTTATTCAACGGACCAGAAACATCGGAAACACTGGAAGTAGCATTCCTCTTCGTCATCCTTTACTCTACCTCAAATCAGAAACCCTAGATTTGTAAAATCGGATCTGAGCAGAAACCTAATTCGAAACCCTTGATTTCAGAAAACACAGTAAGAACACAAAACGAAGAAGAAAGTAGGATTGTTTCTTCGATCAATCGAAAAAAATAGGAGAAACTAGATGAATCGGAAGCAGAAGAAGAGAAAACAACATAGAGAAAAAATTTCACACAGAAAACACGTTAAACTATGTGTTTTGTGTGTGAATCGCTTTTAATATTAGATAGAAAGAACCGGATTTTTAAAAACTCAGTCGATTTAACCAATAGCGAGATTTGATAAAAACAGACACAAAACCACCAATCTTTTAACAAAACCAAGCCTTTCCTTCGCTTTAGGAAAGGCCGGCCTCCCCGTAAACTTTAGCCAAATTGTGTCATTAGATAATAAATCCATATTGTAACGGTAACCACATCATATGTCTTATCGTTGAAATGGCAGATACTGATTTATTGTTCATTCCGGATATCATATTTTGAGAACAAAAATTGTCAATATCAAAACAATTAATCTACTCATAACGTTATCACCAACCCAAATGTTATGTTTTTTTCCTCTCTTTTTTCTAAAACCTCAAATCTGCCCATCTAACTATTTTAACACTACTTTTATTTCTACACTAAACTATACTACAATATATCTTTAACCACTTTATAACTCTATACCTACTCTACCATCTTATGTCTCGGAGTTTAAACCCTCAATCTCTCATGTCATCATGTGTGCTACTTCAACACATTTACTACTACTAAGCTACACTTATAACTCCTAACCCAAATGTTATGGTAAAAAGCAAAAACTAGTTTGAAAGGTCATAATCAAACACCTTAAATGCAATTAACCTTCTCTATATTTGGTCAACTTGATTATTCAAGGTGGATCTAGACAAAAACAATCATAGCTGTATGGAAATTAATCCCAGATCCTGAAATTAAGGAACAACGTGTTTTGAATATTTTTTTTTTCCACTAATTGATTAAAGTCAGTTGTTATTATGAGACTAAATCAAAGCTGAAATAAATTAACAAAATCAAATCAAATGAAAATTTATATTTATTTGGAACAACAAATATTGGAACAACTCCTACACTAATGGACAATTGGACAATGGTATACAAATTTTATGATAAACCACCTTATTTTCCTACACCTAAACTAACTTTATAACTCCGCCACCGCTAGGATCGAACTCCACACCTCTCCTTACCGCTGCACCACCTTATGACTTCCAAATGAAACCTATATACTACCTCTATCTATAAGTAATTGTTCGAATTTTGACTTTGACCGCTCAATCGTGTTCGATTTTGAGTACAAATTATTTTTAAATTATAGTGATAAAAATATTAACGTAATTATATATGAAAATATAGAATTTAAATTTTCATAATATAATTATATTATAAATTTATTATTATAATATAAGAGTAATTTATAATGAAAGTCATACACAGTTGACAAGTAAAAGTTAAACTGGATAAATTACTTATAGATGGATAGATGGAGGGAGTATAAAATTAAAAATCTAAGTAGTATGACACAGGAGAGGACTATACCATTAATTTTTCTGAGTTGGTCTGTTGGTGCAATTAATTGATGTGGTCACTAAAATACTCACCACTAGACGCTTAAGTTTCTCATGAAAGTTCATGAACACATCATAACAGAATAAAATTATGTTCACCACCCATGAACAAGCTTCTTGAACACACCATAACCAGCAGTACTAATCCATTCTGTTGTCCTCACAAATACACCTGTAGTTTCTTAATTTCTATTACAGACTCATCCTTTCTTCTATTTTTCATCAATCAATACCACACCCATGGGGGCTTATGCTGCTTTACTTTCCCTCTCCCATACACTTGACCAAATATTCATTCTTGATCAATATCCCCTTCTCTTAGAGAAAGAAAAACTAGTTTCTCTTCAAGAAAATGTTACTTCGTTAATGACATTTCTGGAAGACTATTCATCGAAGTACAGGGGAGTTTTGAATCCACTAGAGAGGCGAATCATAGATGCAGCTTACCAAGCCGAAGATATGATAGAGACCCAGCTTTTACGTCCACAGCGGCCTTTTGCATTTAAAGGAAGAATGCGATGCTTCCTATCATCTAACTCCAACCAGGAAATGATGGAACAAGAAGAATTTTACCAGGCATTACAGGAAATCAATTCCATTTCTGAAGAAGCAGCGAGCAAAAAAGCAGAAAATACCCCACCACGGAATTTCTCCTGTGTAAGTTCCACCACCATTAATGCTCCAACTGATATGAACACCATGAAGTACACGATGGTTGGTCTTGATGATGATTTCATGGCGATTAAAGATCAGATGTACCGTGAATCATCCACTTTCCACGTCATTCCAGTTTACGGGATGGGAGGGATTGGAAAGACCACTTTGGCTACAAGACTCTACGAAGATTCCATCAAGATGCAATGGTTTGACAGACGCATATGGATAGTAGTATCCCAAGATTACTCTCCAAGGAAAATTCTCTTGGAGATTCTACGATCCATGAAGATGTCCATTGATGAAAAACGTACGGATAGCGAGTTGGCACAGACTGTGTACCAAGAGCTATTTGGCAGGAGATATCTGATTGTAGCAGATGATGTTTGGAATGAAGAAGCATGGGACATCTTAAACCGCGTGCTTCCAAAGAACACCATCGGAAGTCAAGTCTTGGTGACTACTAGACTACAAAGTGTTGCGGCTTATGTTGGATCGTCGACTAGCTCACAACGAGAAATCCATTTTTTGAGCGAAGAGCAAAGTTGGAGGCTGCTTGAGGATAGAGTTTTTGGAAAAGAATCTTGTCCTCTTCAACTGGAGCAAATTGGAATGGATATAGCCAAATGTTGTCATGGACTCCCTCTTACGATTGTTGTTGTTGCTGGGCTACTAAAGGAGGACATTACAGAAGCATACTGGAGAAGAACTTTGCACATGATTAGTTCTTCAGCACGTTCAGATATGGTGGAGCATTGCTCAAAAGTATTATCTTTGAGCTATGACTACTTACCTGTCCACCTCAAACCATGTTTCCTCATTGTCACAGCCTTTCAAGAGGATTACGAGGTTGAAGCCGATCTACTTGTCAGGTTATGGATGGCTGAGGGGTTTGTGAAGGAAACTGGATTGGAATGCGTTGAAGAGGTGGCGGAGAGATATTTGAATGACCTTGTAGGCCGGAGCCTTATTATAGCCACCAGGAAAAGTTACAACAAAAAAATAAAAGCTGTTAAAGTCCATGACAGCTTGAGAGATGTGGGGAAGTTAAAAGCTCAAGAAGGGAGATTTATGGTCATGGTGATTCATGGAGACCGGAAGACAAGGAGCGCGTAGTCATTACAGACAACTTCAAAATTCGTGATTTTTCTAAATGTGAAGAGACGCCCTTTCGTACATACCTGAATACACGTAAGTATGCTGATTTCAGTTATCCCTTTCAAAATAGTAGGATGCTTAGGGTTTTATATTCACCAGATGTTTCAGTCAACCTAAGCCTGATGGTCCTTTTAAGGTATGTCAGTATTTATCGTTACAAAAGTTCAGTTCTGTTCTCCAAGCTCCGATACCTTCAAACTTTAGATATTAGTCGATCATTTTATTCGAAAAGAGAAAGAGGTATACCGTTGAAGATCTGGAAGATGCCATTCCTAAGGCATGTAAAAATTTCTCGGGAATGTCATCTCAAGCAACCTTCTGTGTCTGACATTATTAAGGAAACAAATTTGCAAACACTTTCAGAAGCAAGAAATTTGAAGATGACACCAAAGGTTGTTAAAATGCTTGCTAACATAAGGAAACTGGATCTTTATTACAAAGATGTAGGCTTCTGGTGTCGGCAGAAACTAAAGCTCAACAATCTTGTTCATCTACAAAAGCTGGAAGAATTGAGAATCTCGAATACTTTCTCTGGGTTAGACTGGAGGAAGGGTATCCGGTCTTCAGAGTTGAATCTTCCAATCAGTCTCAAGAAGCTAGAGTTGACACGGGTCATGATCCCCTGGGAATATATAAGCAGAGTTGGTCTATTACCAAACCTTGAATATTTCGGAATTGATTATGGGGGTAGGGGCAGGGAGTGGAACCCAACTGAAGGTGGATTTCTCAAGCTAAGACATCTGGAACTCAAGCGAGTTTCGTTAAAGCACTGGGGAGCTGAAAGAAATCATTTCCCCAGACTTGAAACCTTAGTTCTCATGGGATCTGATCAGTACAGTTGGCCGTTTCAGCTGCAACTACAAGAGATTCCAAGCGGAATTGGAGAAATTGATGGACTGAAACTAATTGAGTTGTACGACTGTCAGCCATCACTTGTGGCTTCGGCCAAGGAGATACAGACGGAACAGCAAGAAATGGGTAACGAAGAACTTCAGGTACATGTCCATGAGTCGGAGCGCTTTGCTAGCGCGGAGCACAGTCATGTTGAATACTAGTACGAAATAATTTCATTCCATGTATTTAATTGATAAAACTTCTTGTTTATCATTTTTAACTTTCATGTTTAATTATGGTCAAAGTCTTAGCTTTTACTAAATAGAAAGTTACACACATATATATATATATATATATATACTCCATCCGTACCTGTACCAGAGCAGCTGCACCATTTACTTTGATCCACAAAAAATAAGAAGAAGAGTTAAATATTGAGTTATATTGATATTGGAGCTTACTTTTGCTTTAGTAGTGATTTGTGTTTGTTGGTGTTAAAATATGTTCAGTCTGCATGTACGAACTGGAGCGGTCTAAGAGCGCGACGAGTCATAAAGGGTCGTCCCTCAAGGGGCACGACCACACCCAAGTATGTCACCTAAGTGTGGCTCGACCAACATATGGTCCGACCATCACTGTGAGGCCGACCCTCAAGATAAGCTCACTACAAGGACAAGACAGCTGTGGGGCGCGAGGAGCATCTCTAGGGCTCGAGGATGACCTTACGTCAAGGTGACACCCTCCAAAGGAGACTAGGCAGAGCACTACTCGGACCATGAATATCAGAGGAAGGCACAAGGACCCAGGTCGACCATCCATGGTCGGTCCCTGTGGGGCCCGCCTTCCAGAATATTCCATGAGACCCGAAAAGTCAATAATGCCCTCCAAACCCTAGTCAAGATGTTTGGGTCAAAGCCCATGGACCTCCTTAATGGACTTGGGCCAAAGGAGGCTTCGATCTCAGCCGGACACTTATCACGATCCTACATAAAGTGACAATAAAATACTACAAGTATAAAAAGGGACTCATTCATAATCCCTAGGTAAGCAATCATAGCTATCACCTACCACTCACCTACCACATTTACTACTCTTACTCGGGAAGCCCTTCAACTGCCTACACTTAAAGTCATCCTTCCGGTCTGATCCTTGACAGACCGGGCACGAGGTACTAATCCTCCCCTCCAGTGTCTTTCAGGTACGAGGAAGCAACATGAAGGGTTCCTACTCTCATCTGAGGAAGACTACATAAAGAAGACCTAAGTAGTTCCTTATGACGGTTTAATACGAACTTAAGAGGAAGCAGGAATTACCCTTCAACATTTGGCGCCGTCTGTGGAAATCTGATCGAAAGGTCATTCCTATCCCTACTGGTCGAGCCAAGACACTCTCCTCGAGACGCTTCTCGAGATGCCTCCTAGAAGAAGTGTTCGACTTGCCAACGCAGTACCAGAGAATCATCCTCGCCCAAGGGGCCGTCCCCCTACAAATGGTCGAGGAGGAGGAAGGGTAGCTTCTTCAAGGGCACCTAGAAATAACAATGTTGAGAGGAATCAAGATATGATGGAGGGGGCATTCACCAAAGTCACGGGCTCCCAAGAAGAAAGATCGGGAGAGAATAATCCCCAAGACTTCCCAGTTGGAAGTGCTTATGGAGCATTAAGAGTCACAAACAATGTCGCGCCAAGAGAACATCATCCTCATGTAGCAGCGATTAATCCTCCTCAACCAGCCGCATTGAACTTCATCCTTCCTAACGGACTAGTAGTTCGACCATCAGACTTTGGGATGGGCGAAGCTCAATACGGCTTGTTCCTTCTCACTTTACAAGGATACGTAGGAGAGAATGAGGCTGCTAGGGTTGAGGCAGAACTCCAAGCCCGAGGAGTACAACAAGCTCAAGTACAGGAGCAACCTCGTGATAATTTTGTTGCGCCTCGTCAATCCCAACCAAGAGCACCTCTAGTTCAAGATGAAACACATTCAAGAGACAACACAAGGCCAATCCAATCTAGACTTGGACCTTCAAGAGTTCAATCTAGATTAGGACCACAAGGTGCTCCTGATGATTTAAGGGATCTAATCAGTAGGAGGATACGCGCGTCAATGCAAAATGTAGCTCCTCAAGAAAACGAAGCTCAGGTGGTCGCTACACAACCCACTCTCCCAAATCAAGTCACGTCCAACCAAGTGACTCCTCAGAATCAACCCGAGGCGGTGGCAGAAAACAACGCTTTGAGGACCGTAGCCGAGGTAACCCCCTTGATTGGGATCGATCCAATCACGGGGAGGAAGCTCACATTGGAAGAACTCAAAACAAGGAAGACCGAACTCGAATCTCATATAGAGACCTTACGAGGCGACGTGCAAGAAAAAGAGCAAGACAAAGATCCAAGTCCGTTGTGCGACGAGATAAGGAGTCATCAAGCAAATATCGAGAGAGGCTTCCCTACTTTTGAAAGCTATGATGGAACAAGTTGTCCAAAGGACTACTTGGTGAGATTTGGTACCAAAATGGATGCATATGGTCATGACTCAAAGACCAAAGCACTACTCTTCCCGGCTAACCTTTCAGGAGAAGCCATGAAATGGTGGTCGCGCCTTCCTCAGCGCTTGATCAAATACTATAGAGAGCTCTGCAAAAAATTCTCTAAGCGATTTGAGAAGGTCATGAACACCAAGAGAAGAGTGAGATACTTAGCTGAAATTGTTCAGAAGAATAATGAAGATCTGAGAGACTTCATCAACCGTTTTCATGAAGCAGCCCTCCAAGTTGAGGACCACTCGATCAATTAAAGGAAGGAATACTTGTATGGTAACACTACCAATGTCGTTCCAAGAGGTGCTCTCAGCATCATATGTCGAAAGTGAATCTCAACTAGCGAAAGTTTGCAAGGATTTCTTTGAAGCGGAAGAGTTCCAGAAAATGGTCACCGTGAAAACCAACCCTCCCAAGGAAAAAGGGAATGAAAAAGAAAGGGAGAAGGAATATTTTCTAAGGCAACAAAATCCCAGAAAGCAAAGAAGGGATCAAAAGCATGGTTTGATCAAGGAAGGTCCCTCGAGAAACGAGTTTTGAGACAAGAGAACCCCTCCGAGGAGGTCTCCTCCAAGGAGGTATAGCAACTACACAGACTTAAATAGGCCAAAATCCGACATCTTAAACTATATAGTGTCGAGGAAGCTAGGCGTCTCATGGCCACCTCCAATCCAAGAGAATCGAAAGAACAAAAGTTCTGAGAAATTTTTCCAATTTCACAAAGGAAAGGGGCATACTTCCGATGAGTGCGTCGAGCTCAAGAACGAAATTGAGAGGATGATACGCAATGGACAGTTGGTCAACTATATTCGAAAGGAGTCTAGGGGTCGAATCTGGAGGTTAGAAGGCCACTAGAAGTCAGAATCCGAGTCCGAAAAGGGGAAGAAATCCAAAAACGTGTCGAAAACGCGGAATATCCCAAAAAAGCTCCCGGACGAATAGCCCGGGACGTAGGGCGAATCGCCCCACACCAGGCGAATCGCCCGGTGTGTGGGGCGAATCGCCCCACACAAATTCGAAGCCTATATATAGTTGCTCAGTTTTCTCCGTTTTTCAGACTTTTCCAGACCTTCTCTCTCACCTTTCTCTATAGTTTTAGGTAGGAACTTCCCAGAGCCTGTTCTGGGGGTTCGTAGCTTAGGAGATACTTTTTCATAACAGTTTGGAGCTTGTAAGATTGTGATTCTTCGGAGACTGACAACCTTCGGTAACATTGTATCTTACAGTTTATTCTACTTATTTTTATATATCTTTCAACATGTTTTCTTCTATGATTTCTATTGATTGCATGACAACTATGAGTAGCTAAACTTATCGTTGGTGATAGTATGTGAATTCTTAGCGAAGGGTTGATAATCATGCTAATGGCTATATCGCGCATTATACTCCGTGTTATTGTTTTATTTCGTTGATCAGGTGCAACCTATAACTTCGTATGTTGATTAATTATTATGCACAATTGGACCCTAGTCGACCTATGCACATCTATATCTTCGTAGTGTTGAATAATTACGGAACACAATTGAACAATAGTGTTTGACCTGTCAGTATCTATATCTTCGTAGTGTTTAATAATTATAACAGGACAATTGATTGATCAAAGATCTCCATGCAAAACCGAGGAATTTACGCATGATTATTAACCCGTTATGCTTTGAAGGATCATACTATCACCAATCTCCATTATCTGTTAGAAAAACCTTTGCTATATCGTCTGCTGTTTTATATTCTTTAGGTAAATAGATTAAGCTAGTTATAGTCCTTAGAGAACGACACTCGAGGTCATTCTACTTCTACACTACGATTTTCGTTGTAGTTGTGAATTGTCTTTGGCTAAATAACAAATTTATTTGATTAATTGAGTCTGACGAACTTGGTTGCATTACCTTACCTTTGGGCAAAGGAAATAATCACAAAACTGTAAAAATTAAATTATGCTATCTTATTCCAATTAAACTACAAAATAAGCAACTTTCCTTTGGGGCCAGGCTACAAATTTTACAATTTAATCACAATTTTGATGCCTTTTAACTATAAGAAGTCACTATTTAGAATATCTATATAACGTAGGATGCTTTGGCTCGTCCTAAATTACTAGATGATTCAACTTAATATGAATGCATATTATACTAAGGATGCTTTGGCTCGTCCAAATTATAATATGTAATCATGAATTACTAGCATCAATCTCAACTTAAGTCATAATAACATTCATGAAATAATAATAATAATAATAATGATAATAAACATGCATGCTATCAATACTTGATCAAAAACAATGTACTACCTCCGTCTCAGAGCAGTTGCACCATTTGATTTTGGACACAGAAAATAAGAAGAATATTTAAATATTAAGTTATATTGATAGTGTGTGTTGCTTTTTACTTTATGGATGATTTGTGGCCACAAAAATGTGTTGATGAAATATAAAATTATTATAACCATGTCCAAATATGACAAATAAATGAAATAGTGCAACTCTAACGGGACGCCCAAAATGGCAAAATGGTGCAACTGTTTTCGGACGGAGGGAGTAGATCAATTTATAACCGTTGTTATTAGCCCTTAAAAAATTAATGAAGTCTTCAAGAACTAGTACTGTACTAATTAAATAAAGCTGGTCAAAAAGTGGCCTACTAGTCACGTGGGAGGGACTGTATGTTTTTGTCTAATCAGTGATAAAGACAAGAGACAATAAAGAAGAAGAATGCAGGAGTGACAATAAAGAGGTACCGGGAAACTGAAACGGCACTGTATGTATAAAAATCACTCGTCTTTCCCTATTTATTATCTTCCCCAAAAATACACACATACATACGACTATACTCCCTCCGTCCCAGAGCAGTTGCATCATTTGCTTTTGACACAGAAAATAAGGAGAAGAGTTAAATATTGAGTTATATTGTTAATGGGTGTTGCTTTTACTTTATGGAGGATTTGTGGCCACAAAGATGTGTTGATGTAATATAAAATTATTATAATCATGTCCAAATGGCAAAGAAATGAAATGGTGCAACTCTAACGGGACGCCCAAAATAGCAAAATGGTGCAACTGTTCTGGGACGGAGGGAGTATATATACACAGACGACAGTGAACATAGGAAAAACAGAAACAACTTCAAAGACTTATTTTGATTAAAAAAAAAATCGATTTGCTCCGACTCAGATTCAAAAACACGATGGGAAGGCAGAAGAAAACTCCAAATTGAAGACTGAAGAAGAAGGTAAGTTTAGATCTGAAAATGTAGAACTTAATTCTTTCTCCCCTTTTCCCTTTCTTTATTTGATAAAATAAAATTTCGTTCCATAAAAGATCAATTTCCGATTTTATTTATAAAGAAAATTTGATCTGGTTGTTTCTGAATCAGAAAAGAGAAAAGCTGCATACCGTGAATCAAAAAGGGTTTATGAAACTAAATCTAAACAGAGAATAAAAAAACATGCTTTTTAGAATGAAAGAAAACAAGTAGGAGGTTAACGTAGCTCTGATACCACATGTTAGAAAATACAGAGAGTTAGAAGACCTACCTCCATACATGTTTCAATTCTGTAGATCAAGAGCACAGCTGCTACAGCAAGAATGGTTTGTTATTCTGCCTGCAAAACAGAGAGACACGGAAAAATAAAGGAGTAGGGTTTATCTGATCCTATTCCTTCTGTAGAGTGTTGTACGATGGAAATACTGAGGCACTTATATATAGGCTAGGCAGGACCCATTCCAGAGTTAGTTAGGACTAAATATAGCTAAAACTAACGAGAGAATCTCTGGAGAAATAACATAGACTAAAATAAACTATATCTCAATAAGTGTATATTTAGACCACAAAAACAAAAATAGAATATATCTAACATGTTTTAGAAGACACTCATGAATAAAGATGGTCTCTGTTACTGGGCGCTTAGAAGCTTTGACGAACCATTTCGCATCCCTCTTCATCTTTCATAACACAAAAAAGCATGGATATACTTCGCCTCATTTCTCTTGTACTCGTATTCAAAGCCACACTTTGCTGCATACATTATTAGTTTGCTTCTAAACTCTTCGACACCTCCTCTGAATTCCTGGCCTACGCCCTTAATATATGTAACCCAGTTAGTTGATCGCAGAACAACAGGTTCCTGTTCCGGAGCAATATCAAAGGTAGGCACCTGTGTAGCTGCACCAGGGTAGAACTCTCCTCTTGCAATCTGTTCTTTCCTTTTTTTTTTCCTAGTATTTGCATAATAATTTGGCTTCTTTTGAGGCTCTTGTGGTGGGGTTGTAGTTGCAGGTGTTGGATTAACCGGTGTTGTAGCTCGTATCGACACAGGATTCTGAGCACAATTAGATACTGCAACTGTAACAGATTGAACCTCGTTCTCGTTAGCTGTTTGGCCACTTATAATAGGCTGAAGTTGTTGCGGAGAGTATTTGCATGTGGGTTGCATTCCTCTTGTCTTTGCGTTTGCATCTGTAACACTGATTTGTGGATTAGAATCTTCATACCTAGTTGAGACAGATTGTTGATAACCAACTGTCCGGAGACGGCGGTTGTTGAGCACAAAACTGGAACCAACCACTGAATTTGTATTGTTTGGACCTGTTTTGTTTCCATCAACAAACAGTTTTGATTATTCTCAACTGGTTGTGCATATTAAGATCAAGGTTCTCCGGGTTGGGCTCATTATTCAAATCAATTGGTGATCTTTTGGTTGTGTTGGCGCGCTTTGTTGCCATGAAATAAGATGTCAGCACTCCCCTTTGTTGGGGTGTTGGAGGAGTAGCTGGTTTTTTGCTTGAGATATCAGTTCCTATATGAATAACATGGTCGCCAAGTGCCCTTGCTAAAAACATCATGTTTTTAAAATCAGACTTGCAGTTGAGTGAACATGGCTTGTTGTTAGCGATCTTATAGGTGAGTTTAGACTGATCTGACAAGGGGAGACTAGCACGCTCTGCCAAAAACAAAAATATTTCAAATGAGTGTTGAGGTTTATAGTAGAAGGATTTTCAAATTGTACACAACAAAAGCATCCAATTCACTATACAGTAACTACATTTGAAAATTCAAGCTCCCATTCTCATATACTATTCTTCTTGCTATCATTCAGTAATTCAAATATCTGTCAAATTGTCGTAACTCTGAAACATGATGTTCCAGGCAGTTTGTGTATTGCAACATCTTAATGAGTTGATTTTAACAACATATTAACAGCTTACTAACTTGGTTACATATATTGCTATTGCATTACATAAGTAAATTATTGTAAGAGAAATTACTATCTAACATAAAACTATACTGAAGAGTACATGGCCACATGAATACTCATACATGTAAAACTGTAAGCAAAACTATTACCAGGTCCAAGAGGGAGAATGGACTAATACGACAAGAAATTCATGTGGAACTGTATCTCTAGTGATCTGTGACATTACTAGAAGATTGAACATACATTTTTTTGTTATTGTAAGATAAACAATCCAACACCTTACCATCTAACATACAAAATTTCACTACTATCCAAATTAAGATTCATTACTACTTATTTCGTACTATGAAATAACAAGAATTACATGGCTACAATTTGAGGAAAGAAAATAGTAAGGTGCATTGATATAGATGGGCTGAAGACCTGTAAAAGCTGTATCTACCTTTTCATAGTAATCAAAGTAAGACGATGGGAAAACCATGTTTAATGCACCTAGTTTTACCAGGTCCAAGAGGGAGAATGGACTAACACAGCAAGAAATTCATGTTGAACTGTATCTCTACTGAACTGTGCTTGTACTAGAAGATTGCACATACAATTTTTTGTTCTTGTAAGATAAACTATCCAACACCTTACCATCGAACATACAATATTTCACTACTATCCAACTTAAAATTCATTACTACTTATTTCATACTCTGAAATAACAAGAATTACATGGCTACAATCTGAGGAAATAAAATAGTAAGGTGCAGTGACATATATGGGCTGAAGACTTGTAAAAGCTGTATCTAATTTTTCATAGTAAGACGATGGGTTAATCAAGAGTAATAGCCTCCTGAATAGTAATCTAATACACCAACCAAACCTTAGCATATAATCAATTAATGATATACAAAATCTACCATCAAAATAGTGTGTAACAAAGAAAGCCAACTGAAAAGGCCATTAATTTGTATGAGTTCAATAAAGTGTAAGGAAGGTAACCACAATTTGAAATCTATCACATGACATACACAACATTAGGCATGCGGTCAATATTTGCACTGAAGAAAGTATTTGTCAAAATATTACCAAAATACCCCTAGTGTGATAAAAAAATAGACGACACAAAATTGAAAGATGGTACTACTATTTTGCAGCAATTAATGATACCAAGGAAAGGATCCTTATCAGTTTACAAAAGTAAGAACACAACAAACGGATCCCCAGTTAGTATACAGTAAATACATTTGAAATTTCTTTACCAGGATCCTATACTATTCTTCGTTTTCTCATTCCTTTTATCATTCCTTAATTCATACTCTTCGACTATCCCCAAAACAATTCTGCAAGTTCAAAAATTCAACCTAAATCCCAAATATTGAGAGTGCAAGATTGTGTATGGCCGTGGAAATTATCCTTTTGTAAACTTCATGCATCATTTTGTCCAAAAAATAAAAAATAAATTCCCCATTCATTATGTAATTTGGTTAGACAAATTGTGGAGTAAGTATATTGTAAGGTAGATCTTTCCTACTACCTAGTAAAGTCCTGGTTTTTAGCTAAAAAACCACCATAAAAAATCAGAAATCGGTTTTACCAACAATATTAAAAAACTTGTTGGCTATATAAACAACCAAAAACACGACAAAAATCATAAAGAAACAAAAACACATACCAAAAGGTGAAACTGTGTGTTTTCACCGATTTCTCTCTATCGAACGTATCTCACCGGGTTTTCACCGGAATCTCAACATTGAAACACGTTTCCTTCAGATCTCTGCCAATACAGCGTCAATGGATCTCAATCATGTAAATATGAACACCATTGCTTTTGCTCTAATTCGTAGATCTAAAAAGTTAGTGTGTATTTGTGCGTGTTTTATAAATCAAGCTACGATTTACTGATTTTCGAATACTATACCTTCCTAATTGTTGATGAAACATTCAAATTCAGTTTCTGAAAACACGAAGCAACTAATCGACAATTTTGAAGAGAAAATTATATCTAATGTGAAAGTAATCTGAATAGTTCAGCCTGAACAGCAATTCCATACGTTTCTAACTACTTTTAAGCTATTTGTGTGGTTTTAAGTTTCTGTAATTGATGAAACATGAGGTTATGATTTTAACAACATATGTTGTGGTTTTAAGAGGTATTCTTAAGGTTCTAAGCATTATTGAGATCATTTTAGCTTCTGTTTTCATATTGTACTTTTAAGAGATTATGGTGTGCTTGTAGTTACTGTTGTTGTGGTTTTAACGAAGATAGAATGCTACTGCCATGTGTCTGACCATTAATTCTATGGTTTTGAACTGAGATGGTGTGATTAAAAGTAAGTTTATTGTGCTTTTAAGAACCTATCATGTGGTATTGAAATATGACTTCCAGCTTCAGTTCTCATATTGTATTTTTAGGAGATTGTGGTGAGCTTATAGTTAGTGTTGTTGTGGTTTTAAGTAGCTCCTGATCATTTTTAGCTTATGTTGCATGCTGAAATTTTAACACATTTTGGTGTGGTTTTAAGTATTGATGGTGTGGTAATAAGTGTCTTTAGTGTGGTTTTGAATAATGTTGTTGTGATTTTAAGAAACATTATATTGCTACTGTATTGGGCCGTCCATTTTGCGGTATTAAGATGGTGTGGTTTTAAGAACACATGAAGTGGTTATAATATCCTATGTTGTCGTTTTGAAATATGCATTTTAGCTTTTGTTGCATGTTGTAATTTTAAGACATCTTGGTATTGTTTTAAGCGAACATGGTGTGGTTATAAGCGTATTTACTGTGGTTTTAAATAATTTTATTGTGGTTTTGTCCATTGTATGGTTTTAAGAAGTAGTGTTAAGGTTCTAAGCATCAATATTTAGCTTCTATTGCATGTTGATCTTTAGCTACTGTGTTGGGTTGTACAATATATGGTTTTAAGTGTACATACTGGGGTTATAAGTGTCTTTGTTGTGCCTTTTAAAACTCATCCATGACATGATCTTTAGCATCTGCTGTTGCATGTTGTAATTTTAACACATCTTGGTGTTGTTTTACGAGAGCATGGTGTGGTTATTAGTATCTTTTGTGTGGTTTTAATCCGTGTTGTTGTGATTTTAAAAAATATACAATTCAATAATACTATGTTGTGATGTTAAGCTCTTACCTTGTGGTTTTAAGAATGTATGGTGTGATAAGAACCTATGTTGAATTTGGAATGAAAACAGGAATGATACGGTTTTCAAAATCCAAGGCAAGAGCACTCTGCTCAAAGCAGCTGATGAATCACTGCCATGGCGTCAACAAATAGCCAGAAAATATTATGACATGCCCGTAACAGCATCAGTCGACGCTAATGCAAGAAGGTCAGTGTGATATATAAAATGTCATTGTGCGTTTAAGGATGTTTGGTGTGTTTTTAAGCACACTTGGTGAAGTTTTAAACTTGTTCATTAATCTGCTTCACTTTGTTTCTTCTTCTTTTTATTCCACGATGCTTGAAGGCAGTTTCAACAGGGATATGCAACAAGTCGAGGCACTACTCTCACTTGAAGGAACAAGTACCACCACCACCACTACTCAAATAAATGAAAAGCCTCAACGTCTGTTGAATCCAGTCCGCACAAATATAGAAGGAAGGAAACCAAAGCTAACGTACAAGTTTAATCGCAGGAAACCAATTTCAAAGACGCATATTTAGTCGCTCTGCATACCACAAGAACGATTACTCTAAATTTGTTGATGTGATGATACTTATTTGTAAACCATCAAGTGACTGAATGACTGATTCAAAATCATGAAATGAATGAAGCATTTAATTATATGTTTACATGCTCTAACTTATAAATTAGTATAGTTGTTGTGCTTATAAATATACCATGATGTGGTTCCAAGTAGTCTTGTTGGGGTTTTAAGAAACCGTGTTGGGATTATAAGAAGTAATATTAAAATTCTATAAGTAGTCGTTTTAAACACTTGTAGTCTTAAAAAGTACTCCATGGAACCTTAAAACCACACTACGAAGACTTAAAGCCACACCAAATATAGCCTATAAGTACAAATTGTTGGGTTATAAATGCTCAAATTGAAAATTTTAAAACCATACCATAACTTATTGAAACCATACCACTAACAGTACTTATAAGTAATCTAGATATAGCCAAAGCAAGCGGTGTGGTTATAATTACGTTAGGTATGCTTATAAGAATATGTGGTGTGGTTTTTAAGTACATTGTATTGCACGGTTTGATACTACTTCAGAAAATAAGACAGAAAATTAAATGCCATTAAATATAAAATAGATAGATAGATTCAGAAATTACAAACCTAATTACCAACTAGAAATTGTTCAAACATTAATAAAAAAAAACATAAAAACAGAGTTCAACAAAAGTAAAAGACATTAAAATAAAACTTAAAACAAAGAACACCCTAGTCTAAAACCAGTTACTAGGGGTCCTTAATTAGATGTTTTAGGAGACTTACTAGGGGTCCATAATTAGATGTTTTAGGAGACTGGATGCATGCCGCTTCTTAAACCACAGGATGGGTCTCGTGGAGTTTTTCCACGAAGTTGAACACAAATTTCATAGGCTATCCTCGTCAGACGAGAGGCTATGAATTCTATCATGCTGAAGATCACAAGGTGATCGTGGCTAGAAACGTGAAGTTTTTAGAAGCTGAATACCTCGAAGAAGAGAGGTTAGATGATATGATAGAACTTGAAGAAATTCAAGACTTTGACACGCGCGAACATGAGGTCTTTAAATCTTCGGATTTGGACTCAAGTTTAGTGGGAGCTTTCGAAGCAGACAAGGGTGGTGATATGACACTTGCTAGGCATGTCATAGTCAGTGGGAGTCATGTGATTAGATCAACAGTTGAAACCACACCTGTAGAACCCGTTGTCAACGAACCTGTGCAACAAGTTGCACAAGAGCAGCCTCCCGCAAGGGAACAGGGTCGCGCCCAACGACCAGCTGCATCAGTACCCACTGATAATGTTCGTGTTATACGAAGCCAGAAAAGAAAAGCACCAGAACAAGTCGAGCTCCGTAGGTCGAAGAGGATCCTTAGAGGACCTCAGAAGCAAAGCCTTATGATAGAAGACATCAGTGAACTTGATGTTGGTTTATCAGATCGGGAAGATCCCGAGACCTACAAAGAGGCAATAATTGATATTGACTCAGACAAATGGCAAGAGGCCATGGAATTAGAAATGGATTCAATGTACCAGAATCAAGTTTGGAACTTGGTAGACTTGCCCCAAGGGGTTAGACCAATTGGGTGCAAATGGGTCTTTAAATGAAAGACAGATGCCGATGGCAAGGTACAAACGCACAAAGCTAGGCTTGTGGCCAAAGGCTACACACAAAGGTATGGCATCGATTACGATGAAACCTTTTCACCAGTAGCAAAATTGAAGTCCATTCGAATTCTACTTGCGATAGCTGCCTACTATGATTATGAAATCTGGCAGATGGATGTAAAGACAGCCTTCCTCAATGGCAACCTTGAGGAAGAGGTCTATATGGTACAGCCGGAAGGTTTTATTAGTAAAACCAGGCCAACTGCTGTATGCAAATTACAAAGATCCATCTATGGGCTAAAGCAAGCGTCAAGGAGCTGGAATATCCGCTTTGATGAAGCTGTCAAATCGTTTGACTTCATCAGAAGCAAGGAAGATCCATGTGTCTACACTAGGCACAGCGACAAAGGAGTAGTTTTCATGATCATTTATGTTGATGACATTTTGATCATGGGAAACAATGTCTCTATGCTAGAAGAGACTAAAGTTTGGTTATCAAGTGCCTTGTCGATGAAGCACTTGGGTGAAGCGAACTACATCCTAGGATCAAGATCTATAGAGATAGATCCAAGAGGATGTTAGGATTGACACAGTCCACCTACACCGACAAAATACTGAAGCGTTATAAGATGGACGACTCAAAGAGAGGCTTTCTCCCAGCTAGGCATGGGATTGTCTTATCAGTTAAGGATGGTCCTAAAACTGATGAAGATAGAAATGCAATGAGTCGTGTACCCCATGCTTCAGCAGTAGGGTCTATAATGTATGCAATGAATTGCACAAGGCCCGATGTGGCATATGCGCTTAGTGTCACTTGTCGACACCAACAGAATCCAGGAGTACCTCACTGGACTGCTGTGAAGAACATTCATAAGTACCTTAGACGGACTAAATAGATGTTCTTGGTGTTTGGTGGAGAACCAGAATTAAAGATGTCTGGGTATGTCGACGCTGGATTTGAATCAGATCCTGATGACTTTAAGTCACAGACAGGATACGTATTCAAATTGAACGGAGGAGCTATCTGTTGGAAGAGTTCTAAGCAAGCCACGATTGTTGACTCATCCACAGAAGTCGAGTACATTACTGGATCAGAAGCTTCGAAAGAAGCTGTCTGGATTTCAGAGTTCTTGAAGGAATTGAGGGTTGTTCCTGCTCCTAGTCCAATAACGATTTATTGGGACAATACGGGCGTCGTCGCTCAAGCTAAGGAGCCTAGATCTACAAACAAGAACAAACATGTACTTAGAAAATATCACGTTATACGTGAGATTATAGATAGAGGAGAAGTTAGTATAGAACGTGTCTCTACCACGGACAACGTGGCAGATCCTTTCACTAAGGTCTTATCAGTGGAAGTCCACTTAAGACATTATGCTAATCTGGGCATTAGGCATAAAGGTGACTGGCTCTAGTCCAAGTGAGAGATTGATAGTGTATATGTCCTAGAGACAGTCCATACTAAGGGCATGGTGCCCTTATAGAGGACATATATGTAATATTACACAGGTCAACATAATATAATATATGTTTGTTGCATTTTACTGTTGAGTATCGCTTTCGTATTTATATTACACCAGGCTGCAGCATGTCATATCTTTATTACTGTCTGTATTGATATTAAACATGTCCCCTCGGATAGATGACCGATCACACAGTTAGTGGGAGCTATGTGAGTTATCATCTATCCCAAACTCTCCCTAGTCGTGGTACATCTCGGATGTGGGGGTCTGAATGAACCTGACAAGACTAGTATGCATGGAGGTTATACTTGTTGGAGCAAGTGTGAGCCGATCCCACGGCCACGGAACGGATTGTTGGACAATCAAGGAACGTTCCCATAACTGCGCATAGTTGTTCGAAGAAGCTTTATCGAACAATGGAAGTACCCACCGGACACTCCCATCGATGTATACTCTACACCGACGTGTCTATGGGAACCGGTGAGTTGTCGAAGTGATGCCATTCGTCCTTTGCACTTACAGGACTTTATCATCACATTTGTTGCCCCATATCCTTGGTGGACCCGTCGATGTCAGCTCTGAATAAGCAGCTGACCTAAGACACGATCCAGGATTATGGCTAAATACAAATGGGGGTGATAAGTGATTCTGTGAAGGATTCATCTCTCAAGTGTAGCACAGGAGAGCACTGCTCATAGTCTGCATAGTTGTGTTGGTAAAGTCACTGGCCAGTGCAAATGATATATTATGATGGTCATAAGTATATCTTGACCAAACAACTCCCTGAGACGCCCGTGGATGTATTATTGGGATAGACACTTCATCGATCCTATATACATTCGAGCAAGTCAGATGAAGGGACGTTACCATCGCCGCGTTGAGCGCAACAGGCTTCGCAACGAAAGGGTTAGCTCTGAGAAACCTCTCAAACGTCCTCACGTATTAATATTGCAAATGGAACCGTCTAGGAATTCCATGTTGCCTAGTCTAGGACTTGATTAATACGGTGAGGCCCTATGGGTCACACTATGTGGTGATTCAGCCTATCAGAATATCCTTGAAGATGGAATCGCAATTAATTTGGAATTAATTGTGATTGATGGATTATAATTGATTTGGAATTAATTATAATAATTGGTGGCTCAATTAATGATTTGGAATTATTAATTGAATTGGCTAATTAATTGTATTTTATGTAAATACAATTAAAGATTATATTTTGGAAATATAATGGAGGTTTGATTATAAAGGATATGTTAATTTAGAATTAACATATGCACTTGGGCAAAATCTATTTGGAGTTTGGATTGCCTTAGAAATATAAGTGGGTCCCAAAAGTGGGACCCACGTCCCGTAGGACAGGCGCGCGCGCGCGCGTGGCTGGGTAGGGGAAGGAGTTCGACTCCTTCCTCTATTAGAAGTCCAAGGGATAAGTTAGATTTTCCTGATTGAGTTTTAATTTGATTGGGAATGAATCTAGACTTGATATTGGTTTCCTTGTGCGATAAGAATTAGATTCTTATTCCTTTAAGAAGTCTAATTGCTTATGCTTTAGGCTTCTATAGACTACTATATATAGTAGACTATTAGATAGAGTTTTAATACACAGTTTTGAACACAATTTCAGACACAGTTTTTCTACCCAGTTTTCTTAGAGAAAATAAAACTCTCCCCTCCCCCCTTAGCCTTACGCGCGTGCACCACCACCGGAGGGAATTGCCGCCCCGTCTTCTTGGTCACATAAAGAATATCCTAGCATTCTTCCGATAGGCTGTTCATCCGTGGATACCAAGGTTGAGGTTCTAGAGCTGGAAACTAACTCTTATTGTCTTGCAGATATACAGAGTATTGTAGATATCTTCGACTTCGACGAAGGAGAAGATACACCGGAATATTACGAAGACTTGGAAGCTGCTTTGGAAGTAAGGTTAGTCTTCTAATTGACGTGTTTATATATATACGATATATGCATAATCAATTAACCTGTATGTTAAGAAATTTTTTAAAAATTCTGCTGCGTACCCTAGGGGTAACTCTGACCATATTTTCTTACAATTGCAACCTCTGTGGGTTCAATTTTCTTTGTTCTTTCTTCTTCATTTGATGAGAAGTTAGATAGATCTTCTTCGTCATCAGATTCATCAAGGCCAGCAACCTTGATTCCTAAATCTATAGCTTCATACACTTTTGGTTGAGTGGTTACTGAGGACAACTCTTTGGACTCAACAACTGGAGTTTCACCAGTAGTAGGTGGATGGGAGGAGACTTCCGTGTTGTTCACTCCTGAAGATTGAGCAATGTCTAGATTCTGCGTATGTTTAGCATGAATCTGTAGGCTATTTTGTAGAGCTCTTTGATAATCTTCATCCATTTCTTCTACTCCAAGGTTTGGATCAGTGACCTTAGCTTTGAGTAATGCTAACTCGGCATCAGAAAGCTTAGCTTTGCCTAAGTGCATTTCAGCACGCTTTCTGGCATACTCTTCTTCAGTATCAGCAACTTGTTCAGTTGTTTGATTACTTGTCTCAGCAGGAGCGGGAGTAGATTCTTGGTGCTGATTGGGAGTTTGGTCAGCTTGCTGATTCTCAGTGTTTTGATTTTCAGTATCAGCAACTTCCATTTTTAATCCGCCAGCATCAGGACTAGGACCTTGATTATCATCATCATCACCCTTGTTGTCCTTAGAACCTTTTCCTTCATCATCATCACTGGTATCTTTTGGGATATTTTCATCCTCTTCTTCTTCATCATTGTCCGTTAGTATGACTAAGTCGAGATGTTTGTACATAGAAGCACTTGTAACTTCCTCTTCTTCATTGATTTTTTGGGGATCAGCCACCACGGGTACAAAGGAACCCTTGAGCATCACAGCTTGTTCAGCTGGAGAGGCACTCTTGAACTTTGCTTTCATATTTTCTCTGATTAGAGCAATCATATTTGAGCTCATTAGCTGAGAATATGTAAGCTCTTCTGGAAGTATTGAGTGTACAAACATCTCAAGTCTCAGTAAAGAGATTCTCTTTTTCTCATTGGACAGATGAAGGTGAAGATCAGAGAAGTCCATCCTTCTATACCGCTGCTAGTTGCTGACAGACTTAGCAACTCTGGTCAAGGTATTCTTTTTGAAGTTTGAATAGAGTTCTTCTGAACTAACTTCAAGATCTTTAGTGATGTGAACCACTTCAGTGGTCTCCTTTTGAGCCTGAAATAGAGTAAAGTTAAGTTCAGGAAAGTTTTGGAAAATAGTTTTAGAACATGATTTACCTGCTGATTTTCAGCAAGCTCATGCTGGACACTAAGTTGTGCTGGTACTATTTCCATTGCTTCAGGATCTTGGGCAGCATCCTTGAATTGTTCATCCTGAAATAAATTTAAATTAGATACAAGTACTAAGCTTTCAAACTTAGTAGAATTACCAAAACTTTCATCTACCTGCTGAACATGAGTTGTGGATTCTGGTGCAGAAGTTTCAGCAATCTTCTGACTTACATCTTGAGAAGTCTGTAAAGAAATAATTATATTAGGTAAAGATAAAGTTTCAGATAGTGAAGTTTTGCTTATATTTGAGTTAACTACCTGCTAAAGAAGGGCAGGTGGTGACTCAGTCCTTTCAGCAATGATAGAAGCTTCATTATCTGGGACTTGTTCTTCAGCAGACTTCTTTTCTTGCTCTAATTGAGAAGGTTGTGCAGATTCAGCAATCTCCCTTGTCTCTGAATTGACAAGTTGAGCAGAGACATCTTGACCTTTAAGTTCACTACTTGTCATGAACATGTCTACTGACTTGTTGGAGTTGTCTTCAATCTCCAAGTCCATTTGTTGGCTTAGGTCAGTCAGCACCAGTTAAACTTTGTTAATAGAGGTCATAGGTGAACTAGGTCTAATATTCTCAGCATCTTGAGATGCGTCGTCAAATACTGTCTCTTGTTGTGTTTCAGCAACCTCTGGGACTTGAACCATTGCACTCTCAGCAAGTGGTTCTTCAGCAATTGCAACTTCATCAATTTCTGGGACACGATTAGTTGCTTTTTCATCAACTGTCTCTTCAACAACATTTTCAGCAAGTGCAGCTCTTCTCAAATCTGCAACAATATCACTTGCTGGTTCCAGAGTGGTGTCATCAAGATTATCTACAATGTAGATATCGGGGACTTGGGAAGGATTTTCATTTCCACTGCCATGTGGTCTCGCTTTAGCAGATGTATCAACGTTAGGTTGATTGTTGAAGGCTTCTGCAAACACTTCAACAACATCTACTACAGTGGCTTGCGTTTCAGCAACCACTGGAACATCGTCATCCTGAATGACATGGACAATTGGAACGGACTTACGTGCCGTTGTTTTCTTTCTTGGGTAAAAGTCTTTGTCCGTGCCTTCTTAGGAATAGGATCAGCTGATGAGGCTGCAGTTTGAGTGTCATCATCAGCTTTCCTCTTTTTCTTCTTAGATTTCTCACTGGGTGCATTAGTTTCAGCAACCGCAGTGGTGTCAGCAGCAACATTTGAAGTTGTTGCATTCCCAGCAACATTTGCAGCTGTTGGATACCTATCTTGCTGACCAATATTTGCAACATCTGCAGCTGTTGCATTCATGGACTGGTTATCAGTCTCAGCAACATTTGCAGTTGTTGTCTTCTTTGACTTCTTGCCAGCAACCTTAGGTCCATTCTACTTGTAGAAGGCTCTTCTCACATTGCATACTGATTTCTTAATCGGCAATGGGTTTCTTAGTTGAATCCTGAAATGTTCAAGGATGTAGCATATTTTCAATCCATACATCATTGGAAAGGAAGGTGAGACTATGTTGTCTTCAACCTTTACCTTGAACTTAGTAACACAATCAACAAGTCTGTTGAAGATGTACTTAGCCCAGTTTAGTTCATTTTTATTCTCATGGATATGTATCAGCAATGGCCACCTTCTCAAGCCTACTTGGTCAATTCCTCCAACTTGGAAGTCTAAGACTTTGATGAGTAGCAGAGCTACCAGACCAAGTGAGTGGCAGAGATGCTTCCTCTTTACGTGATTTGTCCAAGTCACGGGAGCAATCTCGCCTTTCTTCATTCTTTCATTTCTGACATCACTGTAGAAGGCTTCAATTTCTTCATCAGTGGCAGTGATGTCATCTTCAGTTCCAGTAGTTAGAATCTGAAAGATGTTTGCTAAATCAATCCATTTCAGGATGATTTGCACTCCTTGAACTGAGGTAGAAATCACTTTTTCAGTGACTCCTTGTCCGTCAGTAAGGGTTTGGATTTCTGCATTGTTGTAGAATCCATTGTGTCCAACATGATTCATAGGTTTTTCCCACTGGATTTTTCTATGAATGAGTTTTAACGAGGCCCGTGGTTGCAACCAGGAATTACTTTTCCTGGGTATAGTTTATTGTTTACTTTGTCTACGTTTCTTTTTGCAGTCCGTTTGTGGACTTGAGCTGTGCTCATGACTCTTGTATTTACTTTCTTTTCATATAAGTTCGACATATTAAAAAAAGCATTCTCACTTTCTTAGTGCGAGAAGTAATGAAGAAAAGAAGGCCTTGTTGATTAATCAAGTTCAACGCCTCTTTGTTTTCTTCGTCAAATCTTGTTCATAGAAGTATCGAATGTACTTCTCTTTGGAAAATCCGCCCCACTGCATCATCTGCTCACACTTTGCAGTGTCGAGATATGCAGGTGGCATGGGTCTTTCGGTTATACGGTCATTTTTCAACATAATTTTCACTGTGTTTGTTACCGGATTGTCAACCGGAGCAGTGCTTTTTTCGGCACTGTCTGCCTTTGACGATTTTGAGGTCTTAGAGGTTTGTCTATTGGGAGCCATCTCTTATATAGTAGGAGGGTTTAAGAAATGTACAAAAAGAGTTTTTCTTTTTGACCGGAGGTACAGTGAATTCAGAGCACAGGCTAGAGAAATTGCAGAGAAAGGAAATGTGAGTTAAAGAATTTTGTCTTTCTCTAACTCTTCGTTTATATAGTGTCTATGTTATGTGAGAAGCTCAATAGTTTTGAGTTCTCAGCAAGGGTAAAACAAAGATTCATGTGTTAGTGGAGCCTTTGCATTAAATGCGTAGTGGACCACTAACAAAAACAGTCAGAGCATACTTTCTCTTTGTAATATCAACCGTTGGATCAAAAGCTACTTTCAAATCAATGGCCACGATTGTATTTCATGTCATGATTAACAACGAGTTTATATGTGCCATGATTAACGTCACAAATTGATTTTACCTTGATTCACGGGATTTGATCTCTTTTACTCCAACGCTAATTGCTTGCTGAAGTAAGTAAGAATCTTTTCAACAATTTTATTCAATCTGACTTTGGCACTTACCTTTTTAGGTAACAAGCCTTGTATTTGCTGAAAATTCCCCATTAATCAAATATCACATCTTTCTTTAAGTTAAAAGACATTTCTGAGTTTCCGTCTCAGCAAATTCTTTTTATATTGAGATATCCTTAGGTAAAATCTGAGAAGTATTCTTGCTCTTTGCTGAGTTCCCGTCTCAGATTTTTCTTTTGATACTTGAATACCTGTTTCAGTATCTTTGATTGTCTGAATGCCAGTCTCAGCAATCTTTAAAGTTTTTCTTTACTGAGTACCCGTCTCAGCAAGTGATCAAGTTTCCTAACAAATACCCTGTTTGAAGGAATTACTTGTTGAATGCCTGTTTCAGCAATCATGTAGTATACTATCATTTCTTTTTAAGTCCGTAACTTTTTAATACCTCGTTAGCATCCCTAATAACAAAAAGGGTTACTTAGATTCACAATTACATTTTAGTCCGCGCTCTTGACCAAATAGCGAATTAAGCACTGTTCCCTTAGATTTCTGGACTGCCAAACAAGACTTGAATTTTTCTTTTAAAAAAAAAATTAATTAAAAAGGAACAGAAAAATGAACTGCTCCGATTGGAGCAGTTTCTTGCTCCAATCGGAGCAGTAGTCTTCTCCGATTGGAGGAGTCTGCTCCGATCGGAGCATTACCAGCTCCGATTGGAGCAAGAAATCCGATCGGAGTCAACAGTTTCCGCTCTGTCGGAGCAGATATGCTCTGATCGAGCAGTTGCAGCTCCGACCCGACTGGCAACTGTTCCGGTCGGAGATTAATCGGAGAAGAAGGATGGTTTTTATTTTTTTTCCTTCTTTTTATTTCTTAAGGTCTGTTTGTTTTGCCAATTTAAAGGGAATGGCAAAGATGTAAATACTAGCTGGTCAACTCAAAAACTGCTATTTTCGGACCAAAATATAATTGTGAACCTAATAGGTATTATTTTTAGAACTACCCTCGTAACAGTCCCTAGTATGATATTTTCTCTTTCTTTTTAGAGAAATCAGTGGAAGGAACTTTGTAAAGATTACATGTAAGCATAATTTGGCTTGCTGAATGCCTGTTTCAGCAATCTACCAAATGTATCCCTTACTATTGAGGTAGTTCAATCAATCCAAGGTTATACCTTAGCATTGCGAACCTATTATCTGGTAGGGGCTTGGTAAAGATGTCAGCAAGTTGATCATCAGTACCTACTTTTACAACCTCAATGTCTCCCTTTTCCACATGATCTCTAATGAAATGATGTCTAATATCAATGTGCTTTGTCCTTGAGTGGAACTTAGGATTTTGCGTGATAGCAATAGCACTTGTATTATCACAAAAGATTGGTGTTTTCTTTGCAGAAATACCATAATCTCTTAATTGTTGCTGAATCCATAGGATTTGAGCTGTGCAACAACGAGCCGCAATGTATTCAGATTCAGTAGATGAATTGGCAACACAGGTTTGCTTCTTGTTGAACCATGATATTAATCTAGTACCTAGAAACTGACAAGTTCCAGAAGTACTTTTTCTATCAAGAGTTGATCCTCCATGATCAGCATCAGAATAACCAACCAATTCCAATCCAAAATCTTTTGAATACCATAATCCAACATTTACTGTACCTTTGACATATTTCAGTATCTTAAGTGCCTTTTTGTAGTGCGATTCTCTTGGATCAGATTGGCATCTTGCACACACACAAACAACATACTGAATGTCAGGTCTACTTGCTGTTAAATACAACAATGAACCAATGAGCTTCCTATACTTGTGTTCATCAACACTTTTATCTTGTTTAGTATAGCCCAATTTGGTACCAACACTCATAGGGATCTTTTCAGGTGTTTCTTCCTCTTTGATCATGAACTTTATTTAGCATTTTCTTTGCATACTTTGCTTGATTTATGAATATTCCATCTTTGAGTTGCTTGACTTGCAATCCTAGGAAATAATTCAATTTACCCATAATACTCATTTCAAACTTGTTTGTCATGCGTTTGGCAAAATCATCACAAAGTTGCTTGTCCTTAGATCCAAATATTATGTCATCCACATAAATCTGGACTAAGAGTATTTTACCATCATGGTTCATGGTAAATAAGGTTTTGTCAACTTCACCTTTCTTGAAACCATTATCCAGCAAGAACTTAGCTAAGGTATCATACCAAGCTTTTGGTGCTTGCTTTAGACCATATACAGCTTTCTGAAGCTTGTATACCATCTTGGTTTCTGAGGGAAGTTCAAAGCCAGGGGGTTGTTCCAAGTAGACTTCTTCAGCAAGTTCACCATTTAGGAATGCACTTTTAACATCCATTTGATAAACAATGAAGTCATTGTGAGCAGCAAAGGCCAAGAAAAGTCTAATCACATCCAATCTTGCAACTGGTGCATAAGACTCATCATAGTCCAATCCTTCAGTCTGACAGTAACCTTGAGCAACTAAACGTGCTTTGTTCCTTGTTACTTCTTCAGACTCACTCAACTTGTTTCTGAACACCCATTTTGTACCAATTGCTTTCTTTCCTTCAGCAAGGGGTACAAGTTTCCAGACTTTGTTCTTTTCAAATTGATCCAGTTCTTCTTACATTGCCTTGATCCATTCAGAATGCTTTAAAGCTTCTTCTATGGTCTTGGGTTCAATTTCTGAAACAAAGCTTCTACTTCAATGACGTTTGCTTCTTCAGCAAGTTCTTGATTAGTAGATACTTTGGATCTAGTCACTTGGCGTTTGTCAATATCACCAATCATATCCGTAGAGGGATGATCTCTCATCCATTTATTAACAGGTTTTTTGCTCTTTGGATTTGGATAAGTTTGCTCTTTAGCATGTGACTCTTCAGTATGTACTTGCTCAGTACAACTGGTATCTTGTTGTGTCTCTGCTGAGATTGGTTCATCAGCAACTGCTTGTTCAACATTGTTGGTTTGAGGTAACTCGGAGCAGCCGCATCTTTTGCTGGAAATTCTTTATCATGAACTATATTTATCTTGTCATGACTTGGGGGAGGAGAGTCATTATCAGAATCATCATTTAGTTCAATTGATTTGACATTCCTAGCATCAGATTCAGTTCTTTGCTCGTGTATGAGTAACTTTTTCATACAATCTGATATTTCTTCTTTAGCAGGAACTCCTTGTGACTTTTCATAGAATACAACATGCACCGATTCTTCGATCTTTTGTGCCTTTTTATTGTAAACTCTATAAGCTTTACTATGCAAGGTAACCAAGAAATATCGCTTTGTCTTCCTTTGGTTGAAATGTTCTTAAGTATTCTCTACCATTGTTAAGAACAAAGCATTTGTAACCAAATACTCTTAGATGGGTGATGTTAGGATGTCTTCCAACAAATAACTCTTAGGGAGTTTTTGTTGTATTCCTTAGTTATCAAACATCTATTTTGAGTATAGAAGGCGGTATTAATCGCTTCAACCCAATAAGCTTCACTTATTTCAGTGTCAGCAAGCATCGTTCTAGCTACTTCCTTAAGGGTACGATTCTTCCTTTCAGCAACACCATTTTGTTGAGGTGTCCTTACTGAGGATAACTGATGTTGTATGCCTTTTCAAGTGCAATACTCAGTTATGTACTGGTTTACAAACTCAGTACCATGGTCTGTTCTTATGAATTTTACCTTTTATCATTTTTCATGACTTCAAGCTTATTCAGCAAGTTAGGTATTTCAGTCCTTGTTTCAGACTTGTGCTTGATAAATACTACCCAAGTGAATCTTGAATAGTCATCTACCACCACCAGACCATACTTCTTACCAGCATAGCTTGTTGAAGAAGATTCAAACACGTCCATGTGCAAGAGTTGTAAGTATTTGACGGTACTGCCTTGTTCTTGAAAGAAGACTTGGTTTGCTTTCCTTGCTGACATGCATTGCAAACACCATCCTTTTTACAAGTAACCTTAGGTAATCCAACTACAAGTGCCTTTTTAGACAGCTTATTCAGCGTCTTGAAGTTTAGGTGACTTGTTTGTTTATGCCATAACCATGCTTTTTCAGCAAGGCAATCATGATCTGAGACAAGGCGTTTTTCAACGATTGCTGAAGACCAATCTACAGTATACAAATCTCCTGATCTTCTAGCAACCATAATAACCTTCCTTGTCTCAAAGTCTATACTTTTACATTCATCACTTTTGATTTTGATGAAGTATCCTTTGTCAGCGAATTGAGTCATACTGAAAAGGTTAAACTTAAGATTTTTGACATAAAGAACTCCCGAAATGGTAATGCATCCTAACTTCACGTCACCATAACCTTTAGTAGAACCAAAGCCTCCACCAGCAAACCTTATTGTTGTACCTTTAGACCACCATCTATAGTTTATAAGGTTTTTCTTGTTGCCCGTCATGTGCTTTCCAAAACCACTGTCAAAGTGTCAAATTGCATTGTTTGTCTCTGTGGCTGAAGTCTGCACAATCAAGAGCAAACAAGTTAATTATCCAATATTGGATGTCCATTAACATGTTCAAGAAAGCGTCCAGTGGAAACCCAAGTCTTGAGTTTTTCAACTTTGACTTGTTTTCTACTTGCTGAGGAACTAGAAGGTTTTGAGCCGAAAGATTTTTGATCATTGCTAATCAAGTCCACTTTCTGATGTGGTGTCTTGCTTGGTTGACCTTTTTGCTGAACATACTTTTCAGTAACTTCTTTTCTGGCAAGGTTCCTTCTAGTCCTAGCGTTTTGAGTTTTGTCAGAACTCTTAGGCTTGATTTTGTTCATCTCTTTGAAGTATCTTTGCTGACTTTACTTATACTCATGAAAAAGTTGACTTTTCTTGGTTTTGAAACCAAGTCCACTTTTCGGAGAATGCTGAGCTTTTGTCTCAGCAACCTTACTTGATTCAGGTTTGTCAGCAAAGGTCTTCTGATTACTTTTAGTAATCTTGCCTTTTGTCTTAACAAATTACTTTTCAGCAACTTGTTTGGCGGAATGCTTTACAGCATCCTTTTTCTTAACGGTTTGCTTTTCAGCAACCTGTTTACCTTTTAAAGTCTTGTTACTTTGAGTAGCAACAGCGGGATTTACGGTCGTAGGTACTTGATTGCATATTTCAGCAACCTTAGATTGACCAGTCTAATAGAGTTCTGGTTGACCACTATCAGTTGCACGAACAAAGGTAATAGGTGATTTGTCTTTTCTCAAGATTATTTCACCATCACCTTCATACGTTGCACCTAAACCTTCTTTCTGAGATGGGTCTCTCAGATAAGAGTTTAGTTCAATCAGCGTATTACTTGCATCAACATAAGATTTGAAATTGATTTTCATCTTTTTCATTTCTTGTATTTCATCAAGTAACTTTAGAATTGAGGACTGATACTCTTCCAATTCTATTGCCATTTGAGAATTCTTCTCTGTAGCTTCAGCAATTAACTTCTTGAGATGCAATATTTCAGCATCCTTCTTTTCTGACTCTTCTTTCAGCAAATCACACTTTTTAGTAGTTTGCTTGGTCAGAGTTTCAGCATTCTGTAGTTTCTCTTGCTGTTTGCTCAGAGTTTTCTCAAATCTTTCGATTTCTCCTTGAATTCTATCAAGGTCAATATCATCTTCACTTTCTGAATCAGAGTCAGATGTAGGAAAATTTACCTGACCGACCATGAGGCAGAATTCGTAGTTTGACACATCTGGATAAGCTTTCATAGCTATTCCACAACCTTCCTTGCCAATCTCTACATCAAGAGTGGCTTCTTCTTCTTCTTCAGTGTTTGAGCTCTCTACCTCACTGTCTTCAGAACTAGTATCAATGCACAGCGCATCGATTTTTCTTGAAGCTTTTTCTTTTCTTCAGCAATCAAAGCCCTTTTGAACTTCTTCTTCTTTTCAGCAGATTTGCCTTTCAGCAAAGGACAATTTGCTTTGAAGTGTCCAGACTTTTTGCAGTAAAAGCAGAGATCATTTCCAACTGCTGGTTCTTCAGAAGAATTTGCTTGCTGAGCTTGCTTGTTCAGCGAGCTAGCTTCATTCTTGTATTTATGGTAGTTGTTACCAAGATGCTTTTTCAGCTTCTCTTTTGCTTTTCGCCTTTCAAGTTCCTTACTGATGAATTTCTTCATGTTTTTAACAACTAAAGCATTTTCACCAGCAGGCTCTTTATCATTCTTCTTTTCAGAAGATGACGGCTTTGCAGCAAGAGCAATGTTTTGCGATTTTTCAACAAACACATTTTGTCTTTGCTTTGTCTCGTAGTTGACAGTAGCAAGATGAGAGAACAACTCTGTAGGTGTGATATTTGGCATTCCTTGATTATAATAGAAATTCTGAGTATGGATCCATTCTTGGTTCAGACTTCTAATAATGGTTTTCACCTTCTCAGAATCGGAATAGAGGTTTCCAACTCCTAAGGCAGCCATCTCACTTACTAGAGTTGTGAATCTGAAATCCAAGTCATCTAGTGACTCATTTGTACCTTGTTTAAAGTTTTGGAACTTTAACTTAAGCACTTCGAGTTTGTTTTCCTTGGTTTTGTCAGATCCAGCGCAAAGATCTTGAACCATTCTCCAAGCTTCTTTAGCAGTTTTGACACCCCACAGTTTGCACTGTATAGTATCTGGAGTTGATCGAATAATGATGTTTCTTGCGTGGCCATCAAGACGGAATCTTTTGGCTTCGTCGGAAGTCCATTCCTCTCTTGGTTTTGGAACGACGGTATCGATTGGTTCACCTAAGATAGTTTCCTTTCCAGCTTCTATGGTTTTGTGAGGAAAACTTTTCTCAAGTTTAGTGATCTTGATAGGTCCATCATTTATGAAAGTGACCATCTCATCACTAATGGCCTCAAGATGTAGCATCATGTTGTTTCGCCATTTTTCATAGTTTTCCATCTTCAGCAAGGGAGCGTCTCCTAAAGACATCCTGTCAGCGAAAGACTACCAAACTGATCAAGTGAGAGTGATTTACGGAAAGCACCTAAGGGGATCTAGGTTCAGTGCTGAAGGTTAAAGAACCTGGCTCTGATACCACTTGTTGGTCCTTTTAAACAACAAGAAAAGACTAGCTAGGGGGGTGAATAGTCTTTTCAATCTTTCATCGTTTAAAAACTTTCTCAGCAAGTGCTTATTACTTTTCAGTAATGAGTTTGCTGATACTTAACTTTCTCAGCAAGTACTAGTTACTTTTCAGTAACGAGTTTTACTGGTACTTTAAAAACAGAGGGCGGAAGTCTTTATACAATAAGTGCTTTTCAGAGAGTGCTAGTTTCAGCAAGTGAGCAGAGTGGCAGTGTACAATAAGTAAAGCTTGCTGAAAACTAAATGCGGTAAAGTAAATCACACAAACACTTTTATAGTGGTATCTGAGAGTCGCTTAATCTCTCAACTAATCCACTTTGTCCTTTCTAGGACTGAATCCACTACGATAAGCTTGAGGTTCCTTACAACACCTATCTATAATGATTCTTCAGAAACCAAAGCACACTTGCTTCGTTTCCAACCTAACTAGAGAACTAAACCTTGTTCTCCACCAAACTTGGGACACTTAATTAGCAAAATTGTGCTTGATTAATTCCCCCTGAATTTCACGCTTGAAAAAGGGTGTTTATCAGTTACAGAGGTTTGGGATGAGATGACTTGAGTATAACTTTTTCAGCTATAACAAGTTATCTAAAGACACACAACTCGTAATACTTTTCAGTAAACAAGTTAAGTTGTTTCTGGTGTCAAGACTTGTTCTTGTTCGAAATAAAGAATACTTAATTAATTTCTTAGCCGTGAATGTTCTACTTCTTTACAAGTAGCTTTTATTTCAAGTTTAAGTCTTGGAACGGATCAATAAGCAGTAAAGAGTATGGAAGATTGAGTGTTTAAGCACAAGTGAGAGTTTGATCACGTTGTTGACACACTTCAACTCTTTGCCGGATGACCTCTATTTATAGTGAATCAAGGGAGTCGTTTGAATTTTAAATTCTAAGGTTTTGTTCCTTAAGATGTCACTTTCTTGCTTTTATACTTTCAGCAGCGTCCTTCATTTGCCTTCTAGTCTTCATGTTCTTCGCATGCTTAATTTGCATTTAATGTTCATTTGAATCGAATTCAAATGTGAACGTTGGAGCCAAAATGCAAGTACTTTTAGCAAGGAGGTCACATATGTATTTCAGCAAGCGGTCAGTCTCAGTTTCAGCAAGCACAACCTACTCTGTCATATAGATTTTCACTTATGCGAGCTGTTGCTGAAATTTCCACTTTCTGAGCAACATGTGCCTTTGTAGATACCTTTCTCAGAATTCTTCATAAGTCTTCAGTCTTCGAATATTCAAGTTTCTGAGCGGTTCTAGTGCTTCAATAGTTTATTTGTAAAAACAAAGTACATCATCAGCAAACTAAAGCACCTAATAATACCTACATTGAGTCTTCAGCAAACGTTCCTCTTTTACAATGTCCTTAAAATTCTAAATTCCTATGGACATTAAGAGTACTAGTTACTGGACTTTCCTTAATTTAGTATGGTTAATTACTCATCAAAATTACAAGTTTCCTAACAACGTGAAATTATACGCTCCAACAATTTTTCATCCGGATTAGTTCAATAAGCTAATACTAACATTTAGGGGCCGTACATATGTTTGGAAATATTATTAGATAAGCCCAGACGTGATGGAAAAGTATTTGCAATCAAAAAACATTAAATTTTTTAGGGTGACCTTCAAGATAAAATTAGGTATATTATATTTTTTGTATTTCCTTTGATATAGAAACAAATATAGTGTTTTATACTAAATAATGTTATGTTACTTTTATACTAAATAGTGTTTAGAATTGTTATTATAATTCTTATGGAATACTTAAAGAGGTATTTATATTTTATTTTAATTTATATTTAAAACACAAATTGTATAATAAATAATTCTAAACTTTAATTTAAAATGCAGAAAGGATTTGCTGAGTTTCTTTAGTTGTTCTGATAGTGGTCTCGGACTACCTATGATTGAAAGATTCATGGATCAACTCCTATCAGGAGTTCACTACTTGCACCAGTCCAACATTATTGATGAACGTATTTTTGACACGTTCATTTTGTCTTTTTTTTCCTTCTTTTGCTATCTTTAAGCTTAGTTTTGTTGGTAGTTTTGTAGAATAGTGTCACGTTTTGTTTCTTTTGCATTTCTCAGGTGTCTAGGTACAAAATTGTGGAATCGAGCTTAAACGCAGCATTTTGGATGCATTTGGATCACGTTTGAGCATCTTGACTTCCATGGACGTGCCCGTGAGAACCGAGCCCTTAATAAGTGACTGAAGATGTATTCCCATGGAATCTGGAGGCTTTTCCAATGCTCGGGACTGAAGAAATAGTCGTAGCAGCTCATCGGACTGTTGGGGATCCGTCCCAAGCTGCAGGGGATTCGCCTCAGGGAGTTGCAAAACAGCAACTCCCCAGAAATCGACTCACAGTGGGGCGAACCGCCCCAGGAGCCAGGCGGTTCGCCTGGCTGGGCGAATCGTCCAGCTCTGCCAGGCGGTTCGCCCAGCGTCCTCTGCAGATCAAATTCTGCACATTAAATACAGAATTTTCAATTACATTTCATATACTTTTTTCACTTTCAGAGACATCCATCTACGTTTTGGGAGCTTCCTCTAGCCCTAACTCTCAGATTTGATCATCTGAACCATTGTAATACTTTAGAGATTGTGGATTTGGCACCTAGAATACATTTTACATTGATCTACGGAGACGATTTAGCGATTCCACTCATGAGTGACAGCTTGTGGTAACATTGTATCAAATCCTTTGTACTTTGATTATTATGTTTTCTATGGATTATTCATATGAATTGTGTATATTTAGCATGATTATGAGTAGCTAAATCTCTTGTGTTGGTGGTGCAATGTGGGTGCAAACATGATATGAAATTCACTATGCTTGTATGAGGTTTTGATTCGATCTTGCTGCACATTATCTTACGTTTATCATAGTTGCCAATAAGATATCTTCGAATATGAGTATGTGACAAACTCTCAGTCGATTAAGGCTATGGTAAATGATTTGAGTATGCAACATGCTAGATAAATAGTGGAGTGACACCACTTCTAGAGTATCGATAGGAACCTTTCAAGAAGTGTGTCTTAAATTTGTCTAGACGGTTTACATTGTAGAACTTGTTGAAGGATATACGCACTGAATTTACAAGCATATGTGTGTCTCATTACATGTTTGACCCCGTTGTTACCACCAACCCTTTCACCTATTGATTACAAAACTCGTTCAAGTTGCTTCCTTGTCTCGATTGTGTTAAAGTTTACAAACTTGTTTCCGAAACTCATTGAAAACTGATTCGTTGACCGAACAACTAGCAAAGAAACCAAGCAAAGCCACGTTAGGTCCCGAGAGAACGACACTCGGGAATAACTTACCATTGCACTAAGTGTTGTGTAGTGTTGAGTATTCTTTGGCTTTTCTAAACAAATATTAATTTTGATTCCATCGACATCAATTATCCATCGAGATTTAAGTCTATGTAATGTTTTCGTAGATAAAGACGAAAATCAAAAAAGTGGGGATTTAGTTTGGGTAAGGTTTTATTATTTTATATTTTATTTATCAAAAATGTTATATTATTAGTCCATTATTTAATAATTAAACTAACATTTGTTTATTTTCTTCAGCTTTAAAATTGGACAATAACACCATATTCACTAGAGATTCTTCAAAAATGTGGAATACTACCTTCCGGGCTCCCGAGTTGGAAAACGAGTCTTTCATAATTACTAGAGCGCTATATATATATATATATATATATATATATATATATATATATATATATATATATATATATATATATATATATATATATATATATATATATATATATATATATATATATATATATATATATATATATATATATATATACTCTCTAGGATGGATGTTCTTTGACTTGTTGTACCCTAATGTTTCTGTTACAGAATGAGATTCCCCAACAACAAGCGTCTCTGATATGAGTCCTGACAACGCAGCAGTTCAGAAATGGGAAGAAGCAAAAAATAAATAAAAAAAAAAACGTGAAGTATGCACCACTTATACTTTGCATGGGGGCACATGATACCTTGAACCACAGGGGCATAGCTAATATACTTAGCTATCCATCTTTGGAGGAGAATCGACTGTAAGGTCAAAACAAGTACTTAATGGAGATCGATTTTAATTGAGTTTTGTTTGTTGACGAGTGACTTTTATTTGGTAAAGACTGATTTTGATTGTGCTAGAAAATGAAAATAACATTTTAGAAAATCATATGGTTTAGTATCCTGTTTAAAAAAAAAAAAAAAATGGTAAAGTATTGAAATGATGATAACATAATGTTTACAAAACACTATACTCCGTATTCTTTAAGAAATTCAAATTAATATATTGAGTAATAAATTATAAATCATTACATGAGAATGATAGGACTAACAATAAATGAGCTAATTATTATTTTCAATGTGAAATTATAAGCTAAAACAAATTTTCATCCGGATAGTTCAATGAGCTAATACTAACATTTAGGGGTCGTACACATGTTCGGGAATTTCATGGGAGATTGATGCATAAATGATGAAAAATAAGCCCTTTCAATATTAAAAGAAAACCTAAAATATTATTTATTTGTCAAAGTCCAAACCTAATATAGTTCCAACCTTTTTTTTGTTAAGGAAACAGACTTTTATTTCTGATGATAATTTACATATGGTGATCCATATGACTAATGGATCAATAAGTTATAGTCTTCAGATCAGATTCCAGATCAATTTTTCATCCAACTAGGACATGCATGCTTATCATAGAGATCCGGAGCTAACATGTTTAGAAATTCCGAATTATTACATATACTATGATCAACACTAGAACATTGATAATTTGTTGATCCTCGATGCCTTCTTCGTTTTTCACTTCCATTTTTTGCTAATTTGTTTGCTACTCTGTTTCCTTCCCGGTAGGTAAAATTTGTTTCCAAGATCCTCCCTTCCATGATGCTGCTAATGTGTACAGGAGAGTAATTCATACCACATGTCAAAGCTTCAATATCAGTTCTGGGCACAGTATTTTAATGTTAAACTGACGATTTTAAAATTCTTCACTGAAGAAACTCATTTGGATTGAGTGAGAAAACAGAACTCAAGCTCTATTTATAAAGAACGAAGTTGTTACACTAAAGAATGTTCGGCATGAATACCCATTTTGATCATCTAAGTGCGAATGCCGAATGTAGCATGACTTCAACACGTTTGAATTTAGAAAATTATTTGATCCCGTAATAAATGTTTACAATTTGTTGTTACTCAATCATAGAGTACTCCTCAATCATATATGTGTGCTCGATCTCAGGATCTGGTGATCAACTTAAATGTAGGTACTAGTATTATTTTATTTTGACATCAACTACTAGTAAATAACCGTCGAAATTGACCGTCCGCTAGAGAATTCCACTGAATTGTACGCCGTTTGAGAACGTCGACCCAATTCGGGGGTCGAAGGTGCTTCCACCGAATTCTGTAACTATGGGTAGAACACAACAGAAGACAACAAAGAAACTGGAACCGGACCGAACCAATAATCCGGATCGGCCCATGTACAGTTGGTGATGGGACCACCATAAGCGTTTAGCTACATCAGAACGGACTTTGGACTTTGAATTGATTGGTTAAGTGAGTGGTGGGTTTCACCTATTGAAAAGGGCTACATCAAGCAATGCAATAATTGTTGGCTCTTTGGATCTGGAAGAATGAAGATGAACAAAGTGTGGGTATCCACTCCTTTTTGCTATCTCAAACCTAAACCCAAATTTTGGCTTGGTTTCTCTTTTAGAGACTCTCCTATCCACTATTCACCCTAAAATGTTTTAAGATTTTTCTTTTTACATTTTTTTCTCTCTCTCTCTCCAAACACATACTCTATACCCTACAAAAATCCAAAAAATAAAGCAGTTGTTACATTTGATACCTCTGCTATTTTCTGTTATTACAGATTAGTCCACCCATATTTTTTATTACCAAAACCTCCCCTGCTATAAAAACCTAATTACAGATTAACCCGCGGCTTTTACTTTCGGCGCTCTAAGCCCCGGAGATAACCTTTTCGCCCCTGCCGGAATTTTTGATTTTGAAATCATCCAAACAACATGAAGTTTCAGTTTTTACACATTTACCCCAAATATTTTAATTTTTACAATATTGACACAAAATATTTAGAAATTAGCCCACATAATTTCTTCCTTTTTAATCTAGCCCCCAAATTTTCTGAAAAACCTTTCAAACAAGTCCCTATAACAATGGAGGATTTTCAAAACTCGAAGAATCATTCCCAAATCTAATCTAGGGTTCTAAACATGTTCTAAACATAATTCTTCAATCATCCACGAATTAAAACATCAATGAATCCGTTCAAAACGGATTAAGCAATTTTTTATTTTATTTTTTGATTCGGTCATGATTGACCTTGAGCATTTGTTGCTCAATTCGATCCGTTCAATATCCTATGTTGTTCTCCATGTTTCCACGAATGTATTGCACCCAAGTTTGGTTTAGATTGAATGAAGAACCCAAAGTTTGGAAGAAACCAACAATGGAGTTTCAAGCTCCATGAACCCTAAATCAAAGTTCATCAACGAATGTCTAAACTCGAATTTGATGGGTCCAATAGAAAGAGTGAGAAAAATGGAGAAGATTGATATATAGAACCCCTTGGAAGATGAAGAAACGTGAAAGAGCTCAAATCTCCTTCATCCTCATCAATGGGGATGAATAGTACCCGTGGGCACTATTCATTATCTTCCTATGAAGATGATGGTGATGGTTTCGTGATGTAGATTGGTGGATGATGATGGAGGGTGTATGTATGTAGTTGTGATGATGATGAAGGATCGAACAATGGTGAAGATGATGATACAAGTCAGAAAAATAAAAGGGGTTAAGGGAAAAGAAAAACAAGAAAAAGAAAAAAAAAAAGGAAAAAGGAAAAATAAAAGGGGTCAATGGCGTGTTTGGTTGTAGAGCTTTGAGGAGAGAGACTGTGCCGGAGTCAACACCGGCCAATTACCTGGGTTAAAATGTAATTAACCAAGATAGTTGGACTATGATGAAAATTAGATGTTTAGTGGGGGTACCAAATGTAATTATCTAAAAAATAAAACCAAACACAGTTTTCTACTCAATCTCTACAAAATTCACTATTCACCTTCTCACCCATCATCTCTAAAAGAATGATGCCAAATTGGAGAGCCAAACACTCCCTTCCGAGTTTTAGTTACTATTCCTGATATGCATGTATGTACTTCTAGCGTCCCAAAATTAGTTTAACACTTTGTTTTATTGATTTTCTTAAAATCGATTTGACTTCAAAATATTTCCAAATCATATAAGGAAAATAATTTTAAAAATTTTATATTACACTACAAGAAAACAGTCTTTTAGCGAAGGATGAATAACAACGGATACCATCCGTCGCTATTTAGCGACGGATCGCTACTGCTAGCGACGGATAAGGACGAACTGCGCTCTATGCTCAGTTCATGCCCAGAAAGATCGAGTTCGTGTTCTAATTAACGACGGATTAATATTATCCGTCGCTATTGATGAACCGCGGATGTCGTGCTCCGAATTCAAGCAAATAATATTTGTAATTAGCCAAAGGTAATCCACAACTACAACGAAAATTGTAGTGTAGCAGTAGAATGACTCGAGTGTCGTTCTCTCAGGACTATACTAGCTTTATCAAATCTAATTTAGAATATAAAAACAGCAGACAGATAGCAAAAGGGGTTTTTCTAACAGATAATGGAGATTGGTGATAGTATGATCCTTCAAAGCATAACGGATCGATAATCATGCATAAATTCCTCGGTCTTGCATAGAGATCTTTGAATCAATCTAGTGTCCTGTTGCAATTATTAAGCACTACGAAGATAATTGGTCTGACAAGTCAATCACTATTGTCCTAATGTGTTCTGTAATTATTCAACACTACGAAGATAAACTCGCATCCAGGTCGACAAGTGTCCAATTGTGCATAATAATTAATACAACATACGAGAATTTAGGCTGTGCATGATCAACGAAATAAAGCAATGACACGGAGTATAATGCGCGATATAGCCATTAGCATGATTATCTTCCCTTCGCTAAGAATTCACATACTACCACCAACGATAAGTTTAGCTACTCATAATAGGCATGCAATCAACAGAAATCATAGAAGAAAACATATTGAAAGATATATAAAATAAGTAGATTAAACTGTAAGATACAAGTTATCGAAGGTTGTCAATCTCCGAAGAATTGCAATCCTACGAGCTCCAATCCGCTAAGAAAAAGTGTCCCTAAGCTACGGACCCCCAGAACAGGCTCTGGGAAGTCCCTACCTAAAACTACTGAGAGAGGTGAGAAAGTAGGTCTGGAAAGATATGATTTTCGGAGAAAACTGAGCAACTATATATAGGCTTCGAATTACCGTGTGGGGCGGTTCGCCCCAGACAATTTCTCGCGGAATTCTGTATTTTTGGATTTCTTCCCCTTTTCGGACTCGATTTCTGACTTCTACTGGTCTTCTAACCTCCAGATTCGGCCCCTAGACTTCAAATCCTATCCGGAAACCTTCAGATACTCCAAATAGGCTTCTGGAACACCAATTCCTTGTCAACTTCAATATAATTGCCCGGAAATCTTCGAATTTCAACCAAAACCTGTAAAATAAAATCTAAAGGGAAACGTGACACTATTCTAATAAAATGCATTAAAATATAGCTAAATTATAATAGAGGATAGATAAAATAGGTGAAAGAGACTCGAATGAAAGTGTAAAATACGCATTCATCAAACTCCCCAAACCGAACCTTTGCTTGTCCTCAAGCAACTAAGCTAGACTCTAATACAAAAAACATGCAAGACACAAAATGGAGTCTCATGCCAAATAAAATGAACTAATCTACTGTATTTACCAAAAAACATATGAACAAAAACCATATAAATCAAAGCATGAATATAGGTTGAAGAATACCTCGATTGACTTATACACATCCACATAAGCACTTATGTTAAGACAAGATAGTCTCTCGTAACATTCTCTACCTGGACCTAGTCAGTGACGACGTAATGAAGCATGCTAAGATACGAATGGTTGCCCCGTGCCTATGAAACTGAGGACTTACTGTTGTTCCACCATGTTAAGACTTTTCCTCAAAAGAGGTCGAACCAGTACTGGCTCTCATCAAACGAAGGAGGGTTCCCTATAAAAGATAACACTCCCCTATTCTACCCATCTCTCAAGTAAAGTCTTAAACTTTTCACCACTTCCTGAATGGCAGGACGAGGGTGGTCTAGAACAGATGACACTCAAGACAAAAAAGATAAAAAATAGAAAAACACGATTACGAACATTACAAAAATGGAAAAGACTCAACACTTTGCTAAACTGCTATTTGGCTTTCTTTTTTGGACCCTTCTTTGCTTTTTTTGGGTCTTTTCTTTTTTTTTTTTTTCTTTTTTTTTTCTTTCCAGATTCTTTTTTCTTTTTCTTTTTCTCTCTTTTTTTTTCTGGAAATTTTTCTTTCTTCTTTTTTTTCGATTTTGTTTCTAGCCAGCAGTAGCATAGCAAAGAGAGAAACAAAATGACTCACACGACTTCCCCAAACCTATTCGAAAGAATAGGTTGGAGTACAAAATTTACGGAAAAGGAAAAATAAACCCACGATACGAAAATGAAAAACATAAACAAGTCTATGATGGTGTAACCCCCTCCCCAAACCTATTCGGAAGAATAGGTTATAAACAAAGGATCACACAACCTCGCACTACCTCCTTCCTAGACATTTAGCAATCTCAAAGCATGGTGAAGACTTGTTGCCTCTTAGATACATAATTACTCGGGAAAACAACCATAAGACCCTAACATGCATCATCCTATTATAAAGGCCTTCGTGAACCGCAGTAGAGAAAACATCACTAATTGATGTCGAGACTACCAAGCTTAACTAAGTGCAATACATAAATGTGACAAGCCAAGCGAGAAAAACCTCAAACAAATTCATAGAGATGAAGCATACGATTAATGGCATAGTTATTTGATCTACCCAATAAAAAAGTTCAAAAAATTAGGCAATAAACTCCATATAAAACATGCAAGACTATCCTAGGATGAATGCAGTGAATGCAACCTAAAAAAAAAAATCTAAGAAAGCGGTAAACGCGCAAATGCAAATGCAAACAAAGAACAAGATACTACTCAACACAAAGCCAAACAATACTTAACATCATGGTTCACATCCCATCCCCCTTACGATTCTTAAGCTAGCCCCTAGCAAAAGAGAATGAGTAATAAGAAGTGATACTAGATGTTACCGAACGGTTTGGCCTCGGTTGGCTGAGAGTGGACCTGTGGAAGGACTAATCATCGGGATGGTAATCCCCATAAAAGTTGCTCCACATGTCGTTCATGAGCTCATTGGACTGACGTAGAGCCTCCTGCTGCTGCTGGATGAGCTGTTGCTGCTCCCACATTTACTGTCTATCCTCTCGGCGATGCTCCTCGAATATCTCCCAATCGCGGTTGTGCTGGACAATGTGCCTGTCGAGGTCCTGTCACATGGCCGCATTGTTGGCATCAATTCTGTCGAAACGGCCGTCGAGGTAGGTACGGAATTCAGAGAAGTCAAATCCTCTAGACCCCTGTGGTGCTCTAGGCGGTGCATTTGGCGCTCTATGGACAAACGAAATATCTGGGATAGGGGCTTCGCCAACATCGGCCTCCATAGCATCCTCATGATCGGAATCATTTGGCTGGAATGGTGCTCCTACATCAGCAGCGGCAGCTGTGGGGTTCTTCAACTGATACCTGTTGAGCTTTACCTCAATGATCGAGGGTGAAAGGGCAGCGACCTCGCAATCCCCCTCCTCAATATCATCGACCCCATGATATTTGTAGTAGGCTGTGATGAAGCTTGGGAAGATGAAAGGCTTCCTCTTCTTTTCCCAGTGGCGCTCGTACTCCTCATACATAATGCGCCCTATGTCAATCTGATGTCCGTCTATGAAGCAGTAGAGGAGCTCGGCGTAGTAGGGATGAATCCATGTGTCATTCTTCCTAGGGATCAAGTCGGAGATGCAAAATTTCATCATCACCTTAGCTTCAATGCTAAGGTCGCTATAACTGATCCGTCCAGGTTCTCCCCCAATTTCTGGATATCGGTACTCCCTGTTGCAGATCACGTCTGTGATGTGTCTCCCTATCCCCCTAGAGGCCCTCGAATATAGGTAGGCGTGGTCGCTCCCTGTGAATTCTTGTAGCCCAAAATGGATGAATGAAGAGATGTACTCTGGTGTCCACGGTATAATCAGGCCTCGGACTAGCACCCCATTCTTCTCCTCGAGATCCGTGTATCCAGTGTAGAACTCTTGGAGGAGGCTCTCGTCGTAACCCTTGAACCTGTTGGAACTGTACCATGCCCAATTCCTTTGTGACCCCAATCGTGACAGCGTCCTATATCCCGCTCTATCTATTGCGGACTCGGGAATGTCAATCCTCTTATCTGGGATGATCGACCTTCCTCCATCGGCCATCTCCGCCTCTAGCCTTTGACGCACCTCTGTCGCAGCTACAGACAACTCGAACATATGGTAAGATGGTTGGGAGCTTGATGCTACTCCCTTCCCCTTTTTGCTAGAGCCGGCTCTCCTTGATCTCGGTGCCATGATTCCTACAAACAGCAATTAGTATCTTGTACGATGCAAAATAGACCTATGCATATGTAAATATACGAGTGAACAAACGAGCAATTTTTTCAAAAATCCAACTCCTCAAAAACCCAAAGCCTAGTCTAGCTAACTCATTACGCAACATATCAATGTAACTACTACAATAACATATCACATTATGCTTTTGCTAAACAACAAATGCCTTGAATCACAAGGTTCAATCCATACCATAAAAATCAAAAATGTAGCATAAATCCTCAATTCCATCAATCATGCATTTTACCAATACATCCATCATTATCATATCAACAAACACATGTTTAAGCATGGAATGAAAGTAAGAGAGACATTTCCCTAACAAGACATATATCATCTAATTAGAAAAAATCTCAAATCATCAAACCAAGCCTAATTGAACATGTAATTGATAATGAATAACGAATCTAATCACATAAAACATCAACCCATACATCATACAAGCTTAATTGAAGCATAAATCAAAAATCCCCAAATTGTAAAAATTAGGGTTCATGTGATAATACCTCAAATCCGGAAATTGAATGAGCTAGGAAGAAATTTGTTCGGATAGAAAGATAGAGCATGTAACGGGCTTCAAATGAAGCTAAAGAACACTCAAAATGATGGAAGTATGAAGAAGTTATGAAGGTTTGAAGTTATTTTGAATATGGAGGAAATTTTGGAGTTAGGAAGATGAAAATGGAGGAAAATGAGAGATTGGGGATGAAGTCCCCGATTTTTCTCTCTGGTGGCCATGGGGCGGTTCGCCCCACCTCTGGGGCGAACAGCCCCGCACGACCGGATCGCGCGCGCGCGCTCTGGACGTGGGGCGATTCGCCCCCCACTCCTGAGGTGGGAGACGAACGTTTTTGAAATAAAAATGCGGTTTTTAGTCCCCGAAAAATCATTTTCCTCAAAAAATCACTCGAAAAGTCGCACTCGAACACAACATAAGCACATATGACACAGAAACGAACAAATTCACATATGAAAGGCAAATTGTTCAAGTATGAATGCATGCAATAAAGCGGTAAAGAAAGCGATAAAAACCCCGGGTTGCCTCCCGGATAGCGCCATTGTTTGAAGTCTCTGACTCGACTCCTGTCTTCGCCTATCTTTTCTTTCTGAGGGTACTAGACTTCCCCTTCACGAATCTCCTTCCCATGCCTCGATCCTGTGAATAAGAATGAACATAGACATTAAGACCACTGTAATCAATAGTGTTAGAAGTATCGGGTGGATCAGGTGGATCGGATATGGCTTGCAACACATGTTGCTTGCCATCCACTTCAATAGTGCAAGTCCTTTGGTAGATGTCCATCACGGAGCGTAGCTTAGTCAAGAATGTTCGTCCTAAGAGTATGACATCCCCCGTTCCTGGTGCTGACGTCGGCATAATTACAAAATCGGTGTAGACAGATGCTTCACCAATCTTGACTAATACATTCTTCACAACGCCTTCGGGTTTCACAAGGGATCCATCCGCCAGTTGCACAATAGCCTTATGCACAGTTAGTTCTCCAAGGTTACTCTTCTCGAAAACATTCAAAGGGAGCACATTAGAGTAGGATCCTGTGTCTAGTGTGGCTCGGACATCTTCAAGCTCCCCAATCCCGGCCTTAACATCGAAACTTTGAGGGAGTGGCTAGGGATCCTCTTGCTCCTTTTCACTCTTGTTAGTACCAAGGTCCTTCTCTTCTTCTTCGGCTTGTGGGGGCATTTCCCTCTTGCAACTCTCGCACTTAGCAACCTTCTTGATGGTGATTTCAACAGGTAGATCACCCACTAAGGTAATGGACATCGACTTCTCAGTGTTGCTAGGCAGCTTGCCTTGTTCCCTACTTGCTCATCGGTCGATCAATTCTTGCATCTTTTGATGGGCAAGCCTAGTGCTTTCTTCCAACCTATCGAGCCTCGCCCTAGTCTTCTCGGAATCTTCTTCATAACGTTTGAGAAAACTTTGTGTGTGATCTACCATCTTTTGCAAGTTCTCCATCAGTTGAGCCGACTTCGACTTCGGTGGCTCTTTCGGAGCGGGGTTTTCGCAGTGATCATTACCATAGTTTAGCCTACTACGGTCTTGGTTAGGGCCCATAAGTTTGGTTAGCCGGTGCATATCCTTGATTGTTTCGGAATCCTCTTCTCCAAAATCCACCTCGAGGGTTCCTACCGTCTTGTCCGTAGTTAACTTATTGAGTACCAAACTCCGTAGCAAAGGCTTCTTCTTCGCCTCCTCGAGCCTAGTTGCCATCATCGTATGCCAGCTCCGATCTACACATATGAGCCCCATGCCCATAGTTCTTGCATATTCGGCATACTTCGTTCGAAACAGTTGTTCCGGTGACGCTCTTGAGGACTTGCTTCAATTCGTTGGTAAAGCACTCGAATTGATCCCCATTCCCCCTATACATAGGGGATTCTTGAGTCGGTGGAGCTTCAGGTCCACGTCTCCTAACCATTGCTCTTGGGTCCTTGAACTGTGAACCCTTAGCAAGCCTTTCAAAAACTGCCCAGACGGCTTCTGCGGTTTCCTCCCAAATATTGCCTCGGCATTGGAAATCCACCACTTGTTGGTTCTCGAAGGTTAGTCCATTGTAGAAGTGTTGGACTAGGTCGGAAAGTTCAAAACCATGGTGAGGGCACTTGTTCGTGAGATCTTGGAACCTCTCAAACGCGGTGTAGATGGTCTCATCATAGTCCTGCTTGAATCCTGTGATTTTCGCCTTAAGCACGGTAGTCAAGGTGTGAGGGAAGTATTTCTCCATGAAAGCTGAAAAAACCTTCTCCCAAGTGTCCAGCGAGCCTGCTGGTAGAGAACTCAACCATGTCTTGGCTCTGTCGCCAAGTCCCATAGCAAAAACCTTCATCCTTAACTCATCCGTTGTTATGTCAGCTCCGGGTCGTGGGAGTTGGTTGACGAAATCATCGATATCGTGCAAGTACCCCATCACATCTTCCCTTGATAAGCCATAGAACCTCGGAAGTTGTTGGAATGCGTGGTTCTTGATCTCCAGATCTCGGGTTGCAGACGAAAGAACTATCGCCGGTCCCCTCATACGATCCTTGGTGGGTTGAACCCATGCCTTCAGTGGTCTAGCTTCTGTCATTCCGTCGATTTCCTTGAAAAGAATGTGTAGAGATTCAGAGAAATCGGTATCCTCTATTTCCTCTAGTGCGCGCCTTTCAAGTAGTCGCCTTCTTTGGTGGTAGACTCTATCGATCTCAGCAATTGAATCAGCAAGCGGTGTTCCTGCAGAACGTGTATGCGGCATACACTATCTGTAACAGACTAGGAAAGCAGTATCAGAGAGAGATTAAAAAGGAAAACTAAAACTAGTAGGATTAGGAATCTAAAGCTGGAAATATAAACAAATTAAACAGAAAAAAGGAGTATAGTCCCCGGCAACGGTGCCAATTTGATGAACCGCGGATGTCGTGCTCCGAATTCAAGCAAATAATATTTGTAATTAGCCAAAGGCAATCCATAACTACAACGAAAACCGTAGTGTAGCAGTAGAATGACTCGAGTGTCGTTCTCTCAGGACTATACTAGCTTTATCAAATCTAATTAAGAATATAAAAACAGCAGACAGATAGCAAAAGAGGTTTTTCTAACAGATAATGGAGATTGGTGATAGTATGATCCTTCAAAGCATAACGGGTCGATAATCATGCATAAATTCCTCGGTCTTGCATAGAGATCTTTGAATCAATCTAGTGTCATGTTGCAATTATTAAGCACTACGAAGATAATTGGTCTGACAAGTCAATCACTATTGTCCTAATGTGTTTCGTAATTATTCAACACTACGAAGATAAACTCGCATCCAGGTCGACAAGTGTCCAATTGTGCATAATAATTAATACAACATACGAGAAGTTAGGTTGTGCCTGATCAACGAAATAAAGCAATGACATGGAGTATAATGCGCGATATAGCCATTAGCATGATTATCTTTCCTTCGCTAAGAATTCACATACTACCACCAACGATAAGTTTAGCTACTCATAATAGGCATGCAATCAACAGAAATCATAGAAGAAAACATATTGAAAGATATATAAAATAAGTAGATTAAACTGTAAGATGCAAGTTACCGAAAGTTGTCAATCTTCGAAGAATTGCGATCCTACGAGCTCCAATCCGCTAAGAAAAAGTGTCCCCTAAGCTACGGACCACCAGAACAGGCTCTGGGAAGTCCCTACCTAAAACTATAGAGAGAGGTGAGAATGTAGGTCTGGAAAGATATGATTTTCGGAGAAAACTGAGCAACAATATATAGGCTTCGAATTACTGTGGGGCGGTTCGCCCCAGACAATTTCTCGCGGAATTCTGCGTTTTTGGATTTCTTCTCCTTTTCGGACTCGGTTTCTGACTTCTAGTGGTCTTCTAACCTCCAGATTCGGCCCCTAGACTTCAAATCCTATCCGGAAACCTTCAGATACTCCAAATAGGCTTCTGGAACACCAATTCCTTGTCAACTTCAATATAATTGCCCGGAAATCTTCGAATTTCAACCAAAACCTGTAAAATAAAATCTAAAGGGAAACGTGACACTATTCTATTAAAATGCATTAAAATATAGCTAAATTATCATAGAGGATAGTTAAAATAGGTGAAAAAGACTCGAATGAAAGTGTAAAATACACATTCATCAGCTATGTGGGCGACGGATAATGTGATCCGTCGCTAAATCTGTTGACCAGGCGTTTTTTTAGTTAAAAGAAAATTGAAAAAAATAAATAAAATATCACTTAGCGACGGATTACGTTATCCGTCGCTAAGTCCTCATATATAGACGAGCGACCTTCCTTCTTCCCCATTTCTGCTCTTCTCTCTTTCTCTCTTTTCCTCTTGTTTTTCTTCTTCGACTTCATCAATCCATCTCCAAACTCATCCAATTCATTCAAATTTGAGCTCAAATCAAACCCTATCCTACAAGGAGTTCGAATCCCTAATTAATTTGGAGGTTTTTCGTCAATTTGAAAGGTAATTAACAAAAATCCTAAATTTTGGGTTTTTTTATTGTGATTTTGATTTTGAGTTTCGATTTTGATTTTTATTTTGATTTTGATATTGATTGAATTTGTTCTATGTTTATTGGAGGCTAGGTACGATTAGCAAGACACCTCCACCTTCACCGCCACCGCCACCGCACCGCCGGACCAATTTGAAAGGTTAGTTTCCCTATACTTTTAATTTCACTTTATTAATTTTGATTTACTGTATGTTAATTTTTATTTAGGGTTTAGGGTTTCTTGACTTTAATTTTATTTAGGGTTTATGGTAGTTCGAATCCCTAATTAGGTTTCTGGAAATTGTATGTTAATTTTTATTTAGGGTTTAGGGTTTCTTGACTTTTAATTTTTATTTAGGGTTTAGGGTAGTTCGAATCCCTAATTAGGTTTCTTGAAATGAAATGCTTACTGCTTATTGTAACTCAGTTCTTAATTTAACTCAATTCTGGAAATGCTTAATAATTAACTCAATAAGCAAAAAGAAAAAAATAATTTAACTCAATTCTGGAAATGCTTAATAATTAACTCAATAAGCAAAAAGAAAAAAACATGATTAACTAACTGAGAAAGATAGAAAATACAAAAAGTCGAATTTTTATTAATAATATGGATTACATATAAAAGTTTCATCCATCAATAAGTAATTCTAGTCACTCTTCATCCCCTCGTCCTCGTCCTCATGTAGGAGTGACCAGTCGATAACGGCGGACTTGTCTAAACACATCTTGTATTTGTCTAAACACATCTTGTATTTGTCTAAACACATTAAGAGTTTGTATTTTAGTGTTTTGTATTTGAGTGTGATGATGCTATATGTATATTAGTTTCCATGGATATCAAGCACAGCAACCGGGCGGCCCTCGACGGATCAATGGGCTTCCAGTATTGTCCACCAACGGATCTAAGTAAGTTCTTAATAAATTGGTATTTAATTGTTCTTGTATATATAGTTGTCGGTACTCCAACTTTTAATCTTTCAAAATGTGTGACAGGTTTCAACCTACTATAGCTTCTAGAAGGATTTCAATGCTCATGAAAAGAGAGTTTTTTACGCCTCCTGGGAGTGGCGGAGAAAGGTGGGCTACGGTTCCTCGACCCGTGAAGGAGCACTTGTGGGAAGAATTCCAGGTACTTTACTATCTTTACTTGAATTTTTCTATATTGGATTCTTGGGGCATTGCCTTAATTATATACGTGTACGTACATTATTTGTTTATCTGTTATTGGGGCATTGCCTATATTATCTATTCTTGGGGCATTGCCTATAGTATCTATTCCTGGGCATTGCCTTTACTGTACATATGTGTACGCACATTATTTGTTCTTGTGGGGCACTGATGTGGGATTTTTGTGGGATTGTTGTGTTGCAGAAATACTACTATGTCCCTCCTGCCAATGCGGAGGAGATATTGAGGGTATCCAACATTTGGGCGGAAAAGACTCACAGGCATTCGATTTATTATGCCAAGGCAAGGTACTTTCGGCATAAAGAATGGGTTCGGTACCTCAATCCGGACCATCGGGATCTGTGGATGGAATCGTGGCAGAACCATGTGACCCGTGAGCAGGCACATAACGATGGGGCATTGCAGGTTGAAGGGGTCGGTTGGTTAGTGGAGAGCTCGTATGATTAGTACTTTTTAGGATTGTTATTCTTTATCCGTACATTTTAGGATTCTCGTTTATTTTAATGATTATCTTCGTACCTTTTAGTCTCTTTGTACGTACACTTTAAGTTTTTTTATTAAAATTTCGATTATCGTAAAATGAATCAATCGTATATATTTTGTTAGTCGTACTCAATTTTGAGTTAAAATAATAATTTTTAACATAAATTCAATAAAATAAAAAATCAATTTAAAAAAAATCAGAGAAGTTAGCGACGGATTAGTTGATCCGTCGCCAAATTCCCCTCGCAAGGGAATGACGTGTCCCTTAGCTTTAGCGACGGATAACATAATCCGTCGCTATATATAGATACGGATAAAGTCATCCGTCTCTATGTTGGTCAACGACATCATAGCGACGGATAAACTGAACTGTCGCTAACTATAGCGACGGATAATATTAACCGTCTCTTTATTTTTTAGCGACGCCACTTTTCGCGACGTCCTATTTAGCGATGGGCTTGCCGTCGCTATTGGTGTATAGCGACGGATCGCTTATGTATAGCGACGGATTGTATCTGTCTCTAAAGTCAGTTTTCCTTGTAGTGATAATATAAATATTCTAGTCTAATAATATATGTTTTTATTTATATTTATCATATTATTTTAGAATTATTTAAGGTCAAATTGACATTTGAAAAAGTTAAAAAAATGTTGAACTTATTTTGGAACGAAAAACGTTGTATATTTGGCGATATATAAAATTTGATCATAACCTCTTTTTTGGTCTTTTGCAATGTTTCGGATCGGATTCAGATAGAGAAAGTTCAGATCGATGATTTATTTTGAATCAACTTCAGATAAATCTGGATCGGAGGATGTTATTCGAATTATAAATTTTAAAGTAACTTAGCTTACACCTCACAGTTTAAGAAGCACCAACACGGATACAAACACAATATGATACATATACACCGATACGTCAAAATAAAAAAAAGTAGGATACGAATACGTGGTCGATCAATACTTTTAATTTTTTAATATGTTTAATATATTTAATAGGTAAACTGATTTTTTTTAAATTTCTAGTTATCGAAATGAATACTAAAGAATCAAAATGTATATGTATGAGTAAATAACTAAAATGTTACTTAATTATCCAATAACAAATCTTAAACATATCATAAGTGAGAAAATAATCAAATAATACATTTAAAAATGTTCAATAAAACACAAAAATACACGCAAGGGTGACTCAGTTGGTTAAAAGGGAGGATAATATCCTCTTCGTCACAGCTTCAATCCCCACTGAGAGTGAATTTCTGGGATTTATACCTTCTTAGTCGAGCATGTTGGATTACGTGTTTTGCAGGCTATTGTGTAGGCCCGTGGGTTCACCCAGTGTGCACCCAAAGGGTAGCGGTAGCGGTTGCTGGTTCCCAACGTCATAAAAAAAATCACAAAAATCATTTTGACTTGTATGTTTTTTTTTAAACATTTTGTATGGTGGATCTGGGTCCAGTTCGATCTGGATTTAATTTAATTTAAAAGAAATAACAAGAAAAATAGAGATAAAAAATAGGGATATGTATCGGTGACGAATCTGAGGAATACGTATCGGTGACGAATCATGACAATTGATATCGAATGGGTTTTGAGATGGATACGTTGATTAGTTTGGAGTATATCAGCTCACACTAAGACCGGCCGCATTGGTGCCGGGGGAGCTCGGCATGGGAAGCCGGCGTCCCGATGCCGCGGCGTAGGCTCGCATTGATGGTTGAACGCCGCGGCATCGCTGCCGGCGTCCGAGCTTTCTCTTCACCGCGGCGTCTCACGCCGCGGTGAAGAAGAAAGCTTTTTTAGTGAGGGGCTGGGCAGCCCCTCACTGGTTACTTTTTATTTTTTTTTTTGTTTTTTTTCTTTATTTGCTTTAATACTCCAACGGACAAAAACGGCTATAACTCGAAAAATAAAAATGCAAAAAATAAATAAAAATCACCAACAACTCTATTTTTTCGAGATCTATAAATAGAGACCAATCTCGGCTATGTTTGGAGCACCCCATCTCCAGCTCCCATTTCTCTCTTAATTAAACTCAAAATACACTCTTAACACCAAAACCCCCTTTAACCCTCAATTTTTTTTCCGGTGAAATGGAGTTCAACGGTCAGCTTTACACTCGTGAAACTCTTGCATATATGAAGGAATATGAGAAAGAGTTGTACGCAGAGCTCATGGACCAACTTCGCAAACCGTTGTTGAACTCTACCTCCCCGAATGTCGTTCGCCCTTTGTTTCAAAATGAGCCCGAAGAGCCAAACACCCAAAATTTCCCATCTCCTCAGTCTCAAATACCGGGAATGTTCTCCCAAACTCCTGAGTTCGTTGCAGAGACTCAGCCCCAAAATCAGCCAAAGCCAACGGGTCGTAGCCGAAAAGGGAAGGAGGCCGCCACTGCTGATGCGACAAACGCCAAGGCTCCACCACGGAACGTGCAATGGACCGAGAAGGAAGATTTGGTTCTCCTTCGTTGCTATATGGATGTTTGCTCAGATCCTATCGTCGGTACGAACCAGAGGTATGCTACTTTATTCAAAAAGGTTCATGAAATGTATGAGGAGGCTAGGGCGGACGGGTTGCACGCCGGACTTATCCACCGCACTCCAGATTCAATGCGCAAAAGAGTCGACCGTATGAAGAAGGAAATTAATAATTGGCTTGGCTGTTATGAGAGGGCTGTGAGTGCAGTTGGCCAGCGTAGTGGATTCAACAACGACGATGTGATCAACACGGCTCAGGAATTTCACAAGGAAAACACACTGTACAGCTCTGGTTTTCATCTGTTTAAACAGTGGGATGTTGTGAAGTCGTACCCGATGTATGAAATGTACTTGAATTGGGAGACTCACTTGAAGAAGAAGCAAGATCCAAACAATGTCACTGTGGATGTTGATGTAGATGGGGATGAACGAATGGAGTCAACGGGAGGTGGCAGTAGTGGGACGAAGCGATACCACTTAGTTGATGACAGTGTCTCGAGTCCGAAACGCCCTATGGGCCGGGACAAGGCGAAAAGGATGGCACAAGGTGGAAGTTCTTGCAACTCCGCAATGGAGACGATAGGTGAGGGATGGGTGCAATTCAATGGTAATTATCCCCAGGCTCTTGAGTATGAAAGACAGAGGATTGAGTGGGACAAGGAAGCTCATAACAGCAGGCTCGCCTTTGAAAGGGAGAAGGAGGAAAAGAGGGAGGCCAGGAAACTGAAGGACCAGTACTTGAAAGAGGAGAAGTTGAGGAATGAGCGGATGAAATTCTTGATGGATCTGTTGCCTCACTACGATAATTTGAATGCCGAGCAGAGAGCAGTGGCAGATGCACTCAGAGCCGAATTGTTTCCGAACAATTGAATGGTGAAACTTGTTTAAGTGTGTTTGTTAAGTGTTTAAGTGTGTTTGTTTAGGCATTTAAGTGTGGCGTGTTTGTACTTTAATTTTCGCATTGTGTTATTTTACATTCGTAAGTGTGACTTGTTTGTATTTTCATTTCCCATGTATCCGTTGTAATGAAATGAATTTGCTTTGAATTTGAATTTGAATTTGTCAGGAATCAAAAGTTTACTTTTAGTCAAACAACTTTTTAATTTGCTTTGTCAGGAATCAGAACTTTACTAATTTGTCAGATATCATGAATTTGAATTCGGCAGGAATCATAACACTACTTGAGGCATCCTATGCAATCTGACTCAGCCATGACTAAGCATGTTATCTTATCTTTTGAAATCTTATCTCCAAAAATCTTATCTTCAAAAATCTTATCATATCCGAGGCAATGTGTCTCATCCATGTCTATATAATGCAACTCTGGAACTTAATTTAGATACACCAACCCTTCATCCACTTCTTAAGTTTAAAATAATCATGTCATCAAGCTCTTCATCATCAAGCTCGTCATCGTCTGATGAAAGTTTGAATTTTGCATCCTCCGCCTCTTCCTCGAATACCTTCAAACAAGCTCAAAAGTTCATAATGAACAACATACCCCATATGATGCACTCCATCCAACAACATCAACAACAAGAACAACCAAAAAACACTTCAAAGAAGAAGCGAAAATATATTGACAGGGAAAGAGTTTCACGTGCCGTGCTACTCGAGCGTGATTACTTTGGTCAGGTCGCTCCTTATGCAGATAAGTTCCGACGCAGATACAGAATGCGTAGGGCCTTGTTTGAACGAGTAGTTGCTGGTGTTGTGCATCAAGATGATTACTTTGTCTGCAAGCTAGATGCTGCTGGCCGTCAAGGGTTATCCACACTCCAAAAATGTACCGCAGCCATTCGAATGCTAGCTTATGGGTGTTGTGCTGACTCGGTTGATGAGTATTGTCGCCTTGGTGAAAGTACGTCTTTGAAATGTCTCTCGCGTTTTTGTGACGCTGTGGTTGCAGAGTTTGGCGCAACCTACATGAGGAGGGCCAATGAAGATGACTTACGGCGACTTCTAGCAATCAACAAGGCAAGAGGCTTTCCGGGCATGATTGGGAGTATCGACTGTATGCATTGGATTTGGAAGAATTGTCCGACGGCGTGGCACGGTCAATTCCAAGGGAAATGTGGAAGTCCTACCCTTGTGTTAGAAGCTGTGGCATCCCAAGACACTTGGATATGGCATTCATTCTTTGGAGTTTCCGGAAAATTCAATGACTTATCAATCGTGCAGCGTTCACCAGTGTTCGAGGATCTTCTCAACGGCACTGCACCTCCTGTGGAATTTACGGTGAATGGCCATCAATACAGCATGCCGTACTACCTAACTGACGGTATCTATCCAGCATGGGCTACGTTTGTGAGTGCCATCCCCAATCCCATAACTCATAAAGAATCAAAGTTCTCTCAGCTCCAGGAGTCTTGCCGTAAGGATGTGGAACGGGCTTTTGGAGTTATGCAAGCACGGTTTGCAATAATACGAAACCCGGCTCTTGCTCACAACAAGTCCACACTCCGTACACTACAAAAAATCCGTCATTTACCGACGGATAAAATGACGGATTTTATCCGTCGGTAAATACCGACGGATCGGTGTCTCTTAGCGACGGATGACGGATAACGAACAAAGTTGACCACTTTGTTCGTCATCCGTCGCTAAAAGATTTCGATCCGTCGGTATTTTAGCGACGGATAACTTATCCGTCGCTAAATATTAAAACTAAATTAAAAATAAAAAATAAAATTAAGCTTACCGACGGATAATCTTATCCGTCGGTAAGCTCTAATATACCGGCGGCGAAGGAGTTGCAGAACGCCATTTTTCTGCTTCTCCTTACTTCTTCTTCTCGTTTTTCTATCTTCTCATCTCCATTTCTCATTCAAAACTTCACCATTTTCATCCATTTTGGTAGCAAATTGAAGCTTATTGCACAAGGAACAAGGAACAACCTTCAATTCGAATTTTTTTTGGTCAATTTGTGCAAAATCAAAGGTATGAACTTTAACCTTATTTGATTTTTAATTTGGGAATTATCCAATTGTTGGTTAAATTGTCAAATGTATGTTACATAGTAGTTGATGCAAGTATATTTTGCTTAATGTGTAGTTGATTATTGTTAAAATTGAGTAATGAATCGATTTTGGAATTTTATTAATTTGGGGATTTCTTAAATTATGGAAATGTATGTTAGTATTAAGTAGATATTAGTTGTTATAGTTGAATGTTAGTTTTGGGTTATGTTAATTTGAGTTTGTTAATTAAAATCGAGACTTAGATCAATTTAGGGCTTTTTTTAGTTTTGTATTTAATCGAATTTAATGTTCCATAACTAGGTTATGTACTTATATAAGGTTAATTTTGTAGTTGAATACGATAAAATAGAGTAATTTATGAAAATCGAGACTTGTAGCTCAATTTGGGGGTTTTGAAATAAAGTGAAAATGGGTTCGAGATGATGATATGATGATGATGTTAGGTTAGAGATGATGTTCATATGGTTGTTGTTGACAATGCTAGGCTAGAGATGATGTTGTTAATGGTTGGTTGATTGGTGATAAGGTTGATGATGTTAGGCTAGAGATGATGTTGTTATATGGTTGATTGGTGATATGGTTGATAATGTTAGGCTAGAGATATGTTCATATGGTTGTTGTTGATGATGCTAGTCTAGAGATGTTGTTGATGGTTGGTAAAATTAAATGAAATGATTATAACATAATAATAAAATGATTATAATGTTAACTTCAAATCTGTATAAGACATATAAATATCCTTAAAACTACATTTCAATTCTAAATATGAATATTGAAAATGTATGAATTTAATAATTAAAGAATTTCAGGTTAGTCATTGTTGAAATGGAACCCGATCGGTCTTGGATGTATAAACGGACCAAGCATGGGATGATTCTGCCTAGTTTCGAGCAGGGGCTTGATTCATTTATTGCATTTGCACTTGCACACCCTGATTGTTTGAAATGTGGGGATATGAAGTGTCCTTGTAGTGCAAATAAATGTAGAAACACGCAATGGTTGAGCCCCAATATGGTTAAGCAGCACGTGAGAAGTAGGGGATTCGTGCCTGATTATGAGGTATGGAATCATCACGGTGAGACTGTTCCTTTGCTCCTAGACTATGGGAGCGCGAGAAAGATGAGACGGACCAAGGATTTGTCCGCCGTTTCCTCGGGTCCATCGTCAGTACATGGTGATATGGATGCCATGTTGGAGAATGTTGCACATGGTATTGATTTTGGTGTCAGTAATATGGAGGATGTTGAGGAGTCTCCAAATGCCGAGACTATGGCATTCTACGAGATGTTAGAGTCCTCAAAGAAGCCTATCTTTCCAGGCAGTCCTATGACCGAGTTAGAGTTGGTGTCTCAAACTTTGAGTGCCAAAGCTGAGGGTGTCCAATCAGAAGAGAACTTCAACACTTGGTTAAACATCCTTAGGAAGGCGTTTCCCGAGCCTAACTTGATTCCTACCAATTTCTATCACGCGCAGAAGAAGATGCGTGGTTTGGGGTTGCCTATGGAGAAGATTGATTGTTGCCCCGATATGTGCATGATTTATTGGGAGGAGAATGCAGAGTTGCTAAGTTGCAAACATTGTGGGAAGGAACGATACAAGCGTTACAAGCCTGGGGCTTCTAACAAACGACAGAAAATGAATCTTTCCCACAAGAAGATGTGGTACTTTCCTTTAGGTCCGCGTTTGAAGAGGTTGTATGCTTCAAATGCTTGTGCAGATAAAATGAAGTGGCACAAGGAGAGGGTGATACCTGCAGATATGGCGGGTAAGATGGAGCATCCAGCTGATTCACCGGCCTGGAAGGAATTTGATGAGAAATATCCTGAGTTTGCAGCGGAACCGAGGAATGTAAGGTTGGGCCTTAGTTCTGATGGTTTTAACCCTTTTGGGAATGAGCGTAAGTATTCCATGTGGCCGGTAATGGTAACTCCGTACAATCTGCCGCCGAATGATTGCATGAAAGAACCATTCATGTTCTTGACTGTCTTGGTTCCCGGTCCTGATGATCCGGGACAGAAGCTGGATGTGTTCTTGCAGCCGCTGATCAAGGAGCTTCATGATCTATGGGTGAACGGTATACCTGCTTATGATGTGTCTAGCAAGAAGAACTTCACTTTGAGAGCAGCTCTTCTGTGGACTGTTAGTGACTTTCCGGCTTACTCTATGCTTTCTGGGAGGAAGACTTCTGGATTTCATGCTTGCCCACATTGTTTGGAGGATACTAATGCTTTTAGACTTGACAAAAGTGGCAAGGAAACTTGGTTTGACTGCCACAGAAGGTTTCTACCGGATCATCATCCATTTAGGAACGACAAGGATCGATTCCTTAAGAATAGAGTTGAGACCAAAGGGCCCCCCAAACAACTAACCGGTGAGCAAATATTTGCAATTATCGAACACTTGGGACTTATGAAAGTGACGGAGATTGGTTGGGAGAAGCATAATGCTAAGATTCAGAAAGGTTGTGGGTGGAAGAAGAGGAGCATCTTTTGGGACTTGCCTTATTGGAGAAGTTTGAAGATACGTCATATGCTAGACTTCATGCATATAGAGAAGAACGTGTTTGAGAACTGTTTCAACACAATTTGCCAAATACCCAACAAGACCAAGGATACAGTTAAGTCTAGAGAGGAATTGGGTGGCTTGTGCAACTATATTTGGGTGATATGTTAGTCACCATGTGTTAGTTGTTTTTTTAGGGCAATGTGAGTGGTATGTTAGCCACTATATTTGGGTGATATGTTAGTCACCATTGTGCTTACGTTGATCTTGTTCTTGTTGTATTGATTGTTGTGTCGTTCTAAATTGGTTGTTTTGGTGGTTAGAAACACTACTACTTGCCAAACGTGCTATTGAAGGAGCTTTGGTTTGTTTTCAACACTGTTGGTGCTCGTTGTTACCGAGACAAGGTCCACGACCTTAAGGAGTCTCGAGTGAGGCCTAGATTCATCCACGAAAGCGAGTGGCCTCTGTGGTTGGCTTACTGGAAGACAAAGGATGTCGAGGACCTAGCAGATCAGAACAAGAAGAATCGAGCACGGGCGGACAGAAGCAGCTCCGGTGAAGACGAGGACTATTCGAAGCACCATCTCGGCACACAGTCTCAGGCCACTCGTGACCTCAATGCAGTAAGTTAACTTGTGCTTTACTCCAGTCACTTTCAATATTCTTAAAATTTTATTGTAAACACTGACACTTATTACTTTGCAAAATGAACAGAGGCTCACTGGACAAGGATGCTTGTCGTACTTGACCATGGTGAGAAATGCCAAGTTCAAGAACGGCGAGTGGACATGCAAGAAAGCCAAGAAACTGAATGTAAGTACATAAATGAGTACTTTGAGTTACTTGTACTGTATTTCTTTTTAAAAAGTTTCTATATGTATTGTAATATATCAACTCATGTTTTGCTTAACTGCTTGTAGGAGGAGGTTGAGGCTTTTTACTTGGTTAAGATGGAAGAGAAAGGTGACATACTTACGATGGAGGAAGAGAACGCTGCCTTCCTCGAGGTGAACCCTCCTGGCCCTAAGTGGTCGATCTATGGCTTAGGGAACTTGGGACGTTCTCTTGCAGCTGAATCATTGCAGCGCTCATCCGGTTCTACCTCCAGCACAGATTCTCGAATGGCTGAGGAGATGGCAGCACTTAGGGCCGAGAATGCTAGGATGAAGAGCATTCAGGACACACTTGTGTCTCAGGTATATTCATTTGTATGCTAATATTATGTTGATATGTCATGTAGATGTATAACCACTTGTATGCTCATTTACATTGTTTGCATCTATCTTTCATATTCTTAACTACATCGATCATTACTTGTGTCAGGTGGAGACGCAGAATTTGGTGCTGAAGAAGATTCTGGAGAAGCATCCCATTGACATGGACCCGTTCGCAGAGGGAGCTGTGTTTCAGACCGGGGAGGGGAGCCCTGGTACGGCGGGGAGTGCGGGTTTGCAAGGCAGTTCTCATGCTCCTTCGGGTTCCAGTGGTCGTCGTCCCTAGATTTCTACATTTTAGTTGGGCATTTGTAGTAAAACTTTCACATTTACATTTGTAGTAAACGTTTTTCTATTTTGAAGAATCGAATTTTATTGAATTTTATTTTCAATTCAAATTTAATGATTTTTAATTTTTAGTACGTAAATTTATATTATTAAACAGGTTGTTGTACAATTATCAAGAAAAGTAATAAAAAAAAATTTTAAGAAAAAAAAATATACCAACGGATAACTTTATCCGTCGGTAAGTTCCGGTTGACTAAGTCAACCGGTCATACCGACGGATAACGTTATCCGTCGGTAAACGTCACCGACGGATAAATTTATCCGTCGGTCAGACGGATAAGGGCTGGTCAACGCCCATATTCGTCATTCCGTCGGTATTATTCGTCGCTAAATTTAGCGACGAATAAGAAACGACGGTAAAGGCTTTACCGACGGATAAAATAGCGACGGGCTGTTTATCCGTCGGTAAGTAGTTACCGATCCGTCGGTAAGACGTTACCGACGGATCGGTACCCAGATACCGACGGATACCATCCGTCGGTAAATAATCCGGTTCTTGTGGTGGTAAGATCATGGATTGCTGCATCACACTCCACAATATGATAGTTGAGGATGAACGCCACACATACAAAAACTATGAAAGTGAAATGGAAAGCCTGAGGAAAGAGTTTGAGGACGACACAAGGTCTTACGTTGAGGATTTCGATCGTGGAATTCATATTCGAAGGACGACATCAACAATAAACTCTCTGAATGAGTACATGAATATTAACCGACAGATGCATAGCATCAACACGCATGAACGACTAACTTCAGACCTCATGGAACATATCTGGAGGTGTTAGTGATTGATTGTGCGAGCTTCATCAATCGTGTGTCTTATTTGTTTTAAGTTTCGTGCATTTTATGTTTGTGTGTTGTGTGGTTGTTGCATCTCAATTCGTTAGATTTTGTGTTTTAAATTTGATGTGAACTCGTTCTATAATGAGTATGATTCTGTGTTATGTGTTTAAATTTGATGTAAGTTATTTCAAATAAACTATTAAATATATTTTGTTTTAATTTTAGTTCATCTTATCATATTATAATTATCAAAAAAAAAAATTAAAAAAAAAAAAAACCACCATGCCGCGGCATCGTGGCCACCAATGCAGAAACAAGCCACGATGCCGCGGCATGGAGGCAAAATAGTGCAGGGTGCCATGGCACCAATGCTGGTGGTCTAAGGAAACATCCTAAAGAAAGACGGGGATAAATTGACTATAATGGCCTCGATGGAAGTAAGCGTTTTACTTTCATAAATAGAATTTGTAGCGACTAGCGAGTCTTGTCCTTCACTCTTCTTTACCCCTCTTCTCTTCACTCTTCTCTTGGAAGAATAGAGTTGTATTTAAGTACAGATTGTAACTATATAACTCCCTTATTACCACAGTTCTGTTATACTCGATCGAGTAGTAACACAAAGTACTTGTCTTGTGTAGGTGGGGCTTCAAGTGGGATTATTGAGCTTGACGGAAGTGATTTTCAGGTACGTTTAATTTCTTCTTTAGCTGTTGTAGTTGCTTGCTGCACCATTTTTTGTCTTGTTCAGTCCTTTAATTTGGGGTAAAATATGAGGGAGGTTTAATTGAGCTTCAATTAATAAATCTACGATCTGGGAAATGCCTAACTTCATGTTCTAATGGGAATAATTCATTCATTTTCCGGCCACCCACTTTGCTAATTGTGTTCTTCGATCTTTCTCTTTCATAACATATGCTTCAATTACATTTCACAAATTCTAGTATCATAATTATGATTAATTAGCATCTTAGAGCACTTAAATGCAATGCAGTTATAAACATATAAACCCCAAAATAAGTTTCTTCCAAATTTCGAAATTGAAGACTCTCCATTGGTGTGATCCTTAATTAAGACTTATTTGTGGGTCCACTTGTGTGGATCCCACGTAGCATATTAACCGATCAAACAAATAAAAAATTATAAAATATTAATATGTGGGCTTAATTTAGTGTTAACATTTAGACCAAAACGCCTACATTTCAGATATTTGGAGATATTTTTAGGCTTAATTGGGGTTTTAAGCCCCAAAGAAGTCTAAAAAATTCATCCCATAAGGAGTGCTCTTAGACTATGGGATATAATAACTCAAGAATTAAAACATTGTATTTATAATAGTCATCTTACTTGAAACCCTGCCCCAGTTTTGGAAGATGATGTACAGATGCAGTAGGCATCCAGTCTTATATCTGTTTTTTCTTTTTGATTTCAGATTGGTAGGTGAAGTCGATCATGAGAAGCTACACTCAAGTTACCTCAGGTACAAATGAAAGTGATCATAGTAGTGACCATGAAAATGGTAGAGATCGCATTAGCAATTTACCAGAAGGTGTCTTAGGTCGTATTTTATCCTGCCTACCCATAAAAGATGCTCTGCGTACGTCTGTCCTCTCCAAATATTGGGAATTTAAGTGGACCTTGGTTGACAATGTGGATATTAGTATGTGCAAGACTCATGTTACTGTAAAAGAGCTCCGGAACTTTTTCAGTATTGTCGAAAGAATACTTTCTCACTTACAGAGTGTAAGGGTGCTCTCTCTCAGGTGTTATTATAGTGGAGTAGGTCGCTTGATGCCATTGATATCGTCTGTTTTGAGGCGAGACATAGAGAATCTTCAACTTGATGCAGACATCATGTTGCCCCGAAGCCTTCTAAACTGCCCGACTTTAAGAGATTTGTCTCTGATTAGGGCGACGTTCAAAGTTCCTGTTAGGACTTGTTTTCTCAGCCTAAAAAGTTTGTCTCTTAGTGGTGTTAACATTGTGAATGACAATTCTACTACAGACACCATAAGTTTTACCCTGCCACTCCTGGAAACAGTTGCTTTTGTGGAATGCGGATGGTTTAATGTGAAGATTATGGAACTCAATGCTCCTTCATTGACTACATTCAGCTCTGACAGCTTACTTGAGTGGGATGAAGGGCAACAATACTGTTCAATTGAAGTCGTCGGGGCCAAGCTTGCAAAGTTCGAAATACATGCCATTTATCCAGAATACATTATTCTTACTGGTTCAACTGTTGTTCATGCATCTTTAACGTGCTGCCTAGAAGATGATCATCTATCATTTCAACAGTATGGCATACAAGTTCGAAAGTTATTGAGAGAAATCTCTACTGTTACGTGTTTGAAAATATCACAACTTTTACAGGCAAGTCCTTCCTCTTGTTCCTGACTGGTCTTTTTCTGCATGTGAATTCTTTTATGTGCTATCATAGCAGCCCATGATTAATCTTATTTTGTAGTCATCAATAGTTATTTGTACAGCTTTGGTGTTTTGTTGTCTTCACTGTCATCATGCCATAGTCAAGTTATATAGTACATGCTAAAGTTTCAAATACTTAACATAACTTACCAAATCTCAATGCACATAAGGTTATGAATTATGATAGACATGCTCAAGACCGGGAGAAGTAAGTTTTTGTTATGTGCTTTATACTATCCATTTTGATTTGCTTGCTCACGAGAAAACCAAATGCTATTAGAAGCGTGCAAGAGAGCAAACAGAGTACCTAACTTTTATCTAATGTTCAAATTTGAGTTCATGACTCAGATATCCTGAGGGGATCAAGTGTCTTATGTCACATCTTAATGATTACTCCCAAGTTAATACAAGTTTTCAATGTCAAGCCGCGGTTATGTCTCAGGCATTAGTTCATCGTTCTTGGTGGAGTAATTTCTCGTATAAAGCCTTTTATTTTTATTTTGTGTTTTTAGTGGTTGTTGATTTTTAAAATCTCTCCCTGAAGGTTATCGGGCGAACAAAATTAGGGATTCCTCTTCCGAGGTTCCACAAGCTGGAAGAGCTGAATGTGGTTTCTAATCTTGAAGGCCCTTCTGATTTTGATGCTGAAGGACTACTTGAGTTACTCCATGCAGCTCCATTTTTAAAATGTCTTGATGTTGTTATGGTAAGCAAGTCATAGACTTCGTGATGAATAATTTCCTTTCTTTCTCCGATGCATTTTCATTTGTTCATTGCTTAAAAAGTTTGTCTCTTGCACTTTCGTTGCTTTCTATCAGGACGAGGATGACTATGATTACGAATTGGTCAAATCTTTACCATCTTGTGTTGTAAATCAGTTGGAGCAAGTCATGGTTGAATACAGCTGTAGGTGCATTGAACCCACATATGGTTTTGAGAAGTTCTTGTTGAAGAATGGATTACGGCTGAAGACTTTTTCTATTTCGGCAGTTGGTCCAAATGGACATAGAGACATTTTGCTTGAGAAAGAAATTATCGAGGAGCTGTCAACGTTTCCTAAAGGTTCAACGTGCTTAACAATTGTTGGGAGGTAGAGATGAATGGGTACTATATCTTTTATATCTGCTGTCAAGTTATGTGAAAGTGTTATTTTGACCAGAATTTTAGCTTTATGTGCAAGGCAAATTAACCTGGTTATTGTCTAAGAACCATGTCTATAATGTAAGCTCAATTGGCTGGCGCGCATGGCAGTGGTTTCATTGCAAGATCTTAATACATTAGATTTCTGTTCATTTATATTGCAAGGTCTTAGTACAGGCTGTACTAAGTTCTTCCATTACAGCACTTTTGTTTTCATGCGGTTCATATGACGTTGTTTCTGCTATGCTGTTTGCTTATCTCCGTTTGTGTGTCACTTTTTTTTTTTTTTTTTTTTTTTTTTTTTTTTTTTTTTTATAAAAAATTTTAATGGCAAAAGATTTCATTCCACAAACAAACGAGGCTAATACAAGAACATAAGGGATAAGGGATGTTCAAGACATTTTGTGTGGGATGTATGTCCTGATTTGTGGCATCAGGTTTTAGATTTATGTTTTAATAGTTTTGTTAGAAATGTAAATGTAATTACTTTATTAGCATCATATATTTTTTGATGTTCAAGACAAAATCACATTCCCCCGACTGTGTTTCAAAACACACTTCGTTGAACAGTAACAGGCCAAAAGGCTACCCGAACAGCAAGCACACCTCGCCAATATAGCAACCAATTGCATGGAACGCGCGGTCAAACTGTGTTTTGGAGTTGGTTTTGCCAAACTTATCAGGCCCTTACCACTTCAATGTTTTCTTGAGTAGCTCAAACAGGTCGATTCTCAGAGATTTCTCCTAAAACCTACTATTGTGTAACTTAGAAAGTGAGTTTTGCCGGATCATCCGACCGATTCAATCAATCAATCAAGACTGTAAGTAGTTTAATGCTATGTTAGTGTTCAAATGTTTATGAAAAGCGCTTATTTGATTTTCTACATTTTTAATCAATTTTTTAATGTTTGATTTTACTGCTTCTGTGGTTAATTCTCTAAAATTAAGCAGATTAAACGTTGTAAGTTAAAAATATGAAATGAGGTGTTTTTAGTGGTTAAATCACCACATAAATAAAAAAAGTAATTAAATATTAAGTGCTAACTAAAGTAATTCATTAATAATTAAGTGATTAGTGATTATTTTACTTTTACCAAAGACTAACTTACTGCTTATTTTCAACTTTTACTAGTATTTATATCATACACCCCATATGTTTGTGGTTAAAATCAACTTTTAAAAAATTTAATGAAAATGAACTCATAATTGATTTTATTAATCATTTGCAAACATTACCTACTTCTCACAAAATATACCACCCTTTGCAACACACACTATCAAAAGAAATCTACCATCCGAATCTGAAATTCGAAGTCTTACACGAAATGCTCTGGTCAACTACCGAACTTTGACCTGAAATCATCCAATCCGAAATCACTTTGAATTAATTTGATTCGAACTCTTCCAATTCGAAATCACCCGAATAAATTTGATTCGAACTCATTTAACCCGACTTTAATTTTGTGAGAAAATATAACTAATTTGAGTTAGTAATAAATATTTTATCCAAACATTGGGAATTCAAGTGGACTTAATTTATGATGTGGACATCAGTTATGTGGAGCTTCCTGGACAGAGTGTTGTGCCAAACATTGTCAGCATTGTTGAAAGGATACTTGTTCACTTACACTACATTAGGAGTCTTCGTCTCTCATTCAGATGCCATAAAAACCATGATTTAAGTCGTATGCAATCGTTGATATCTGGTGCTCTTTTCAGACACAATGTTGAAAGCCTTCAACTTTCTATATATGGTGATGATGGCAGTGAACTCATCATACCCCGCAGCCTTCTGAATTGCTCTTCGTTGAAAACATTGAAATTGGAGATGGATTGCATTTTAAACTGCCTGTCTCGACTTGTTTTCCGCACCTCAAGGGCTTGTATCTTAGTGATGTTGAGATTGTTAATGACATTACTAATACTGATACATTAATTCTTACTTTACCAGTTCTGGAAACATTTACACTATGGCTAGTGATATAGCCAGAGCTAAAATTACTAATGCCAGAGCAATTTGTGCAATTTTAGGAATGATTAGTGTTTTTAAAAGGTAAATTGTTCTGGCATTAGTAATTTTAGCTCCGGCTATATCACTAGCCTTACACTATACCTGCAAATGGTCGAAGGTCAAGTATGTGGAAGTTGTAGCTCCTTCGCTGACTTCATTCAGCTCTTCAGCTCCGTCTGAGTGAAATGACTACACTATCAAAGTTATCAGTTCGAAGCTTGTTCGGTTCAACGTATCTGGTAGTTATCCAGAAAACATTTGTCTGACTGGTTCAATAGTTGCTTATGCAAATTTTGCATTTGTCATTGATAATGATCTTCTGTCACCTGAAGAGTGTGGTTTTAAAGTTCGGAAGCTATTGAGACAAATCCAAAATGTGAAATGCATGGATCTGCAGGATGTTTTATGGGTCAGTTCTTTGTCTTCCATCTCAGGCTGTTTTTATCTACTACCTGTACATCTGAATTTTGAAACTCAAGACGGTATTTATGATAGAATGTCTAGTTCATCTTCCCTTTGATATTGTTTGTTCGATTTTCCTGCCTTGTGCACTGTTACCATTTCCACTTGCTGCTGCTTCAGATTACAAATTGCTAGCTACCTTAAATGTGGACCATAGATCAGCAAAATTATATTTTTCTTAGTTGAAATGCTTAGTTTATGTGGTAGTACATAATTACATATTTATCGTATGCACTTTGGTCTCTAATTTGCTCTTGCTAATTTCTACTTTAAGGCCATTGGAGAAACAAAGCTAGGACTTCCTCTTCCAAGGTTCTCGAAGCTCCAAAAGCTGCGTTTGCATGAGGATTTTGATGCTGAGGGACTACTTTGCTTACTCCACGCAGCTCCATATCTCAAATTCCTAGAGATACCCATCGTAAGCTTCTAATATATGTGTTTTTTTTTGTTTTTTTTTTGTGTGTATGTGAATTGGTTGAGCACTTTGGAACACTTACTTGTTCTTGTACATATTAGGTGTGGGATATTTATGATTACGAATCGGTTGAATGTGTTCCTGACTGCATTATACATCACTTGGAGGTAGTGGAATTTTATTACAGGCACGTCACCAAGACTGATTTCAAAATTGAGAAGTTCTTGTTGAAGAATGGACTACAACTAAAGACTGTTCTCCTCATTGATATCGGTGTTTATTTGTCGGAGACTGAGACTGTCGAACAGCTTTTGACATTTCATAATGATTCAAGTAGTTTAAAGATTGTTGGCTCTCGGATTTGGGAGATGAAGAGGTCTAGTTAGTCTTCCTAATCTCTGCAGGTAGTAGTATGTCTGATGGATGGAATTTGATCTTACTCTTTTGCTTTTTGCAATTTCTTTTGAAGCCAAACTGTTGTAGTAACTGGAATTAAGGTACACATGATGGCATAAGAGGAGGCTGTTGTAGTCTAACCTCTGATGAAGTGAAAATTTTGTAATTGGATGATTCTCCCTCTGCTTTTATTCAGATTCCTTGCAAATTTGCAATCTATAGTCCTATATGCAGTTTGCTTGAACATGGGCTTTTGTTTTAGTATTCAATTCAAGTTATGCGTTATTTTTTATATAGATATATATGCCGTGTTTACGATAGAATTTCAACTCTCTCAATATGGGTAGGGACGACGTAATCTACTCAGTTATATTAATTTTCCAATATTTACTTTCTCTGAATTCTAAACCTGAGTACATGATAGGGCTTATTATCCTGCACTGATATATGTAGCTTGTCTGTTCTCAGGTTGGTCAGGCCGTTGAAATCATGAGTGAAATTGCTCGGTATAACTCTGAAGACCGCATTACTCATTTACCAGATGACATCTAATTTGAACCTACGTGATGCGGTGCAAACATCTGTTTTGTCCCGAGATTGGAAACTCAACTGGACTCTCATTCACAATGTAGATGTTCACATCGATCGTAGGTGGTTCCATATTACAACCTTTTTAAACAAGGTTGCAGATAAGATACTAAATCACTTGCAGCATATAAGGAGCTTTCGTCTCGTGTCTTCATGTGATGGAGAGCATGATAGTTGTTGATATATACTTGGTACCATGATGTGTGTGGACTGATCTGATTCCACATTCGGAACAATTTCCCTGTTTTTTCGACAGTGGAACGGTGATGAGTTTGTGTATGAAGCGGTTAATACTTTACCATCATGTCTGTTGAATCAGTTGGAGAAAGTCACATTCAATTACGATCGGTGTGGCTTGTCCACATTTAAGATGGAGAAGTTCTTGTTGAAGAATGGACTAAAATTAAAGACTGTTCATGTTGACAAACTGCAGAGCATGACTAGAAATATATCAAAGGATGAACTTGTTGAGTTGTTTTCAACATTTCCTAAAGGTTCTGCGGCCGCAAAATTTGCCATCTTGTAGATATTTGTCTCTATTTTCTTTACTCAGTACTATTCTGTTTAGTGATTACATGCATGGACGTCTGGTGTTTTAAATTGCAATTTGATATCTAATTAGCTTCTCTTATTCCATTATCAGGATCACTTTGTGTTGTCCTACTTGCAGATTTTCTCAAATATGTTCCTTTGATTTGGACAAAAATCGTGAATTAAAATGGATCGGACAATCCTTTAAATTTTAGATTTTTTTTTAAAGAGTTTTAATCAAACTCGTCACGATTTTAAAACTTTGGACTAAAACTGCCATGGCTAACAACTGTTAATACTACTAAACTTGCGAGAACCAAAATATGATAATAAGGTTTCCGGTTAAGTAAAAAACTACTAGTGAGATGTTGTCAAAGACACCAAGCCTCGACCGTCGACACATGCAGATGCATGCAGTCTTCTTTCATGAGTCAAATAGTGCACAAAGATGCTTTGATTAGTTAATTAATTTATTCCCATGAATTGGAGAATATATCACATTCAGACCAGTCCAGGAAAGGAGGAATGAATGAACAAGGACCACAGACTATTGCTTACTTCAAGATTCAATACTTGCTAGTCAAATAAGTAAGCTTATAATATAAGAATATTAATTATGCTTCAATGTAATAAATAAATAAATAATATATATAGATTTCTATATAGTATCAGTCAAAATAAGTCAAATAGTAGTATGTACAGTTGCTGTGAACATTCATAGCTATTTCTCATCGACAAGTTAAATATTCCCTAGCTATATATCTCTTGTCAGTTGTCTATATATATATGCTATCAACACAACTAAACAAATACACATCCAAACAACACTAGCTATATCCCTAATTACTTGAGCAGCAAATATATATAGTACTATAGCTCATAACTCTTTCTGTTCATCAATCAATTCATGGAGTTCAAGTCTATGAACAATGCTAAGATATACTTGGCTGTTATACTACTGCAGTTTGGTTTTGCTGGTTTCGCCATTGTTGCCAAGTTCGCTCTAAATGGTGGAACGAGCCATTTCACCTTCGCAGTCTACAGAAATGCCATTGCTGCTCTCGTTTTCGCTCCATTTGCATTGGTCTTGGAGAGGTATATATATACTGTACACATTTAGTTTATTTCTCTAATATTGCTATGTATGAGAAACTGATCATCCAGGTATACAACTAATTAATGATTTTGATTTTTTCTTTTCATTTTTCTTAACAGGAAAATCAGGCCAAAAATGACATTCAATGTTTTCATCAAGATCATGATACTTGGCCTACTAGAGTGAGTAACTTTAACTATCTATGCATACAAAACCACACTGACTATTATGATTACATCTTGCCATTTAAGGTATAAATTCATAACCAATTCTTTTCGGTTCTTGCAGCCCGGTTCTGGGACAAAACCTGTTTTATGCTGGGATGAATCAGACAACAGCTACGTTCACTTCAGCAATGTCAAATGTTCTTCCCGCTCTAACATTTATAATGGCTTGGATTTTAAGAGTTGAGAAAGTGAACTTGAAGAAGAGGCACAGTCAAGCCAAGATAGTTGGAACTATTGTTACAGTAGGCGGAGCCATGATAATGACACTTGTAGCTGGACCTCAGCTAGGATTGCCATGGACAAGAACTGATCAGTCAAATGATGCTGCATCTTCTACTAGCGCAGTTCCCCAGAATCCAGTTAGGGGTGCTCTAATGATTGCTGCTGGAAATTTTGGTTATTCGCTGTTTTACATTCTACAGGCCATCACATTGAAGTCCTACCCAGCTGGACTTACCCTCACAACTTTGATTTGCGGTGCTGGAGCTTTGCAAGGCACTATTGTTACTTTCATCATTGAGAGAGGAAACTTAGGAATCTGGGCTATTGGATGGAATGCTGAGCTTTTGGCCTATGCGTATGGGGTAAGTTATTAATTGTGTCCTAGCTAGTCTTTAAGAAATACGAAGTACTTCAAAAGAAGAAAGAAAATTATATGATTCTAACATTAGTGATCATGTTGTAATTGGTGCAGGGAATAATCAGTTCAGGAGTTACATACTATGTTTCAGGAATCATTATGAAGACAAAAGGACCAGTTTTCGTGACAGCGTTTAATCCATTGAACATGGTTATCGTTGCAATTATGAGTTCTTTCATTTTTGCTGAGCAATTGGATGTCGGAAAGTAAGTTTCTAGCTAGTTAGTAAGCTACACTATAGTATTTTCTGAAAACAGGAAATTGCATATATATATATATAACCAACATTATCACTAATCTGATACATAAAAATCTTGATTTGCAGGGTAACTGGTGCAGCTGTGATTGTGGTTGGACTTTATTTTGTGATATGGGGCAAGAGTAAAGACTCAAACGAATCAATTCATGACGAAAGTAGTACTACTTGTTCTGAGCTACCAATTCACCAGAATCTGACATCAAGAAATACCAATACTAGTACTGATCAGGTCTCGAAAGGTAACGATGCAGAGGATGTAAAGACAATTTCCAACAACGACGATATGGTTTAGCTGACTGATATTTGTTACTTGTAAACTGGAGGTCCAGAACAAGTTCTGATCAAGCACCCTTAATAATTCAATTAGCAAGGCATATACTATAAGAGGTGTTGTGTACTGTGTAGAAGATAAGACCATTCTTTTATTCTTATGTCAAAATCATTTCATTTTACTCTCTTCCCAAACATGTACAGGAGAGTAATTAATCAAGTGCTTCTTATAATAATTTTTATATACCACATGTCAAAGCTTCACTATCAAACCGTTCATATAGTTTCTTGCATTTCTAGACTGATAATTGTGAAATTCTTGAATGAAGAAACTCATTTGCATTGAGTGTGCAAAATGAATGATTTACAAGAGAACTCCAGCTCTGTTTATAAAGAGCAAGTCTGTTACAATAAAGAGTGTTTGATCTATTAACTTGGGCTACTGCCGTCTCTAAGTGAGAACTCCAGCTCTGCTTATAATTAAAGACCAAGTATGTTGCAAAAAAAGTGTTTGGTTGCACTAGTTTGTTTGCAGGGCTCATGTCAAGCCTTACTGTTGGCCTCATGTCGTCAGCCTAGTTGATATCCAAGTCCTCATTAAAGCCGGTCAGCCCCAGGACAGGATAAACGCTGGTGCATAAATTGAAGAATTTATTTTTTCATTACAAGGTACAGCAATGTGAGATTTGCCTAGAAAGTTAAAGATTTTGCAATTAGTAGAAAACCTCCCTCGCATGGGTATTCCATAGGAGTGTGTACGGAGTAGCAGTTCTTGCTATCCTCAGGCTGGCCGGCTTTAATCGGGATCAACAAAAACGGAGGGACATGACGCCAAGAGTAAGGCGCTCACATAAGCCTTGCAGAACAAACCAGTGCCACAAATATGACAGAAGTATTACCCAGAACAGGGTGTCAATGAATGCAGTTGAGTTTCCTTTGAAGGTGTATATTTTTTCAAAAATTGAATACATTATTATTTTTCAGATAAAAATAATAGAACCTTGTTAAGATCAAAACAGGTATCTATCATGCAACCAAACAATCTTCTTTGTAAAAAACTCAAGTAGCCCAAGTTTATAATTATATTTTTGAGTTAAATTTATGTTGCTCTAAGATTATGCCTGAAAATTACCTCATATAACTCAATACTCATGAATTCAAGTACAAAAATGAAATCATCCTCTTTCACATGGATCATTAATAGCTTGGTAATGGTTTATGTGATCTATATCAGTAATGCGTTGGTACTGATTTTGGATTTACAAACATCACAACAAAATCGGTCAAGCTATATTACAAATATCCCCACTGTGATTGGTATTGTGTATGTACAAAAAGAGGAAAAAGAAAAGACTACTAAATGTAGTACCAACAATTGAATCTGCAATCTACTACAGTATATCCTACTCCATTTCTTTGCTCCAGTTAGTTGTATCCAAGTCAAATTGGAGTATTTACTACACTAGAGGTTGTGTAACAAATCTGCCGTAGTTCAGCTGTCCAAAACGAAACAAAGCCGAAGGAACGTTGCAGGTGCGCTATACATCATATACAGGTAACCGGTCTTCAATAGAGACTCGGCAAATTGGGCACTTCTTACATTTATCGGAGCAAGTGCTGTACCAAATTAAACAGTAATATGCCATAAAAGTAAGCATTCAAGTAAAAAATAGAAAAAATACTACTGATCTTTTCAGTCAAAAGCACACCATACCTGCATAAAACACGATGCCTACATGGAAGTAGTACTATACTGATCTCTCCCTCGAAGCAGACTCTACACAGAATTCTTTCCTGGAAAGCATGGCAACTTATGGTGAGCCTATGGATGATATATGAGGTGAGAATTGTAATGCAGTAGCAATAACCTAGGTTATAACAGAGTTAACTGATTCTTTTAAACCAAAAAGAAGGTTTCTCAGCAAGTTCATAGGTTCTCTTCCAAATGAAGCTAATTAGGGGGTAGGGGCGTAATAGAGTTTCAGAAAACAAAATTAAAAAGAAATAAACAGCAAAAAAAAAAAGTGGTGTGGCTCTATAACAAGAAATATTGGCATTAGGCAGAGAATGTTACATGATGCAGTCGCTCATACTCCTGCTGGCTGAATTTTGTAATTTCAGTTTGCTCACCAAGTGCTGCTTGAAGTCTCCAAACCTGAAGATCAAGAGAACGGGCTAAAATTAAATATGAAAGTTTTTTAATAATCCTCACGGAAAAAAAAAGTGCTCACAATTACCTCCTCGGCAAGATCTTTCTTTGGCATCTTCTTCACTATCTCAGGCGAATAACCACGAAAAGTGTTGTAACTGATGCACTAGAAACAATTTAATAAGCACACTAAAGTTGTCTCTCATAACAGAAGATCAACACACACACACACTATAACTTCTCCACACAACAATTTTAAAAAAATACAAAACCCAAAAATTGAATCACTGCAAAGAAAAACTAGCTCTGAGCCCAACCTGTCCAAGAAAAGACATACAGTAACAACATATGTTGACATTCTGAATTATGAATGCATTATTTCGCATTGATTGTAAACTTGATTGTAATCCAGTTGGAGTCTTATTTTACCACAGGATGACACTGCCTAAAACTTTAGAGCTATTATGTACTGAGTCCATGCAGCCGTGAAAGAAATGTAGTGGTTGACTGTAAAAAGGGAAGGGGTTGTAGTAGTAATAATATTCCATGACTCCGTCTAAACTTGTAGTAAGTTCATATACTACAACTGCATTTACTAGGAGCAAAATTCAATTATTGATTAAAAAATTGGCCTCTCGATTTTCTTTCTGTCGTTTCATCCTTTCCGGTTTGGCCATTATGCATTTATATTAATCAAGTATTTCCACATATAGGGCCTATCAGCAAATAATTCACCCCAGAATGTATTCGATCTCCAATAAAATCATAAATCCATGAGCATTTAACTCACACGCTATTTAACTAACAGGTTATTATTATAAGGTGTATTCAACTGATATTTGAGAAGCAAGGATGTAAAAGTACAAACTCGTACCCTGAGGCCCCATCATGGTACAGGCGGGCCTGTTCCTCTCTACTTGTTTCATCAATTGACCACCAGCCCAGCAGCCTAACAAGGAAATTTACAAGTGAAGTCAGAGCAAGAAACAACTACACTGAAGACCTTTCTAATAAGTATGACTTTTAGTTTCAACGTTACCTCGACCCATGGTGCAGGAAATCAAATAAGTCACGAATTCTTGAAGAGTATACAAAATATATTCCTCTACCAGCTTCACTTCTTAACAAAAGAACAATTTTCTCAACTAATCTGGATGTAGCAAACAAGACTCCAACTCCTTGCAGTAGAAAAATAGGAGAGAATAGAACTGGGAGAGTCAAATTTCTAGCACTTGGTGGTGTTCCCTGATCCAAAACACCTTGGTAGTAAGTTGATTAAACACATGAGAGAGCCAGGGTTCTAACTGCGTAGAAATTTAAACACAAAATCTAGATCAGAATGGATACCTCAAGTTTCATGCAGAGAAGAATTTCGAAGCCAATAATCGGGATTTTCATTAGATGGCCACCAATGTCTTCTAAACCGCACATTCGATCTCGAGAATTATCCTCAGATGAAACTAAGCCATTGCTCCAGTCAAGATATCTAATTGTAGTAGAAGACGAGCTTTCTTCTCTTGTCCTCGAGTTTCTATGGATCACAGGGTTAGACCATTTTGTGCAGACAAGAAATGCAAAACACTGGGCAATCCTATAGAAATACAAGACAAGAAAATTGTCAAACATGTGGAATACCGATGCCATGGCACATGGAAAGCGAAGGTGAAAGAATTCTAAATTTCAAGAATACCCATAATTTATGAACAAGTCCCACCAGCCTAGAGCACCAACATTACCTGCAGTGCAGAATTGTTTACAAATAAAGCACAACAAAAGAACTAATATGGCCAGCATAACGGTAGCAAAATGAAGGTAACAGAACAATCGCGTCAGAAGCGAGGAAATACTAATTCAGACTTGTTACAAAATAATCTCACCAGAATCCTCAAAGTTTGTTTACTACCAACGTAATGGAGCTCTGTAGAATGCTTTTGCAAATTTTAAATATAAAGGCTGGTACATGCCGATACAAGAATAGCTTTCAATAAGACCGATGCTCCTAGAAATAATAATCGAATAGTGTCTGAAAATGAGTGAAACCTTAGAGCTCACTTTTAGAAGAACTACCGAAACTGATATCACGTAACAAATAGGACACATTTTATTGACATGACCACCTGATTTTGCAAATATATACATGGAACATTCGTTTGTGTAAGTTCAGGGGCCTTGTCACAGCCTGTTGGAAACTTAGTATGATAAACTCTGGCTTGAGGGTGCAACTTTTTCATCCAAAAAATGTTCAGTGAGAAGAAATTATGTTGTAGAGTTGCTTTATAAACCACATTATAGTAGAAATACTAGAGGATCACAAGTCCCAAGAGAGAAGGAGCATTTTTATTTTTATTTTTTTTGAAATGGCAAAAAAAAGATACACGACAACAGCACTGTGTCTTACCAATTCCTGACTAGTAAGTGCTTTTAGGAATTCAAGTGAGGCAATATGTTGCTTCATTTTATTACACTTATAGCACCAACTAAAGACACACGTAAAGAACCCCAGTCTTCCCTAATCGCTTTTGCCCAAATGCCCAGATATCTTAGTAAAGCGAGAGCTACATTACTTTTCTGCCTATTGTGCATTATTGTGTCGAAGACTCAATCAGAATCATTGGGTTCTTGTTGAAGCTTCAGAAAGCATAACAGAGTACCATGTAAGGTAACATTACAATTCTCATTTCTCATATTTCCAGTTCTGAACTTTGGACACATCCATAGCAATACAGCATATGCAAGACAATCCTCCCGGGGGGGGGGGGGGGGGGTTGTTGGAAGGAAAATCATAGGGTAGCAGATTTGGTCAAAGAAATATTACCAGACAGCTTCAGGAGAGTAAAGACTGTAGCCGCAATGAAGAAAAACATTGAGATGGCCACCCAGAAATGCTGAACATAATAACTTGACATCAATTACAGCATTCAAAGTCTAGTAATTTAATTTGCAATAGATGTAGGCAATATCCATACCATAGGATATCAAAGTTGCAAATGTAACTCATATGCCCTAATCCTACCAAGGTGAACATTGCTAGATGTGCCATGAGGCCTTGCAGAATTATATAATGTATGAGGTAAAGTCAATTAGCCATAGAGTAAGATAAGTTTCATCTTCCATCTGATTTATCATAAGTAGGTGTGTCTCAAAGTCTCCTGTTTTGAGATCTACCATATCCTTGCTAATATGATGACAATAAATCCCATTATATACCGCCCACAGAACCCAAGGGGTCCATAGTTCAGAAATCATTTTTAGAAAGATGCAGATTGTGTAGAGTGTAGACCTTTATCTTGAATAGCAATATGGTAACATTTCTAATAAGCACATGTCTAAAATCACATTCCCACCCAGACTTGATATAGCATGTTTAGGCATGCAAGAAGCATCAGATATGGTTGGACGAATGTTTGTTAAATAAACCAATGCACAGGGTCTATTAGCAAGGAACTGACTTATTAGCAGTCAGATATTACGTCATTGAAACGGTAAAGATTAAAACCCATCTTAACATCCATTTGGCCAAGTCAACAGTTAAATCCAATAAAAATGTTCTGGATTTGTAGATAAACTCTAAAAAGTTGTTTCCAGATTCTGGGACTGAAGCACATATATAACTTTCCACTTTATTATCCCATCTTTCACTTCAAGCCAATAAGTTATTTCATATTAAGGGGTGCCTTAAATTAAATTGTTTCATTCCATTAGCAGTCATCTCAATTTATTCATAACAGAGTAGTAACAAACTCAATCAGAAAACATAATGAGAGCTTCCAAAAAAAATAATAATAATAAATAAATTCCCGGATTTTAAATTTGAAGCCCATCTGGTACTCCTTCACTTAGTATACTTCTAATTTATGTTCCATCTTTTTCATATTATAGATATAGACTGCCAACCTGCTGTTTTATGAGTATATAGAGAGATTGAATTCATATGGTTGCCAAGTCATAAAAAAAATTACTAATAAATTGCAATAAGAAAATGAAAAATACAAGTAACATTGGTACGATAAACAACTTATTTGTAGCACTTCACTTATTCTCTTAACAAAAACTTACAGGTAACGTCTCCCATAATGCTTCATCGCACATGCTTTCATCATCTCCTGGCAACAAAGCCTTGCACATTCTGTATCATCAATACAAATACGGAAATGAGCTCCAACTAATCTTGGCAATACAAACTTTGATAAAAAGTATTCTTCAATGGCCACCATTCCAGGATAATCATAGATTATAGAGACTTGTTAAACGAAGAGAAACCTCCAATCGGGATGCTTTTATGTTACTCATTTATGGAGATCGAGCACACGAAAGTGAGTACAAAATCTTTATTCACAATTTTATCTATTTGAGAATGGTAGTCCCGGGTTATTAAGGAAATTGTAAGGGTGACAATCAGATAAGTACGTGCTACAGGTTCAGTATACAGATCATTTAAATCTATTGTGATAAAACAATACACTGAAAGTAAGTCCATCTAAGTAAATGCATACCTAATATTATCAATAAAGATGACAACTTCAAATGCCAACAATGGAAGGAAGACAATTTTCAGGTTAACAGCAGCAGAGCCAATAACTGCATTGAAGAAATTTGTTAATGAAAGAAAAAAAAAACACCATGGTATGTGAAACAAATGAAATATTATTCTAAAACCAAAGAACAGGGATTATTCATTTGTAGATCCAGAAAGAGGAAGTACTTTTTCATAGGAGCACAATTTACTTGATTTGGTTTGAAATAAGAATAACAGCTACTCAGATAGAGAATAGTTGCCACTAAGCCAAAGTCGATAACATAGTAACAAAGTCAGGAGAGGACTTTGCTTCCTTACCATATACGCTCTCGAGATATATACAAAGAAGCAGTTCGAATGCAACAAGCAATGGCATAGCAACCACTGTATGGCACGGGGCCCACTACAAAGTTCACAAAAGGTGAATAATGAACATTTCACAGAAGGTAAATAAAGAACAAAGACGCAACCTCTACAGGTGACTGGTAGAGTTGAATTATTAGGAACTTATTAAAAATGTAATAATACAGCATAATAGCATACATTACGGTCATGGGGGACTGATGGAGCAGGTAGAGAAAATCTTCCACGGGCGACAACTAAGTGAAACAACCACAGCGGGAAGAAAACAACCCTGCATGTACAAACACATATAAGGGTAACAGCTAAATAAAAGTATGAAATTCATGATCAACGAATAAAAAATCCTAAAGAATCCATACCACCAAGAGCAAGAAACAATGTGATCTAGCTTGAGAACGAGCAAAACCGTGACACACAATAGCAAGGCATGCGCTACAACCTCCTGCAACGCTTTGCCAACTCTTCTCCAGCTCATTTCTCAGTCAGTACCGACAGCAACTCTGTCCAAAACAGGGATATATATAAACATAGTATATATATACTATGTGTTGATGAACTATTATACATGTAAACAATACCGAATTAAGCACGCCATATTCCTCTAATAACATGTGAAAACATACTTGAACCTATTAGTCTATAAACTATAAAGTGATATTTTCCCCCAAATTGAAGGAAGTTATAAACATTACTAATTAACAAACCCTAGCAGCAATTGATGTTAAATTAAACATGCAGTAAATGTGTATATATGCAGGAGAGTGATAAATCAAACACGGAACTAACATAATTAAACATTTCTGATCCAGAAATGGTGTCACGGCAAAGGAAGTGCTTATAACAAACAGCAATTAAGAGTAGTAATAAATTAATAATGATAATAATACCTTGGGCGAATGGCGGTATAGAGTGAAAGTCAAGGAAAATAGAGGAGTGGAGTATGGTATAGATTTTTAGGCGGAATACATGGGGGAAGGGTCAGTCGGAAAGGTTTAGTGATTTGGCCGGAAAATAGTAGTAATAATTAGTGGAGCAGTGATGATGAAAATGGTGGAGTGGAGGAGAATTAACGGGAAGGGGGGTTTCGGTGGTTCTGCAACTTGGTTTCGTTCGTCAAGGGAAACAAAAACAAAAATAGTATAATTATTATTATTATGTGGTGGTTGCCTATTGGCTAACATTAATCTATTAATCCACCTGGACTATCCGACACTCCAACCCATTTCCGTTATGAATTGTTTTTTTTTTCCTTAAAAAAGCAAACAGAAAACAAAATCTTCTTCTTTACAAAAGTTACATGTACAAAACAACGGGCCAATTTCATGTCAATCTCTTCTTACATTTTCTAATTGCACTTGTGTTTCTATTAGATTAAAGTTATTATTACATATAAATTCATAAGGATTTGTTTGAATAGGGAAAGGTGAATAATATGCAGATTGGTCAACAGATTTTGGAAACTTGGAATATAAACGTACTTATTGAACTATTAAATTAAAGACTAAAATGTAATATTATACTAATAAGTCTCAGTCATAAATTAAAACAAAAAATGAATTTGTGAAAGTATGTTATAAAAACACAATGTCCCTATGTGTCTCTATTTTTCATTATAAAATTTTATTAATTCTTTTTTGTTAAAATTTAAAATTTATTAAAAGTCAAATGGAGTTATGAAAAAATCAACAAAATAAATATAAAAAAGTCACTAAGACTGATAGAGTATCTAAGAGGAGGGGGTCTAAGCATAGAGAAGCCTTCCCCAACCCAACCCAAAAAAAAAAAATCCCTATAGTAGTGTATTACTCCTCCTCCTACTCTTCCCTTTAAAATTTTTTGTTTACTATTCTCAAAATAATTTTAAAATTATATCTGTATTCTTTCCTTTTTTCTCTCATCATTGATGGAACATTTTCACCACTATCTCCCGTCACTAACGTGGTAAAATTATGTGGATTTAATATTAAAAAAAATATAAAATTCAGTTATGGAATATTCCGTCACTTATCATATAATGTCAGGGAATTTTAGTTTAAAAAAGAGAATAAAACAAAAAAAGAGCCCCAAAAGTTTTAACTTAATTAATAAAATTCAGTATATAGGCTATCGAATCCTCCCAAATCGATCTTCTAGTACGTCACTCCAAGAGCTCCGACAGATCGTCGAAAAGCTGAGACGCCACCGGCTCTCTGTCCACCCGCTTTGAATATTTAATAGATCACGATCGTGGATTAAACTCTTAGTTTCAGTACACGTCTCGTTTCAGAAAGAGAAAATGAATATGAAAAACTAGATAGTAAATAATATTGATCTGAGAGACAACTTTTTTTGTTGCATTGGCTAATTCGACCAACACCATTAAAAATGAGAGCTTAATAATTCGTGATCAGCTTTCGAAAATCTAAATATATTCATCGGACAAATCTTCATTCAAATAACCTTCAAACATTATTAACTAAAGTACTGATAAACTTACAATATTAATAGAAAGGGTTACAACTTACAACAAAACAAATAGTGTCAAGTGTCAACGCTCGGCAAAACCTTGATTAGCACTTGCATGCGGTGCAAGCCGAGAGATTCCACTAACTACCATCATATTATAAACTCTACCCCAAATAGCTTCTACGAAATTTTCATTCTAGTTGTCCCAATGGATAGCCTCCACGTGTCAAGAACAACTTCTGGTAAACATGAAGCAAAGAAGGCTTGCACAGAATGAGACCAGTAAGGGATGCACCTGCAGGCTCCACGGCCTATCGACTTAACCGCTGCTTCAACATAATTTTCAGGTGATGGTACGAATATTGATGTTTTCTCTACAAATGCAACTTGAGAAGCCATTTTGGTCGAAACATATAGGGGTACCTGATCATCATCATTATGTAAAACATTTCTTTATAAGCTTCTAGGTGTAAGAGAAATAAATATAAAAATAAAATAATTTGACTTCTAAAGTGTTGGAGAATTAGCTTTAACGAGTTACGTGGAAAATCAATACGGACTTCGCTTTAGTGGGCCGTAATTTTTCATGTTATTTAATTTAATTTGTTATGAAGATGATTGTAGTGACAGTATATATAAGGCATATGTGAGTGAATCAGTTTTTATTGTAAATGATAAATCGGATGAAAGTGGTATAGTTACGACGCTACGTTCTATATTGGAATAGCAAGACACCTAAATGATTTTTAAAAATGGATGAAAAATGGATACGTACACCGTAAAAAAACTAATCTGCATAGTTTAGTTTAACTCCATATAATAAACTGAAGACAACAGAATTGAATAAGCCATGCATCTAAGCTAACATTGAATAATCAATTTTTATATGATAGTATAATATTACGGCCGAAAGTATTGTACAATTAGATTACCTGACATTGGACATCTATCCCATGTTGCTTGTACTCCACATACAAGCTTCTTGAAAACTGATCAACATACCTGCATATGTCAATGTTTAAAAAGTCAGACCAAACAATTTTTTTACATTGTCAAAGCTATTATATAGATGATGTTTATATGCCATTAACTTATTCTATATTATGCTAAACATGCTCTTAAATCTTAACCATGAATCCATTATTATTATGTGGAATTAACATTGCTTACTCAATTAGCTCGAACAAGGTTATATATATAGAGATTCTTACGCTTTTGTGGCAGCATAGATGGCATAAAGAGGATGAGAAGGCACAACAACAGAAGCACCAGAACCAATATTAACAATGGCACCTCTTTTCCTTAGCAACATTCCCTTCAAAACAGCTCTTGTCACATAACAATGGCACCTCTTTTCCTTAGCAACATTCCCTTCAAAACAGCTCTTGTCACATAGCTAGTACCCTCCACATTAACCTTTACCAACTTCATCCATACACTCTCATCCACCTCATGGAAATACATCGCTCTTGGATAAGTCACCCCAACATTGTTGATCAGAACACCAATATCAAGATCCTCAATCACCTTCTCCATTTCGCGCACCCCCTGAACAACATCTTTAGAGAAATCGAGCTGGAATACCTTGATCTTCAAGTAAGGGTACTTGCTTAGGATTTGGGAGCTAACTTGTTCTAACTTTGTCATGTTACGGCTCACCAGGACTAGGTGTAGACCCATTTGGGCAAGTTTGAAGGCGAATGCTCTTCCTATTCCATCTGTCGAACCGGTAACCAACGCCCACGATCCGTAGATTCTCAAGTCTTTGGGTTGTCTTAGGAAGGTGTTGAAGATCCATTTCAGGAACAAGATGGAGTTTTTGATGAGCAGCAAGAGACCGAAAGATGAGAGAAGGGCTACCCATGAGGGTTGTGTTTTTAGGACATCAAGGTAGGTGGGAACCATTATTTTGAGCCCAGTTTCTTAAAGGATAATAGCATGTGAAGCTATTTGTATATGATTTCAAGAATTGAATGAATGGCTGTCTTTCTAACTGTTTCATTAATTGGTGGTAAAAATACTTGCAAGTACTCTGAGAGTTCCTCGAGCAATAACTTTTGCATGATCTAACGGCTTATAGTTATAGGTATAGAAAGTCTACTTTGTGTGGGAGTAAAAATATGATGTGCTTCAAATGTTGGTGGTACAAAGTGAAAATGAAAAATGTATACGGAGTAGAAACTAATCGGACAAGGGAGTTTATTTTAATCATAATCCTGAGATGGAATCTAAATAAGAAATTAACAACACATTCAACAAAAAAAAAAACACTATATATCATTCTTCTTTAAATGTTTATAAGTAATATACTGTCAGTATTATAAATATCATCTCCCTATCTGAGTCACTGCAAAAACTTTACATAAAGCATTTGGTTAATTTTTGGGAGTAAGTCATCATCAGGGACAATGAGACTATACCTAAATTTGCCTCCCCAAGAGAACGTCAACTTCTCCGAATTTCCATATGCGTCTATGCATCAGACCTAGATTAGGGATTGGGGAATCTCGTGGCGTATTGAAACAAAAAAAAGAATACTAGGCCTGTATGTTCGACATGAATCTTATCAAGAAACAGTTTGAGTCACTTTTACACAAGCATAACATACTCTGATTATTGTAGATCGGAATGTTGACGGCTGTTACTGGACTTTGTTGGACTATGTTCTTGTTGAAAAGGGTCATCCGTGCAGTGAACCGAGCTCAGCCTATGAGAGTAATCCCAACCACTAAACTGTTCCAGCTGCTCGTCGACTGCATGCATCCTGGCCTCTTCTTTTAGCTTCATGAAGAATGTTGACGACCAATACTCATTCGCCAAGTTCTTCAAATCATGCAAGTACATCAGAAGAGTTCAGTTGCAGAAAAAGCAGAGTCAAATCAAACAAGCATTTACGAATGTCACTAACCATTTTCATCAGGTGCAGTAACTCATTTGATGCATTCTTGAAGAGATTAGGATGTGCTAAGTTAAGAGTAGATAGTATTTCTTCTCTGCAACGATGAGATATATTCACCTCCATTACGGCACCTGGATATACAGATTTAAGCAAAAACACAGTTTAGTAATATCGAGCGCCAGCGAATTTTTTAACATTTTAACAAGAATTCCAAATTAAGTGTCTGTGAGCAAATATGAAAATTCAATCTATAAGCATGAGTCTAGGTTACTTAGTAAACATGTACAATAACGAATAATTCATATGAGACAAGGAGATTTGGTGGAATATTTCTGAAAAGCAGCAGGGGAGCTTTTTGCTGAAACATAAAACATTGGGAAACTTGCACAAGTTACATAAAGTACAAGGGATTTGGTGCTGTATCATCACCCAGAAACTGTAAACTTGAGAAAACTAATGTACCTGGAGCAATATATTTGTCAATAATATGTCGAGCCATGTAAATTCTCCTCACATGATCATCAACAGGAATTCTGTCAAGTTGCTGAACCTCCTCATAAAAATGGACACACTCCCCGGCCAAACAGCTGCATTACCAAAAACACATGCTTCAAACAAAAATATGACAACAAAAATATACAAGTAGTATAATCAAACAGAGGTTGGCACCTCTCTGCAAATTCCATGAATGACTGACAAAATCTTCTGTCAAGAAGAAGTCTATCCAGAGGTTCGTTAGGATCCACCCACTTAGTTGATTTCCTTTGTGATACATTGACCCAATCAGGTATACCCAGTGCCCGGCCCATTGTTCTATTTTCATGGTTGCTTTTTTTCGTTAAGCTCATTAGCGAAACAAGAGGTTGCGATATCGATACAGAGAAGAATGCTAGCACAAGGACACTTGTCTGAGGGAGAAATCAGTAATGAAGAATAACAGGACATCAGTTAGAGGCAGAAGGATCTGGTTCATCTTAATAATGAAGAAGCCAATAATGGCATAGGAATTAAAGTTGGACTTAGCCTTACCGAAATTAGCAATAAAGATCTTGAGACTATTTCAATCACTGAATTATCTTCGTGAATCTCATTCATAATGAAAGCAACCACCCATATTCCTTCAGATAAAAGTAGAAAAACCATGAGGGAACTAGAAAAGCAAGAAGGTAAATTACTAATGACTAGACATATGATAAAGTTGGCTAAATCAGAACATGGATATTTGTAAAGAAAATAAACACTTGGGGTGCTGTTTCTGATTTTAACTAAATGATAGACTGATATTATGTCAAACCTCAGGGTTGCCGTTGATTTTATCCTCATTCTATTGAGGCCGATCTATCAAAATATGAATGGAAAGGAGAGATGATCCATATTGCGGTGATATTAATGTAATCACTTTTGAATGAAAATAAAATTGTACCAATGCAACAACTGGATACTAATATTCCCCTCCAAAGGTCCTTGAGTTCATGGAATCTAAATTCCACATGACGAACAGCTGCTGTGAAACCAACCAAAGTAGCAACATATGTTGCATGAAGGCACAAAACTGGGATGATCCAGTGAGTCCCCATATGGCAGCGGAGATTAAGAGGTTTCTTCATGTGAATAACTACAAAAAGAAAAACAGAGAAATTTCACACAGTTCAATAATAGTACTATACAGAGGGATGATTTCTAACTTCTAAGACATGAGCTTTTCTGGAAATGTAAAACATGGGGTGACACGTGCAAATAAATGTTGACTCAAGTTGCTCATATACATTAAATTCATATTACCAACATTAAATCTAAAATAAATAAGCTGATTACGAAAACTCGAAAGTCTTTCCTATTACACGTGCCTTCTCTAATTCTACAACTGCACGGCAATGTTACTTATTTTTCTATAAAACTATATTCTTGGCGTCTACACCCCTGAATGTTGTACAGTGTTCACAAATAGGAAAGTAAGATATCATTGGAACATTATTAAAGAAAAGCATAAGTAGACATGCACTGTCAGAGTTACTGATTGTTACATGTTGCGCCAGCAATCCAAGGCAAGAGAACTAGGGTAAGAACTATGTATGATCGAATAGGTGGCAAACGCCTCCTGTAAAACAAATACCGGTAGGGTTAAAAGTGAAAATGAGTAAGATGGCAGACAAAACTTTGTAATCATGAATCATAGAGATTGAAAAATCTACAAATAAGCAATCTGTGCCTGTGCATCTTTATTGTAGTTTGAATTGAAATAGGGAAATAATTTTAGAAGATGGGTGTCACACTATGCCTGCACACTTTTTGTCTTCCCTTTTACCATATAGGGCCTCCCAATTAATATTGCTACAAGATTAGCCTCTGAAAGACTTAAAATAGATCAAAATAGTTGAAGATAAATTTCCTTTCAGGAAGTTTTACTACGCGCATGTGTGGTCAGTTTATTTACAAACACCAGAAAATTTTCAATTTTGAAATTCTCCAACAAAAAACCCACCATTTTCCAGCTATTCAGAAAGATATACTTACTTCATGAATATGTTATACAATTGATAAGCCTGTACAATACGACTGCTCAACAGCAATCCAAATCCAAATGGACCTTCAACCCAAACTGAGGAAGAAACATCACAATTATTACCAAATGGCAGTTGAAATCAGGAAGTAGGCAAATTTATTTGAAGAGATACATCAAGAAAATTCCTGAGGTAATTGCATTGTAATGCTAGCTTACCAGCCCATATATAACAAGAGCTCCACCAATCCCGCCTTCTAAACCTCAAAAAACCAGTGGCCATCTGTCACTCGCATATAATACAAAGAAGGATAAAGTTAAAATCAGAAGCCCAACAGAAGAACTGAAAGTATCTCAGGAGTAAAAGTCAAAACAAAATTTACCACAATCGATGATAAAAGGTTGAAGCTGGCAAAAACTTGTATCGCCACAAGCCAGAAACTACTGCCTTTAGGCCGTGGAATCTTGTGAATAAGATAAGGAGCGGCAGCCTTTGACAAAAGCCTGCAACAACAAAACTTCATTTTCATCCAAACATAAATGTAACAACCTAGATAGAACCATAGAGTACTTTCATGTGACAAGAATAAGTAGAGCTTGGATGGAATCCTACTCCTATACTGCCCTGCTTAACTCATCAGCCTCTACCTAATTGCAAAGCTCCACCAACCAAATGATCAGCCCCAGTATATTCCAAATGAAAATTTCATGGACTTTACATTATTCAAATTTCATACTTCCACTAAGTTGACCTATCCATGGGAATAACAAGAACATAACTTTAGCCCAATTTGAGTAAGCAATTAAGCCTTATCACCTAAATCATTACAGTGAAAAAAGAAAGGCCATGACTTGAAAATTCTAAACAAGTAGCCCATTATCAAGAACTGAAGTTACTGAACCATGAATCCCACTTCCCAATTTTGTTCCCTCCCACAACAGAAACAATAGAATAAAAAACAATAAAAAAAGTCATGAAGCATAATATGGAGCAAAGATTTTAGAAAATTTCAACAAGAAATGAAGTTAGAAAAGATAGAAACATTACAGGATCATGGAGATAATAGAGATGGAGATGGCAACATAGTCGCTGGTACAGCTTCCATTTACAGCACAAGTCGCCATTTTCGGAGGTGAACTAACTGCTTCTTCTTGCTTGGATTATAATAGCTCACCATGTGTTTGTCGAAATGTCGCATACCTAGTAAAGTACAGTCCGTAGAATACAAGTCACCATAGACCGATCACGTGCTTTTGACCCTTGTGTGTGGTGTGGGCGGTGTGGCGATTTCAAGATTAACAACGTTTTTAGGGGACAAATTTAAAAGCTAAGTCTTAATTGAGTAAGCAAAAGGTCGTCTCTGATCTGACTTGGTGACTGATTATTGGACCATCCGATTTGATTGAGGATAAATTTCATATAACAACCCTAATAATCTTCTTATTACAATTAGGTTCCTATCATAAACATTTTATGTTCTCCCTCCGTTCCAAAGTAATTGCACAATTTGATCTTGGACACAAAAAATAAGTAGAACTGTAGAAGAGTCAAATATTGAGTCATATTGCTAGTGGAGTTGGTTTTACTATGTTGGATGATATTGTAGCCAGTCAAATAGATTTATAGAAATGAAATGAAATGGTGCAACTCTAAAGGGACGTCCAAAATGGCAAAATGGTACAACTGTTATGGGAAGGAGAGGGTGTGTACTTATTGACTTGACCAAAGTTACGTGTAAATTTATACCCTCAATCCTAATTCTTACTTCCTTCATCCACCAACAAGCTATTGTGATGTGTGTGTATTTTAGTGTGGGTTAAGCCTTGAATCCAGCACCGAGTAATCGTCAACATTTCAATACCAGGAAGTCTTCTTCCTAAGCACTGCGTTGGGTTCTGCAAATTTTCCAGATAAATACCGTATATTGGATAGTGTCTTTGCCAGATAAACATGTAATTTGTCCAGTAAATTTTTTCCCCTATCCCCTAGTTTGGTCATACAAGGTGTCCAACAAACTATCTAATAATTAAGTACAACAATAATAGTCGCATACGGTGGGCGCCACTTTACCAGATCGAATGAGAATACACTACAAGAAATCAGCCATTTAGCGACGGATGGGTAGATACGTATGCGATCCGTCGCTATTTAGCGACGGGTCGCTACTCTTAGCGACAGATAAGGACGAACTGCGCTTTAAGTTCAGTTCGTCCTTGGAAAGAGCCAGTCCGGCTCCAATTTAGCGACGGATGATTTCTATCCGTCTCCAAATGAGGGACGGATGAACTTATCCGTCGCCATGTTGGTTGACCGGACTGGTAATTTTAAAAAGGAAAAAAAAAATAAAAATAAAAAATAAATATATAGCGACGGATGGTCACATCCGTCGCTATATACTTATATACATAGACGTCGTCTCCTTCTTCCCCATTTCTCCCTTTCACCATTTTCGGTCCCTTCGACTTCTCCCTTTCGCCATTTTCAATCTCAGCTCAAAACTCAACCATTCCAACCAAACTTAAGCTCAAATTGAAGCCCATCCAACAAGGAGTAAGGATCTTCATTCAATTTTGAGGTTGTTCGGAGGTTTGACAGGTAATTCACTTGAACCCTAGATTTTGGGATTTTCTAAATTTTGCTCCAAATTGTTGCAATTAGCTTGTTTATTGATTGAATTTTGTTTCTGTTTTTATGACAAAGCATCCCACCACAAAAACGGACTGCCGCCGCCTCCACCTCGCCGGACCGCCGCCTCCTCTACCTACCTTCTTTTCCTCTACATTTCACTGTGAGTAACCTAAATCCTTATTTTTTTTCATTTCCAGTTATTTTTTTCCCTCTCCATTTCCAGTTATTTTCTTCATCTCCATCTCCAGTTTACTTAGTTTACTAAATTTTATATTTCTTGTTAATTAGGGTTTAGGATTTCCTGATTGAATTTTTTAATTTAGCAACTTGTTAATTTAGGTGTGATGATGATATACATGTACATATATTAGTTTGGAAGTGTTGGATTAGGCTTACATTGGGTGATGACTAATACTATACGTTTACTGTCGATCAGTAAACTTTTTATTGGTTTGCACCCATTTGTAAGCCTTACTGACATTTAAGCAAATTGATTGTATTTAACTGAACACCCATTGTGTTGTGAATGATTGTAGTAGGCAGGCACCGTAATAAATGAACTTTATTTCCTGGTATCCATAGAGTAAACATTACAAATTTTCCTTGCTTTCCGAGTCCTCGTCTATACTTATTAAGTGACAACTTATTAAGTGACAATAAGTTAACTAACAATCAAGTGTAGTCGGGGTCTTGAAAAGCAAGGAAAGTTTGTATTGCGGTAATCATGTCATGCAAGGAAATGTTAGTTAAATATGATTTACATGTATAAAAAATACAATCACATTGGCCTTCGAGCGCACCATCATTTCCGAGTCCTCGTCTGTACTTATTAAGTGACAACTTATTAACTGACAATAAGTTAACTAACAATCAAGACAATGAACGTCGATGGTCAAGCACAACCCCAGGGCGGCGACGATGGTCAAGCACTGCCCCAGGGGCGGCGACAATGGGCTGCCTGTCTTGTCTGTTGGGCAGGGTTCCATGTAAGTTTTGTACTTAAAGTTTGTATTTAATTGTTTTTATATATAGTTGTGGGTATCCATAATTATTTTTTTTAATATGTATTACAGGTTTCACCCGCCTGAAGCTAATAGAAAGTTGGGTAATATCATCCGTAGAAGATTTCATACGCTTCCAGAGCCAGGGAGTGGGGGTGAAAGGTGGAGTACGCTTCCTATGTCCGCAAAGGAGAAGTTTTTCGAGGAATTGAAGGTACTTTATTTGTATTTAATAACTTTACGTCCGCATTCATGATGTTGGGTAGGCGGCGCCCATGATTATGTTAGACCGCAACCTTAGGTTATTGAGTAGGCGGCGCTCACTAATTAAGTGTAACATTTAGGTAAATTGTGTTTCATTTCAATTATGTACATTGAATATATATTGCAGAACTACTACTATATGCCTCCTGCTCATATGGAGGAGTTGTGGAATGTGTTCCTGGTCCGAGGATCTAGCATCCACATGCATACGATGATGAGAGTCAAAACTGACTGGAGCAAGGAGGGAAAATGACCCCTATGGATTGACACGGCTTCTCGGCCGCTGTGGGAAGCGTACTGGAACCGGGACCCTCCCCTCATCCAGCCGCACCACCATGCTGGAGCTTTGGGTGGGGTGGAGAACGCAGAGGCCAAGGAGAACGCAGAGGCAGAGGAGTAGCTAGTAGTTTTAGTATTTTTAGTTTATGTTCGTACATTGTAGGATTGCATCTCCGTACGTTTTGAGATGCTCGTTTTTTATGTTTATGTTCGTACATTTTAGTATTTATGTATGTACAATTATAGTTTGTTGAATGAAATTTATAGTTTCGTACCGTCAATCATCAAACATAAATCTCTGGCGCATTCAATTTTAACTCGAATAACAAACATTATTTGAAAACAATAACAGAAATTTAAAAAAATAAAATATATATATGTATGTATATATATATATATATATATATATATATATATATATATATATATATATATATATATATATATATATATATATATATATATATATATATATATATATATATATATATATATATATATATATATATATATATATATATATATATATATATATATATATAACACTATCCGTCGCTATTAGCACTTGGACAGGGAAGGACACGTGTCTCATACATTTAGCGACGGTTAAACCCATCCGTCGCAAAATAATAGCGACGGATAATTTATTCCGTCTCCATAATGGTCAACGACCACTAGAGAGACGGATAGGTTTAGGGTTTAGGGTTTAGGGAGACGGATAGGTTTATCCGTCGCTAGAGAGACGAATAGGTTTATCCGTCGCTATTATTTTGTGACGGTTGGGTTTAACCGTCTCTTTTTGTTTTAGCGACGCCACTTTTCGCGACGTCCTATTTAGCGGTGGACAATCCGTCGCTAATCGCCTTTAGCGACAGATCGCGAACATATCGCTAAAATTCGTTTTCCTTGTAGTGATATTTATAGTGTTTATAATTATAGGGTGGTTAATGAGACTTTATCTTGGAAGGAAGTCCCAAGCAGCAGGAAATGGGGGAAAATGTCAAAGGATAGAATATGTTAGAATCAGACGATATTGATATGGTAATAAATAATTGTTATTTATAGTTGGACAACAAATAATTGTTTGGTTCAAAATTAATAAAGACATTGTAAATTATCTTCGGAATGTTAAGCATCACATGAGATTTCTCTATTTGTCAGTATGTGAGTAATATTATTTGTAGGGGCCAAAGCCTAGGGAGAGGCCGGCCTTTCCTAAATCAATGGAAATGTCTGGTTTTTAGCTTACCTTGTCTGCCTGATCGGTCAGACCATTCGCGACATGGTTTTAACTTTTAAGAGGTTATTGTGTGGTTTTAAGTTGTTAGCATTGAAAAAATTTGCTATGATTTTAACGTCATTTGGTGTGAAACTACATTATGATTTTTAGATGGTTTGTTATAAGTTCTAAGCGACAATCATCACAAATATTAAAAAAAATACTATTAAACAAGTCAAAAAAATATGAGAATTACCATTAAAACATCAATGAACAAGTTTACAATACGCTAATTGAAACATTTTAGTCATTACAATGTTGAAATATTAATTGCTTTTTTCGAATAAACTTGTTGGAGAACTTCTGTTTCTTGCCTTTTCTTCTTCAAACTAGATTGGCATCATCATATCACCTGCTTAAAATCATAACAACTCTCGTTACAACCACAACAAAAATACTTGGAACCACACTATGTCCCCTTAAAAAAACATACAATGGACAAATCAAACACAGTAACATTATATAAACTTCTTAAAACCACAACAACAGAAATTAAAACCAAACCAAAATCTCTTAAAAACTATAACACAACAGTAACATGCAACTGAAGTTAAAATCATATAAAAGATGCTTATAACCTTAACATGAGTTCTTAAAACCACAACAAAAAGATATTTATAACCACACCATGTCCATTAAAACCATACAATCGACAATCCAACACAGTAGCATTACATATTTCTTAAAATGATAACAACACGAATTAAAAGCACACCAAAATATCTTAAGACTATAACATCATAGTAACTGAAGCCAAAATCATATTAAAGATACTTACTGTAGAACATTAACACGAGTTATTAAAACCAAAACAAAGATACTTATAACCACATCATGTCACCTTAAAATCATATAATCGACAAATACAACACAGTAGTAATTATATATTTATCAAAACCACAACAACATGAATTAAAACCTCACCAAAATCAATTAGAACCACAACAGCGGATCCATCAGAATATTGCTCGAAAATATCCAATATTCAGATTCCTTCTCTTTCTCATCCTATCACAACGAACACATATTCAAAATATATTGCTCGGAAACATTGCTATTCAAAACTATTCCACTTACATTTACAAGTAAACAAATAGGTGAAAACTCGAATCTAAACACTCTATGAGCTGAATTGTTCGAAAATATCAATATTTAGAAAGAGTCTTAAAACCATAGCGTCCGGTTTTAAAACAACACCAACCAGTCTTAAACCACACTAGAAAACGAGAAATGAGAGAGAAAGTAGATCTAAAGAGAGATAAAGTAGATCTGACTTTGACAGCGATGATGGTGGCGTGGAGAGGCGGGAGTGGTGGCGGCGGAGGTGGTGGTGGTTGAGGCTATGTGGTGGTGGCGGGGCAGTGTGGTGGTGTCTTGGTGTAGTGGCGGCGGTGGTAGAGGTGGCATGGTGGTGGTGGAATGAGGAGTAGAAGAGGAGAATTTTTAGAGAGAGAAAGATGATGGTGAAATGGGTTTGATTTAGGTTTTTTGTCTATTTATACTAAAATTAACTGACCGGCTTTTATTAGCATGATCGAAAATTAGGTTCATTGTACAAAAACCAGTCTTTCCTACTATATAGGAAAAGCTAGCCTCACTATATATTTAGTCTTTGTAGGGTCTACCTAGCAAATTTCTCCAAATGACAGATTTGACTGATTTAATAAGTATATTGTTAATGAATACTAACCAATAGTATTGTTTTTGGATAAATCTTCTATTTTAATTTACAAATTAGATTTTGGCTAATAAATGGTACTTCGATCTGTAGTTAATATTACAGGTTCCACCACTTGTATCTTCTATTTCTTTTTAAATTTGGGGGTTATTAAACGTAGTAGCAATTTTACTAAACGTTGGAAATTTATTTGTAATTTACAAAATGACTCTTATTTTACAAGTATTACAAATAAATCCCAAACGTACTAAATTCATACAAATTATCATAAACAATTGCAAGTATAATAAATTCATCAATTCTACTTTACCACAAACACTCCCTAAAACAAATACAATCATAAATATAAATTATTAACATGAAATGATCACTTTAACAAAAATGATCAAATGATACTTCCGAACTTCCAAAATTGATAAATTTGATACAAAATTCAAGTGTTCCAAAAATTAACATTTAAATTCAACTCAAAAAAAATAAAAAAATATAAAAAAATAAAAAAAATTAAAAAAAATCTGGTGATTAGAAGCAGCCCGTTGGGCTGCTGCTTGTGATTAGAAGCAGCCTAGCGGGCTGCTTCTAATCACACTCTTTTTTAAATAAAAAAAAAAATTTCTTTTTTTTTCCAACCTTCTTTTCTTCTTCTTTTTTTTAAAAAAAAACTTTTTATATAAATTTTTAATTAATTATGCACAATATATATATATATATATATATATATATATATATATATATATATATATATATATATAGAAAATAAAAAAATAGTAAAAAAAAATTTGTAAATTTATAAATTTATAGATTCTTTATTATAAATTTATAAAAGTTTTTTTGGTAGATTTATAGATTTATAGATACTTTATTACAAATTTACAAATCAAGGTGTGAAATGAGTTTGATGATACTTTATTGCAAATTTACAAATCAAGGTGTGAAATGAGTTTTATAAAGCCCCTAAATTTACAAGAGATTTATAAATTTATAGATACTTTATTACAAATTTACAAATCAAGGTGTGAAATGAGTTTGATGATATCTTTTGGTGTGTTCTTCAAATTGAATTGAAATATGTTGATTAGGTTATTAATTTAGGAGCTTGATTTATTTAAGGTGGAATTGTGATGATTTTAAAAGTATTGGGTTAATTTGTAAATTATAAATTTATAGATACTTTATGTAATTTACAATAAATTTCCAACATTTAGTAAATTTATGTTCCGACGTTTTAGAGTCTTGCATCACTACAATATTAACTCAGATCGAAGTACCATTTATCGCCAAAAAACTTGACTTTATCTTCTACTCCTATTTTTAAGGAGTAGTTTGTAGCAAAGGATTAATTAGTGTGACCCTAGATATAATATGTTCACATGTATGAAAAACAATTTAAACATCTGTTCACACATATTAAATTTTAACATCTAATATATACCCTACTGTTATGAATTAGCTTATATATTGAGTTTATGAAGACTAACATCTCTTTCTTTAAACTTCTTTTTTTGTTGTGGGTTGTCATGCAAACTTTATAAAAGGTTATTTAACGGATTAGATATATTGGTGTTAAAATGTGTCCAGTCCGCATTTACGAACTGAAGCGTTCTAAGAGCATGATTAAGCACCAAGAACTGACCACCAGGGGCTCGACCATGCATATAGGTATGTCACATATGCACGGCTCGACCACCTGAGATTCGACCATACGTACAAACATATAATCTGCGTGTGGCTCGACCAACACAAGGCCCGACCTAGTCCAAAGAGGCAGACCCTCAAAGGATGTCACTAAGGATAAGATGGCTATAATGCTAGAGGAACACTCAGAGTACAAAGGGGTCGACTACCGCGCTGGTTGGACCCAAGGAGCCTTGAGACAAAGGTCATTGGAGTCAGGCAAGGCACTACTCGGGACCTAGGGCCCTGGGGCATGACCGACTAGACTGTTCGACTAACCCTAGTCGAGCCCAGGCAAGGTAGCGTTCCAGAAGCTTCCTATGACCCCGAAATGTTCAAAATGTCCTCCAAACCCTAATCTGAGTGATTGGGTCAAGCCCATGGACCTCCTGAAATGGGCTTTGACTAGAGGTGTTATTCGGGCCGGGCCGGGCCAGCCCGCTTTAGCCCGCTACATTTAAGAGGCGGACTGTCGTGGGCCATTTTTAACCGGGCCGGGCTTTTTAAAAGATATTGAGGCCCGGCCCAGCCCATGTGACATTTATAAATGTGACGGGTCGGGCTGTTAACGGGCTGTGCCGGGTTGACACAATTATGCTTTTAAATGGGCTGTTTGCCGGGCCAAAACGTTTATGCTTTAAATGGGCTTCTTGGCGGACCGTCACGTGTATGCGTTAAATGTGCTGCTCGTTTAACTTCTAAATGGGCCATTCAATCTCCTTATTTTTGTAGATTACATTCAAATTGAATAAAAGTAATCAAGCAAACACTTGGTTGGAACTTGTAGCTAAATAACAAGTGCACAACTTAATAATAGTTGATAAACGATGAATAATATCATAGAATTACATTCATAGTAATAATAATAATAGCTGATCGAATGAATTGGTGAAGAAACTACCATGAAAATACTTGCATACTCATTAGTCTTCAACTTCAACTATTCATTTGCATTAACTCATTAACTAAAAGAAGGTATTTATATGTAAACAAGAACATTAAAAAAATATATACTTCCACCGTTTCTCTCTAAATCTTATTATTTGATATTGCCATAATAACTTTGGTTTGTTTAATGAAGAAAATGGGTTTAGTATTGGAATTAGAATGGGCCAATTAAAATTACCAATCCAAATTTATAATATATAATTTTATAATCAGACCAAATACGCGGGCTACACGGGCTAAACGTGACGGGCTGTTACGGGCCACGGGTTGTGACGGTCCCGGGCTGTCACCCGGGTTTAAGTGTTCGCGGGCCGGGCTGTCGCGGGCCACTAGGAGTAAGGCCCATACAACCCACTGCTTTAAATGTTCACGGGCTGTTCCAGGCTCATTTTAAACGGGTTGTTCCGGGCTGTTAAATTTGACGGGCTGTCCGGGTCGGACTGTTCTACGGACGTCCCAGTTAACACCTCTAGCTTTGACCTAATGAGGATTCAATCCTAACCTTACACTTGTCACAATTCTACATAAATTGACAATAAAATACTACAAGTATATAAGGGCTCTTCATTTAAGATCCCAAGGTAACTATTCATCATCTCACCTACTCTCAATCATTATTGTTACTAGGGAATCTCATCTACTCCCTACACGTAAAGTCGTCCCTCCGGTTTGATCTTTGACAAATTGGGCAAGAGGTCCTAACCCCCCCCCCCTTTCCAAGTCTTATTTTAGGTTCAAGTAACATGGAGGACACATGAAAGTCGAAATAACTTCCCTTTGAAGACTTAGCACGAACTAAGAGGACTTGCATGAATCACCCTACAACAAGATAGATCATGTAATAGGTGTTAGGTTTAAGTATAATTTTTCATATAATTAAAGACTTCTTGTTCTTTTGGATTCTTATATAGTTCTTGTTTTACATTTGCATTGTGTTTTGAGTTTTTGAGAAATTATGGAGACTAGGGCCGGGCATAATAACCGAAAACCGATCCGAAAAACCGAACCGAACCAATCCGATCCAGCATCTTCGGTTCGGTTCGCGGTTCATTACTTTGACAGATTTCGGTTTTCGGTTCGGTTCGGTTAAAAAATCGCGGTTTATCGGATTAAACCGATCCGATCAATATTATTATTATTTTTTTTTACAAATTATATATACGGCACTCCAGTCTTCTCCTCATTTTTCAACCCTAATCGACTAAACACCGCCCCCTTTCCCTCTTTACGCAAACGGCAAAACCTATTTGTGGCAAAAAACTGTTTGATTTGGATATTTGCTGCCTGCCTATTTGATGGAAAATAAAAAAAATAAAATAAAGTTCGGATTATTCGGATTAATCCGAAATCGAACCGATAATTTTCGGATCAAACCGAAACCGATCTGAAATTTTCGGATTGGACAAAATTTTACTGTTCGGTTCGGTTCAAACCGAAGTTCGGTTCGGTTTTGAACCGAACCGCCCGTGCCTAGCCCTAATGGAGACTTTTGGATTCTTTTAAAAATTTATGAAGTAGTCTGGTGGAGAGAAATAATTTTGTAATAATAGTATAGATGATATTCTACCTGTCCAGTTGATTGTGGGATTTGAGTTTTGATCGAATTTCAAGTGTCGATATAAAATTGTGTATGATTACGTGGTAATTATCAATGGGTCAATTATATCTAGGTGACCTTTTGATATCTTATCTACACTTTAATGACACTCGAAATCTTATTTTCATATAAGTGATATTTAAGATGAAATACCCAAAATAGGTCTCTCTATATCTACCCCTACAAACACAATCCCTAAAATTTAGCTACTCTAATTAAAATGTAACCGAAACATTTTACCATAGTCTATATATACTACATACATAATCATACTACACCTATTATTAGTAGTACATTACCATCTTGCATCATCAATTTCCTTGCTTCCTTTATATCCATTATAGGTACCATGATATTTAGTTTAATATATTAGTTTTTTCAAGTTGATTTCTCAAGGATTCTTCATGTATGCTAAATTAGGTATCAAAGTTATATCAAACCAAACTCATCTCTAAATTAGATAGGAAAATGTTAGATTTGTCCGGGAAGAGAGGACAAACTTGTACCAATTCTTTCTATCATCCTCCTAGCTCCCAACAAAAGTATCATCATATTCCAATTCCAGATTAGTGAGCCACTTATTCTCTAGGATGTGAAAAATTATAAATAAAATACAAAATACAAGAAAATACAACTTTTCAACTTATACATGATTTTGGACTACGATACATGCATGGCAAGTATATATACATGGACAAATTGATGAATCTAATGAGATGCAAGCTTTGAGAGTTTGGTGCATATTTTGGTGTTTAAAATTAAATAAAATAATTGTACACAGTAGCGGAGCCAAGGGGGGTCCAATGGTGGCACTGGACCCCACTGAAATTTAAAATATTATTAATATACATATAGTAGTAAACAATATAAAAGTTTGTCCCAGTGGTTTGCACTTAAGACCTCTACCTGAGAGGCGCGGCTTCGACACCGTTTTTACCCAAAATGATTATTTTTCTGTAATTATGTTTCTTTATCCAACGTTTTGTCCCTTTGCTTGTCTCTTCCTTCTATTATCTTTTCTCTTATGTGTTTGCTTGTATTATAACATTTTACCTCTCCCTTCTATTATTTTTCATTTATTTGTTTGTTTAGTCTTCCTATAATCATTTTAAAATTTTATTTTTCTTTTTATCTTACATAATTTTTAAAAAGTTATCATTTTTATTTATAAATCTAGATGTACATCTGTACATGTTCACTTTCGTTTTTTTTAATGCTTGAAATCCTACATTAATTGAAGGTTAAACTTCTGCGTAATAATGTAGAGTATTATTTTGATATTTGAATGTAAAAGTATAGTTAGAAACATGTGAAAAATGATTTTGTTTTAAAAAGTGTTTTAGTAGATTATTACATAGCAAGTAATTTTTTTTAAATCTTTTTTACTCTATGCAATATAAAATATCATACAATTTAACTTGAACCCCCTGAATTTTACTCCTGGCTTTGCCACTGATTGTACATGATTTATCGTTAGAAGTACATGATCCATGAGTATACCTTGAAAACTTTACATACACTAAAATGGACAATTTTCATACAGGTACATGATCTATTAATCACGCTATAAGATTCATGAGTAATGATACATGATTGGTGAATATACATTATACACTATAACAAAAAAATATACCTTATACACTTCAAATAAACTAAAACCGTCTATTTTGATAAGGTACATGATATTTTCATCACGGTACATTAATCATGATAGATGACTCATATAATTATGATACATTGTTTTTTGGAATCAACAAATTTATTAAAAACAAAAAATAACCGTACAATTACAACACAGAAACACCATCTGACAGTGCATTAGAAATGCACAGTGTAGTATGTTAAAAACTCCCAAACCAAGACTCCACCCGCAACCAAGAAGAGATTAAAAGCATGTTCGAATCTTAGATCCGTTATGGCGGTATCACAACTTAACCACCCCCATCGTCTAGTATATATGTCAGTCTTACTAGCAAGATGCCAAGAGTGGGGTGGGGGTGACGAATAACAAAACAATTCTAGTTAAGTCCAACGGAGTGGAATATCTTTCGTTGCAAGTTTAGGGAACTTAGTAAGAAAACGAAAAATGATGAACTACGTTGGAATACGGACCAATCACGAAACAAGGAAGAAACATGATAATCCCCACTAGGTACAAGAAGAGCTCAAGTTTGGAGGAAACTAACCTTAACCTGAATAAGCAGCCGAAAAAAGAAAACAACACAATGCCTTAACCAATATTCCAGCTTCCAAGAGAATAAAAGATAATCAGAAGAGGCCAGGAAATAAACGTAGCACTACAACACACAGGCCTTCTAAAAAACAATGCAAAAATGCCCAACAGGCAAGTCAAAGCTCCTAGAAGCAAAGTAAACCCCCATACCGCATCAGCAACTCAACATCACAGTGGCTTCGAACACCCTTCCGGGCGCAACCACCAATCCACTAACCTGTAGCCTTTGTTGATTGCTCCTTTAGTTCGCAACCAATTCCATAATGCAAATTTAATCTTTTCTACAATATTGTTAACCGACTGCGTGTCACCCCCAAAACTGCGGCTATTTCTGTTCTTCCACAAATGCCATAGAGTGCATTGATTAAATGCCATATAATTATGGTACATGAATGAATATACTTTGTAAACTTAAATATGCTTATTTATTTAGATAATAGTTACCATCATGCTAGATAATTAGATATGGTACATGAATGAACATACGTACACATTGTTTGTTAATTCAAATTACTGAAATTAGATATAAAATGGAGGCATGGACGTTACATTATATTTACCTATTTATGATAATCAAATAATTAATGGTTGTAGGTTGTTACTAATTAACATGATTTGCGTTTACCATAAATATGATGGTTAGTGAATAAATTATTATGGGTAATTGATTAAGGGTATTTTATTCATAAAAACGATATGTATTTATATTTAAGAATGGAATTTGGCACCTAGATGTAAGATACTTCTACGTTATTATTAGGGTAAGAAAGAATTTTGAAATCATTAATGTGTAAAAAAGATTGAAAAATGGCACTAGAATATAATTTTCCGTATAATTTTTATTGTTTAACATAGAGAAGAGCACATATTAAACTTGTTATATGTACAATTGTGAAATTTTCAAGATAAATACCGTATATTGGATAGTGTCTTTGTCAAATAAACATGTAATTTGTCCAATAACTTTTTTCTCCTATCCCATGGGTTGGTCATACAAGTTGTCCAACAAACTATCAAATAATTAAGTACAACAACAATAGCCGCATATGGTGGGTGTCACCTTACCAGGAGGGAGAAACAATTTATCCGCCTAGATCGATCGAAGGGGAATATTTATATTGTTTATCACTATAGGATGGTTAATGAATAGTGAGACACTATCTTGAAAGGAAGTCTCAAGCAGAAGGAAATGGAGGAAAATGGCAAAGGATAGAATATGTTAGAATCAACCATATTTTTTTTTTTCTTTTTGGAGCAAGAAAGATTTCCATTACAAAAAACAACGTAAGTACAAGGCCGATCAAACGTGATCCAGACGCCCAAATCAGACCAAAACAGGAAACAAAACACTACTACAAAACTCAAAAACTCAACTAGGCTTATAGACTATTACAAAACTGTTTAAGCCCATTATGTAGTTGGGCTCTAGTTTGGACCAAATCAATAATCACCTGGGCCAGAGACTCAGAAGATTTTTGCTGCTGCTATGTAAAAAGAATAAGATTTCTTTCTTGCCAGATCAAGTAAACAGCTTCCGCCACAGCCAACATCAACATTTTTGCTCGCATATTTTTGCCTTTACAGTTCACCATAATCCACTTGCTTTCATTTTCCCATCCCGTAGGCATATGATCAAAACGCATCCAATCCAAAAGTTGTGCCCAGACTTTTCTTGTATAACAACAATCAAAAAATAGATGCTCATGTGTTTCCGATCTGTGACAGAAAGCGCATATCCCATCACTCTGCAGGCCAATTTTCAGCATCCTGTCTTTGGTAAACAACCTGCCCTGACATGCTGACCATATAATGAATAAAGCTCGGGGTCGTGCAATATTCCCAAAAAACAATTTTTATTTGGCTGAAAAGTCACAACACTACCCCCATTTATGTAGTAATTGTTTATCCACCGTACCCACAATTTATCAGCTTTCATAGCTAAATTCCAAAGAAGCTTAGCTATTGTTGCCTTATTACATTCGCTGAGGGACAAAACATTCAGACCACCTTCATTCTTAGCATCACAGAGTTGAGTCTTTCAATTCGTGGATCGATGCAGGTCGTGGTCTCTTTGTGAAGCATGTGATTGAATTTATACGTGAGAAGGTCATGGTTCTTTTTGGAAGAGGAGGAATCAGTCTCTAAACTGGAATGGCGTTCTCTGCCCCGAAAGGGATAAGTGATGAACCGCGGATGTCGTGCTACGAATTCAAGCAAATAAATTTGTAATTAGCCAAAGGCAATCCACAACTACAACGAAAACCGTAGTGTAGCAGTAGAATGACTCGAGTGTCGTTCTCTCAGGACTATAACTAGCTTTATCTATTTAACAAGAGAATATAAAACAGCAGACAGATAGCAATAGGGGGTTTCTAGCAGATAATGGAGATTGGTGATAGTATGATCCTTCTTAACATAACGGGTCGATAATCATGCATAAATTCCTCGGTCTTGCATAGAGATCTTTGAATCAATCTAGTGTCCTGTTGCAAATATTAAGCACTACGAAGATAATTGGTCTGACAAGTCAATCACGATTGTCCTAATGTGTTCCGTAATTATTCAACACTACGAAGATAATTGGTCTGATGGTCGACAAGTGTCCAATTGTGCATAATAATTAATACAACATACGAGAATTTTGGTTACAACTGATCAACGAAATAAAGCAATGACACGGAGTATAATGCGCGATATAGCCATTAGCATGATTATCTTCCCTTCTCTAAGAATTCACATACTACCACCAACGATAAGTTTAGCTACTCATAATAGGCATGCAATCAACAAAAATCATAGAAGAAAACATGTTGAAAGAATATAAAATAAGTAGAATAAAACTGTAAGATACAAAGTTACCGAAGGTTGTCAATCTCCGGATGATTGCGGTCCTACGAGCTCCAAACTGCTATGAAAAAGTATCCCCTAAGCTACAGAACTCCCAGGACAGGCCCCGGGAAGTTCCTACCTAAAAGTATAGAGAGAGGTGAGAAAGTAGGTCTAGAAAGATATGATTTTCGGAGAAAAACTGAGCACTATATATAGGCCCCGAAAAACTACGAGGTATTCATCAACCTATATGTGGATGTGTATAAGTCAATCGAGGTATTCATCAACCTATATTCATGCTTTGATTTATATGGTTTTTGTTCATATGTTATTTGATATATGTTATTTGATAGATTCAGTTTTTGTTCATCAACCTACGAGCTTCATATGTTATTTGTAATCTACTGAATCTATCAAATAACATATGAACAAAAACCATATAAATCAAAGCATGAATATAGGTTGATGAATACCTCGATTGACTTATACACATCCACATATAGGTTGATGAATACCTCGTAGTTTTTCGGGGCCTATATATAGTGCTCAGTTTTTCTCCGAAAATCATATCTTTCCAGACCTACTTTCTCACCTCTCTCTATAGTTTTAGGTAGGAACTTCCCGGGGCCTGTCCTGGGAGTTCTGTAGCTTAGGGGATACTTTTTCATAGCAGTTTGGAGCTCGTAGGACCGCAATCATCCGGAGATTGACAACCTTCGGTAACTTTGTATCTTATAGTTTTATTCTACTTATTTTATATTCTTTCAACATGTTTTCTTCTATGATTTCTGTTGATTGCATGCCTATTATGAGTAGCTAAACTTATCGTTGGTGGTAGTATGTGAATTCTTAGCGAAGGGAAGATAATCATGCTAATGGCTATATCGCACATTATACTCCGTGTCATTGCTTTATTTCGTTGATCAGTTGTAACCAAAATTCTCGTATGTTGTATTGATTGTTATGCACAATTGGACACTAGTCGACCATCAGACCAATTATCTTCGTAGTGTTGAATAATTACGGAACACATTAGGACAATCGTGATTGACTAGTCAGACCAAATTATCTTCGTAGTGCTTAATACTTGCAACAGGGCACTAGATTGATTCAAAGATCTCTATGCAAGACCGAGGAATTTATGCATGATTATCGACCCGTTATGCTAAGAAGGACCATACTATCACCAATCTCCATTATCTGCTAGAAACCCCTCTGCTATCTGTTTGCTGTTTTTATATTCTAAATTAGATTTGATAAAGCTAGTTATAGTCCTGAGAGAACGACACTCGAGTCATTCTACTGCTACACTACGGTTTTCGTTGTAGTTGTGGATTGCCTTTGGCTAAATAACAAATTTATTTGACTGAATCCGGAGCACGACATCCGCGGTTCATCATCTACCCAATAAAAAAGTTCAAAAAATTCGGCAATAAACTCCATATAAAACATGCAAAACTATCCTAGGAAAGCAGTAAACGTGCAAATGCAAAAAAATTCACGAGTTTTTCATAAGCAAGATAAGTATAGAGATAACCAGCGATAACCTCCTCCCCAAACCTGAACGTCGTCGCTCGCCCCGAACGCCGAAAGTGGATCCAAGGTGAGAGCTAATGCTTGTATAAGTTACCTATAATACTTAATCAAACTCGTGAGAAAACAAAACAAAACACACTAACCTTCAGTGGAGGCGGTAAGGGTAAGCTCAAGGTGATCAACCTCCCTTTGGTCACTCGATATCTCGAAGTACGGCTTCACTCGCTGGCCATTCACCTTGAAGGTATTGCCCGTCTTTGGATCGAAGAGTTTAACAGCTCCATGGGGAGCAACTTCGATAATTTCGTACGGTCCATCCCAACGAGTACGGAGCTTTCCAGGAAATAGTCGAAGGCGAGAATTAAATACCAAAGCTTTTTGTCCTGGAATCAATTCCTTACGTACTATACCACGATCATGATACTTCTTAGTACGTTCCTTGTAAATCTTGGCATTTTCATAAGCACCTAGTCGTAATTCATCAAGCTCATCTAGTTGCAACAATCGTTCCTCGCCAGCTTTTTCCATATCAAGGTTGAGTGCTTTAATGGCCCAATATGCCTTCTGTTCTAGTTCTACGGGAAGATGACATGCTTTCCCATACACAAGCCTGTACGGAGTGGTCCCAATCACCGTCTTGTAGCTAGTCCTGTATGCCCAAAGTGCATCATTCAATTTTCCTGCCCAATCCTTCCTACTAGGCTTCACTACTCGCTCCAGGATCTTCTTGATTTGACGGTTGCTGACTTCGACTTGCCCCGATGTCTGTGGGTGATAAGGTGTAGCGACACTATGGTGGACACTGTATCTCTTAAGAAGGGAGGCAAACGTTCTATTGACGAAGTGTGACCCTCCATCGCTGATGATTGTCCTAGGGCACCCAAATCTCGAGAATATTACTTCCTTCAAGAACTTCATAACCACTGCGCCGTCATTTATTTTTGTAGGAATTGCCTCTACCCATTTAGTCACATAGTCCACTGCAACAAGAATGTATTCATAGCCTCCACTGTTTGGAAATGGTCCCATAAAATCAATGCCCCATACATCGAAGGGTTCTACCACTAGATTCCCTTGAAGGGGCATTTCATCCTTCTTGCCGATACCACCACCTCGTTGACATGGGTCACAATTCTTCACAAAACTTCGAGCATCTTTGTATATTGTTGGCCAGAAAAATCCTGCCTGCAGTACCTTGCGTGCTGTCTTCAATCCACTGTAGTGCCCCCCACAGTTAAGCTCATGGCAATGGCTCAGTACACTTTGCTGCTCTCCTTGTGGCACGCATCTCCTTAGAATCCCATCAACTCCTTCCTTGAATAGATGCGGATCATCCCATATGTAAGTCCTGCATTTCTTAGCAAGAGCTCTCTTATCCGAGGCTGAAAAGTTAGTGGGGCAAATATTCATAGCCAAATAGTTTACAATATCCGCATACCATGGCTCTTCATTAGCCTTCATTAGGTGCTCATCGGGGAGGTCTTCATTGATGGGTATCGGATCAATAGGAATATTAGGTATTCTAGATAAATGATCTGCTACTAAATTCTCCCTACCAGCTCTATCCACTATGGTCAAATCAAAGTCTTGCAAAAGGACCCAACGGATTAATCTAGGCTTAGAATCTTGCTTAGCTATCAAATGTCTCAAAGCAGCATGATCAGTATGGACATTCACAGGATGTCCAATTAAATAAGACCTAAACTTTTGCAAAGCAAAGACAACAGCTAAAAATTCCTTTTCAGTAGTTGTATAATTAACCTGTGCGGAGTCTAGAGTCTTACTAACATAATAAATCACACGATACTGCTTATCAACTTTTTGGCATAAAACAGCACCCATAGCAAAATTCGAAGCATCACACATAATTTCGAAAGGAAGATTCCAGTCAGGCGGCACAACAATGGGAGCAGAAACAAGCTTTTCCTTAAGGGTATTAAAAGCAACTAAGCATTCATTGGAGAAATGGAAAACCACATCTTTAGCAAGCAAGCTACTTAGAAGTTTAGCAATTTTCGAAAAATCTTTAATAAACCTCCTATGAAAACCTACATGGCCAAGAAAAGATTGCAATTCTTTCACACAAGTAGGTGGGGGAAGTTTTTCAATGATTTCTATCTTAGCCTTGTCTACCTCAATACCTCTTTCAGAAACTACATGTCATAGAACAATGCCTTCTGTAACCATATAATGACTCTTCTCCCAGCTTAAGGTCAAGTTGCATTCAATGCACCTTTTCAGAACTAGATCTAATCTTTGCAAGCATTCATCAAATGAATCACCAAAAAGGGAAAAATCATCCATGAAAACTTCAACAAATTTAGTTACCATGTCAGAGAAAACAAAAAGCATGCACCTTTGAAAAGTGGCGGGAGCATTGCATAGTCCAAATGGCATCCTCCTATAGGCAAATGTTCCGAATGGGCAAGTGAATGTCGTCTTCTCCTGATCCTCCGGTGCAATCGGAATCTGGTAGAAACCTGATAAACCATCAAGAAAACAATAGAACTTCCGCCCCGCAAGGCGGTTTAGCATGTCATCTATAAATGGTAAAGGGAAGTGGTCTTTTTTAGTAGCGGAATTTAATCTTCTGTAGTCAATGCACATCCGCCATCCAGTGGTCTTCCTAACCGGTACCAATTCTCCCTTCTCATTCTCTTCCACCATGACTCCCGATTTCTTAGGAACTACATGTACCGGGCTCACCCATCGACTATCTGGAATGGGGTAAATCATATCAGCATCTAACAACTTGATCACTTCCTTTTTTACCACCTCTTGCATTGCTGGATTTATCCTTCGCTGAGGTTGCCTAACAGGTTTGGCATCTTGTTCTAGAGTGATGTTATGCACGCATCTTGTAGGGATAATTCCTTTGATATCGCTGATCCCCCATCCTATAGCTGCGGAATTCTCCTTCAGTACTTCAATCAGCTTAGTTTCTTCATTGTCGGAGAGATGTGAGTAGACAATCACAGGCTTTTTTTGATTTTCTCCTAAATACACATACTTGAGGTGCGCAGGAAGCGGCTTTAATTCTAAGCTAGGTTCTTCAGGAAACCCACTTTCTTCTTCTTCTTCATCCAAAGGTTCAAGTACCTCTTCTCCTGCGGGAATTTCTGGGGTGCTATCCATTATTTCCACTAGTTCCCTTGCTTCTTTGGTCATGTATCACGTCTCAGCTTGCATTGTTAGTGCTTCCTCAAGTGGTTCGCGGTCTCCATGGCTATGATGAAATTCGGGAATTGCGGATTCGTACCAATCGACAAATTTTAACTCCTCTGCAACTTCCTTATCTCTTACGCTACATCCTACCAACTCAATCTTTTAGCCCATTACCTCCATACTTATTTTCTTGCCCTTAAGTTCAAGGCATGTGTTTGTAGTTTCCATGAATGGTCTCCCCAGTAGTACTACGTGCTCACGGATATGGCTCTTTCCCTCGTCTGCGGATTTCATTACTACAAAATCTGCTGGGATTATCAATTTGTCCACTTTCACAAGGATGTCCTCTATTATCCCGACTGGCCTCTTCACACTTTGGTCTGCCATTTGGACCACCATATCAGTTGGTGTCAATTCTCCGAGTTCCAGGGCCTTGTATACCGAATACGGCATTAAGTTAATGCTAGCTCCTAAGTCAAGCATTGCCTGCGTAGTTCGTCCATTCCCTAAGGCTATGTTGATGATGAAGCTGCCAGGATCCTTTTTCTTCATGGTCAATCCGGCAATCGAGTTGACCGTTTCAACCCTATTCACTTCCTTTCCTGAAGTAATCCTTTTGTTCTTGATTTCACGGAAGAATTTCGTATAAGCTGGAATATTCTGGATTAACTCTAAGAGTGGCACATTAACCTCCACCTTTGACAGTCTTTGGAATAGGGGTGAATCTTGAATATCCTTCTTGACTGGTTTGATCCGACTCGGGTATGGCACATGTGGCTTCGGAGGCACATATGGATTGGAAGATTTGTGGAGCCCTTCTTGCATTCTAGTTCCTACCTCGGCATCTTCATCATCTATGTCTATCACAGATGGTCCTGGTTCATCATTCTCTTCCGGAACTTCTTGAGGTTCTTCTGAACTTCCGCCAACCTCTTGTTCTGTGCTTGCCCCTCTATTATCGACCACAATAGATTCCACCCGCTTAGGACGTACAAAGTTAGGAATTTTGGTCATCTTGCCTCCTCGGGGCAGTAGATTCACCTCTTCGCACTCATTCTCCTTGGTCGCAACAACTGGAGGTTGCTCGGGATCAGCTTCAGTTGTCTCTTTGGCAGGACTAGGATTGCCCTGTTCCTTGGAGTCGGGGGGTGATTCGCTCCTCACCTCGGGTGGTTTGCTCACTACTTCGTGTGGGGTATCCTCGACTTCTTTACCACACCTTCCACACTTCAGTAGGCTAAGCTCTTTGATAAGTTGCTCAGTTACTTCGATCGCTTCAAAAGCCTTCTCGATGCGAAGATTGTTCTCAGCCTGCCCTGCGTGTGCTACCTCGAAGACACTCTCAACGGCTTTAATTCCTGCGTAAAACGCAAGTTCCTCCTCCTCATTGATGTCTTCGTCCTCAGAATAGTTTTCGTATAACCCGTCAGCTTCGTCTTGATTTGAGTATATGTTGGCGACTTCATTCGACATTATTTTCTCGGATTGTGCGGATCCATTGGCGTACGTTTGAAAGACCTTCACTGCCTCTTCAACTGTACATTCTTCTAAACCTCCACATATCCCATCTATTTGAAGCCTAACTTCATCTCGTAGTCCTCCAACAAAAAACCAAATCAGCTCCCCGTCGTCGAAACAGTGGTGGGGGCACTCACGTTTATACAGCTCAAATCGTTCATAGGTGTCACAGAACCGCTCGTATTCTCCTTGCTTGAAGTATTCGATCCGATTCCGTAGTGCAATCGTCTCATGGTAAGGCATGAAACGTGCCAAGAACTCCTCTACTACTTGGCTCCAGCTCTTCAGTGATCCTGGTGCTAACCTTGCTATCCATATCCTCGGTTCATATCCCAAAGCAAAAGGAAATAATTTCCTGCATAATTGATCCTCGGTGAACCCCTTTGCTGGAACTTTTGCTACTTCCTCCTCATAGGACCTGATGAAGCTTATCGGATTCATATCCTCTCCTTCTTCGAACCTTGGTATACTTCTCACTATGGTGCTTGTTACCTCGTACCCCGACAACTCTTCTTCCAAGTATATAGCTGACCCCCTCCTGACTTGCGAGAACGTCGGTGTCAGGCGGTCTTTTAAGGTCGTCATACCTGGAAATCTGTATCAGGAGTAACTCAAAACTAAAAATTAGCCTCGTTAGAAATTTCGAAAAATCGAGAATAAATCTAGATATCGAATACTACTAAGGCTAGGAAAGGGAAATTAGAAACAGACTAGGAAAGCAGTATCAGAGAGAGATTAAAAAGAAAAGCTAAAACTAATAGAATTAGGAATCTAAAGCTGTAAATATAAACAAATTAAACAGAAAAAAGGAGTATAGTCCCCGGCAACGGCGCCAATTTGATGAACCGCGAATGCCGTGCTCCGAATTCAAGCAAATAAATTTGTAATTAGCCAAAGGCAATCCACAACTACAACGAAAACCGTAGTGTAGCAGTAGAATGACTCGAGTGTCGTTCTCTCAGGACTATAACTAGCTTTATCTATTTAACAAGAGAATATAAAACAGCAGACAGATAGCAATAGGGGGTTTCTAGCAGATAATGGAGATTGGTGATAGTATGATCCTTCTTAACATAACGGGTCGATAATCATGCATAAATTCCTCGGTCTTGCATAGAGATCTTTGAATCAATCTAGTGTCCTGTTGCAAATATTAAGCACTACGAAGATAATTGGTCTGACAAGTCAATCACGATTGTCCTAATGTGTTCCGTAATTATTCAACACTACGAAGATAATTGGTCTGATGGTCGACAAGTGTCCAATTGTGCATAATAATTAATACAACATACGAGAATTTTGGTTACAACTGATCAACGAAATAAAGCAATGACACGGAGTATAATGCGCGATATAGCCATTAGCATGATTATCTTCCCTTCGCTAAGAATTCACATACTACCACCAACGATATGTTTAGCTACTCATAATAGGCATGCAATCAACAAAAATCATAGAAGAAAACATGTTGAAAGAATATAAAATAAGTAGAATAAAACTGTAAGATACAAAGTTACCGAAGGTTGTCAATCTCCGGATGATTGCGGTCCTACGAGCTCCAAACTGCTATGAAAAAGTATCCCCTAAGCTACAGAACTCCCAGGACAGGCCCCGGGAAGTTCCGACCTAAAACTATAGAGAGAGGTGAGAAAGTAGGTCTGGAAAGATATGATTTTCGGAGAAAAACTGAGCACTATATATAGGCCCCGAAAAACTACGGGGCGGTTCGCCCCAGGGTTTTTCTCGCGGAATTCCGTGTTTTCGACGCGTTTTTGGATTTCTTCCTCTTTTCGGACTCGGTTTCTGACTTCTAGTAGCCTTCTAACCTCCAGATTCGGCCCCTAGACTTCAAATCCTATCCGGAAACCTTCAGATACTCCAAATAGGCTTCTGGAATACCAATTCCTTGTCAACTTCAATATAATTGCCCGGAAATCCTCGAATTTCAACCAAAACCTGTAAAATAAAATCTAAAGGGAAACGTGACACTATTCTAATAAAATGTACTAAAATATAGCTAAATTAACATAGAGGATAGCTAAAATAGGTGAAAAAGACTCGAATGAAAGTGTAAAATACACATTCATCAATAAGAAGTTCAGGGATATGGTGAGTGAGAGTCAGCACTACGTGACTGTGACATCGAATGTTAATGTTGTGAGTGTGCATTCTAATCCCAGCGTCACAGTCGATCTGGATGAACATACTTGCTCTTGCAGGTTTATATTTCTTATTCATTTCTGAAATGAACTTGCTTTGAAACTAGGGTTTTTTTGTTGAATGAGGTCCTGAAACTAGCATTTTAGCACCTGAAACTAGTTTAATGATGTCCCCCTGAAACTAGTGTTTTATTGTGTTGAATTTAGTGGCTGAAACTAATGTTTTTCTTGATGCAGGTGTTGGACAGTTAATGGTTTCCTTTGTGCACACGTTGTTGCTGCGATGAAGAGGTCGAGGATCAGGATGGATGATTTCATTGACACGTATTTCCATGTTACTTCATACATGACATCGTATTCCTTCCCCATCTTCCCTGTGCCGTACATGTTGAAGCATCAAATATGCATGGAGGTTCTACCCAAAGGTATCAATCCACCGATTACCAAGAGACCTCGTGGGCGCCCAAAAAGTAAACGTATCAGGTCTAGGGGTGAGGTGGTGCAGACGAAGCGATGTGGACATTGTGGTCTTAGTGGGCACAATAGGAAGACATGCACTGCTCCTATTTCTTGAAGGAGTTCTGTTTCCTGTCTTGTTGTTCTTGGTTCTGAAACTAGAGATTTTTCGAGTCTTTTTGGTTATGTGTTTTGATGATCTGTATGTTTGATCATTTATTACCTCACACCTTATTACTCTATTTTATCGGATCGTATCTTTATGAGACAGTTACTTTTTTTTCATTCATTTTTGTGTTTTGATCTGTGTTATGTTATACAGTCCTGAAACTAGGGTTTTATGATCCTTTGAAACTAGCATTTTTTAGTTGTGAAACTAGCATTATGAGTAGCCGAAACTAGTTGAAACTAGCAATACATTTTGGGGTGAAGGGTTCATGTCACTTGCAGCTATCTGAAACTAGCTAAAACTAGCTTTTTTAGTTGTTAAACTAGCATTACAAGCAGCTGAAACTAGTTTTTTTAGTTGTGAAACTAGCATTACGAGCAGCTGAAACTAGCAATACATTTAGAGAAACTAGTTCATATCACTTGTAAACACCTGATGTTCAACAAACAAACCAGAGTACATCACACACATACTAGTAATTAACGTGATACCCTACGAACTAATCATTGTTCATAACGACAGACTTCAAATATAATACTACTACTAATAATAATTGTTTATACGGGATTCATCATACTACACAGCTACGACACTGATCAAGCTAACTAAACACCCCATAGAAGCACTTTTTCACCGCGCTTCTTCATCCAATGTCTCCTTGCTGAGATCGTACCTTTTTCCTTCATACAGGAACGTCCTGATGATTTGTGCTCTGTACCTACAGCATTCTTCGAACGAGAAGATATCATCTTCAGCACCTGTTGATTTTATGCTCCAGACCTCATTGTCGTTCACTCTGACGTCCATGATCTTGAGGATCATTATACCGCATTCGACTCCTACTTGTTGTGGGCAATCATCATGGTCCTCGGATGTGAATGAAATATCTTTGAATCTCTCGTAGTAGCTGTCAGCATCTTCATCACCAACCGGATTGTCCATTCTTGTCTTTATGATTCTCTCGACAAAGTTGCGTTGTGGTAAATTGTAAATGTAAGGAAAGGGCTTTTTAGATTTCAGAAATGATCATGAAACTAGCTTTTATGTGGCCTGAAACTAGCATATTATCAGTTGAAGCTAGCAAAATATGGCAATGAAACTAGCCTTAATTACCAAACAGTCATATAGAACGTAAAAATACACACACATACCACTTTTTCACTTGCTATGTAGTATTCGTCAGTGTTGACTGCTGTGTGGCTGAGAGTGTTGTAAAGGCGGAACTGTGATGTTGTTGTTTCAACTCAAGTAGCACCCAGTGGCCTCTAATGATCAGCGGGAAGAATAGCACCTCTTCAACTGTGAGTGTTTTGAGCTTTGTGATTACGCCATTGAGCACATTCTCTCCCTCTGCTGGGGTCATTTCGTAGCTGAGCATTTCCTGCAATACATTTTTGTTTCTTCTTTTAATTAGGTGTCATTCTTTTTTTGTTAATGCAATGTTTAGTTCGTGGACTTACATAAAGCAGTGAGTCGAAAAAAGCAAACTTGTTCTCCTTTGCCTTTTCATTTACTTGATCCACCAGACGATTCCCCCATAGATCTACTGACTACATTTAAGACGAAGTCGTTATTTTTATTTTTATGAAACTAGCATGGATGTGTCTGAAACTAGGTAATTGTAGCATGAAACTAATTTTTTTTAACTATACAATGCTTTTAAAGTACCAGAAAATCAAATGAAACTAGCATTTTATACCCTATAAACTCCTGAAACTAGCATATATTGGCATGAAATTAGCATACCGTGCCATGAAACTAGCATTTTTCACCATGCATATCATGAAACTAGTAGACAACCTCATGAAACTAGCTTTTCATATCACACAATGTCCTGAAACTAGCATTTTAAGTCACAGATAATGGCCTGAAACTAGCATACAATGAACGTTTTTCCCTTACCACACTGCTTATGCAGTCTTCTCTGATCAGGTATGCTACCTCCTTCATCGTCATCTTCTATGTTCCTTTCTCGTATATCCAACAACTGTTTTTTCGGAAACACGAAAGTATTATCAGATCACATAGACACAGTAATTAATATAAGTGATTTTTTTATATGATTTTAAGTGATGAGCATGTTGACCTCTTTGTGTTGTAGCTGTAACACCCCGTATTTTTGATTAATTTTCATTTTTTTTAATTAATTAATTAACCGAGTAATTTATTTATTGGGTGAAATAATTAATTTATCTTTCCGTGCTATCGAATTCGAGCTAGAAGACTACACCACTTAATGGACCGATTGCCTTTCGATTTGGACCAAGAGAATTACTCCAGCTTTGCTATACTCATTTGAGCCCATTTCACTTAACCTTCAGCTGGCCCAATATTCTAGTCTGGCCCATCTCTACTCAAAATGCCTAAACCTAAACCAACCAACCCAATTCCTCCCTTCCTTTTCTCATTTCATCTCCACGCCACCAACAGAAAAAAGAAAAGAAGAAATTGCTTCTTCATCATCCTTTTCGCTCATCATCTCCATTGTTACTTTTATATCATCATCACTGCCCATCATCCTCTTCACCACCCATTATCATCATCACCGCGACGCATCATCATCATCCCGTACATGCAGCTCCCTCTACTGGCCGTTTTACTCTGCCCCGAACCAGATCGAGATCTCCGGCGAAGCTGCTCTATTTTGCCACCTGTTCGCGCCTCCCTGCTATGTTCATCTTGATGAACGTATTTTTGACACGTTCATCTTGTCTTTTTTACCTTATTTTGCTATCTTTTTTTGCTTAGTTTTTTGGTTAGTTTTGTAGAATAGTGTCACGTTTTGTGTTTTCTGCATTTTCAGGCACTTAGGAACGAAATGGCGTTTTTGGAACTAGAAACGAGCTTTTTTGATGGAAAATGGCCCCGTTGAAGTTCCTTGATCTCCATGGCTTTGTTCGTGAGTGTTTGAGCATCAATAAGTGTTGAGATGAGAAGGACGAGTCCAAGGCACCCGAGGGCCAGTCGTGGGCAAAAGATTGAGTTTCAAGATAAAATTCTGCCCAGGAACCAAGCTAAGCGCTTGGAGGAAGTGAAGCGGAGCTTGGAGGAAGTGAAGCGGAGCGCTTCAATTTTCAGTAGCCAAGGATTCTAGAACAGCAGCCAGCTTGGCTGCCCCCAAGCGAAGTGCTTGCCAAGCGCTCCGCTTGGCAGCTCCAAAGCGGAGCGCTTGGCAGCAGTTACGTTTCCGGATTTCACCTTCAAGACACAAATTTTGAGTTACTTTAAAGAACTTTTGACATTTGCAAACATTCTGGGAGAGCTTCTAAGCACCAATTTCATAGAAACTCAGATTTATATTGTATTTTAGCTTTGGATTGAAGGATTTGGCATAGAATTCATCCTTTGTTTCATCTACGGAGAGGTTTTCATCAATACCCACCGATTAGTGACAGCCTTGGTGGTAACATTGTATCATTATCTCTTGTCTAGTAGTTTGATTTGATGTATTCTGATTGTGATTCATATGATTTAATGTCTATGTTGATGAATATGAGTAGCTAAACTGCTTGTGTTGGTGGTTGAATCACTACAAGAAAACAACCATTTAGCGACGGAATAGTAACTACGGACGGTATCCGTCGCTAAATAGCGACGGATCGCTACCATTAGCGACGGATATGGACGAACTGCGCTCTAAGCTCAGTTCGTCATTGGAAAGAGTCAATCCGGCATCAACGTAGCGACGGATTAGCTCTATCCGTCGCTAAAATAGCGACGGATAGAGCTAATCCGTCGCTAACTGTCTGTTGACCAGAATAAAAAAAAGGTTAAAAAATAAATAAATAAGCAAATAGCGACGGATGGCCTATCCGTCGCTATATTTCTCAGATAGATGCAGACGGTTTCGATCGTCTTCCCCCCAAATCATTTCCTCCTTTTCTCCTAACCCTAATCGCTCTCTTCTTCTTCTTCTCCTTCTCCTCCTCCCACCACCACCACACATCGACGCCACCACCACTGCATCGACGCGCCCTCCTCCCACCACCACCACACATCGACGCCACCACCCTCTCTTTCACACCACCACCACACATCGACGCGCCCGTCCCGCCACCGTATTCCGTGGCACCACCACTCCGGATTCTGCCACCGCACCGTCGACCGGAGTTCTTCTCATCTTCACTTGATATAGGTTAGTAACCCTAATCTCTCCAATTTAATTTTTTTCAGATTTGTTTAATTTCTCAATGTTATTGTCCCATCTAGAAGTTTTCTCCAAATTGAGGTTAAGAACAAGGTTAACTTGTTTTCGAATTGAGCTGTTGATGAATGTGTATTTTACACTTTCATTCGAGTCTTTTTCACCTATTTTAGCTATCCTCTATGTTATTTAGCTATATTTTAGTACATTTTATTAGAATAGTGTCACGTTTCCCTTTAGATTTTATTTTACAGGTTTTGGTTGAAATTCGGAGATTTACGGGCATTTATATTGAAGTCTACAAGGAATTGGTGTTCCAGAAGCATATTTGGAGTATCTGAAGGTTTGCGGATAGGATTTGGAGTCTAGGGGCCGAATCTGGAGGTTAGAAGGCTACTAGAAGTCATAAACCGAGTCCGAAAAGGTGAAGAAATCCAAAACCGCGTCGAAAATGCGAAAATTCCGTGTTTACAATGTGGGGCGAACCGCCCCATCACCGGGCGAACCGCCCCAGAAGAATTTCGGGCCTATATATAGTTGCGAGTTTTCTCTCCGAAAATCATATCTTTCCAAGCCTACTTTCTCACCTCTCTCTATAGTTTTAGGTAGGGACTTCCCGGGGCCTGTCCTGGGAGTTCCATAGCTTAGGGGATACTTTTTCATAGCAGATTGGAGCGCATAGGATCGCAATCATCCGGAGATTGACAACCTTCGGTAACTTTGTATCTTACAACTTTTATCTACTTATTTTATATTCTTTCAATATGTTTTCTTCTATGATTGCTATTGATTGCATGCCTATGAGTAGCTAAATTTATCGTTGGTGGTAGTATGTGAATTCTTAGCGAGGGAAGATAATCATGCTAATGGCTATATCGCGCATTATACTCCGTGTCATTGCTTATTTCGTTGATCAGTTGAACACCAAAATTCTCGCATGTTGTATTGATTATTATGCACACATGGACACTTGTCAACGAATCATACCAATTATCTTCGTAGTGTTGAATAATTACGGAACACATTAGGACGTTAGTTGTTGATGAGTCAGACCCATATTATCTTCGTAGTGCTTAATACTTGCAACAGGACACAAGATTGATTCAAAGATCTCTATGCAAGACCGAGGAATTTATGCATGATTACCGACCCATTATGTTAAGAAGGACCATACTATCACCAATCTCCATTATCTGCTTGAAAACCCCTATTGCTTTCTATCTGCTGTTTTATATTCTTAATTAGATTTGATAAAGCTAGTATAGTCCCGAGAGAACGACACTCGAGTCATTCTACTACTACATTACAGTTTTCGTTGTAGTTGTGGATTGCCTTTGGCTAAATACAAATTTATTTGCTGAATTAGAATCTGACAAATTCCCGTTCATCAAATTGGCGCCGTTGCCGGGGACTATAATGCTTTTTTCTATTTAATTTGTTTTTATTTACAGCTTTAGATTTCTAATTCTATTAGTTTTAGTTTTCCTTTTTTCTCTCTGATACTGCTTTCCTAGTTTGTTTCTAATTACTTTACCTAGTCTGTCACAGATTGTGTATGCCGCATACACGTTCTGCAGGAATACCGCTTGCTGATTCAATTGTTGAGATCGATAGAGTCTACCACCAAAGAAGGCGACTCCTTTCCAAGGAAATCGACGGAATGGCAGGAGCTAGACCACTGAAGGCATGGGTACAACCCACCAAGGATCGTATGAGGGGACCGACGATTGTTCTTTCGCCCGCAACCCGAGATCTGGAAATCAAGAACCACGCATTCCAACAACTTCCGAGGTTCTATGGCTTATCAAGGGAAGATGTGATGGGGTACTTGAACGATATCGATGATTTCGTCAATCAACTCCCACGACCCGGAGCTGACATAACAACGGATGAGTTGAGGATGAAGGTTTTTGCTATGGAACTTGGCGACAGAGCCAAGTCATGGCTGAGTTCTCTACCAGCCGGCTCGCTGGACACTTGGGAAAAGGTTTTTCCAGCTTTCATGGAGAAATACTTCCCACACACTCTGACTACCGCGCTTAAGGCGCAGATCACTGGATTCAAGCAAGACTATGATGAGACCATCTACACCGCATTCGAGAGGTTCCAAGATCTCATGAACAAGTGCCCTCACCATGGTTTTGAACTCTCCGACCTAGTCCAACACTTCTACAATGGACTAACCTTCGAGAACCAACAAGTGGTGGATTTCCAATGCCGAGGCAATATTTGGGAGGAAACCGCAGAAACCATCTGGGCAGTTTTCGAAAGGCTCGCTAAGGGTTCGCAGTTCAAGGACCCAAGAGCAATGGTTAGGAGACGTGGACCTGAAGCTCCACCGACTCAAGAAGCCCCTAGGTACAGGGGGAATGGGGATCAATTCGAGTGCTTTACCAACGAATTGAAGCAAGTCCTCAAGAGCGCCACCGGAACAACTGTTTCGAACGAAGTATGCCGAATATGCAAGAACTATGGGCATGGGGCTCATATGTGTAGATCGGAGCTGGCATACGATGATGGCAACTGGGCTCGAGGAGGCGAAGAAGAACTCTTTGCTACGGAGTTTGGCACTCAAGAAGTTAGCTACGGACAAGACAGTAGGAATCCTCGAGGTGGATTCTGGAGAAGAGGATACCGTAACAATCAAGGATATGCACCGGCTAACCAAACTTATGGACCTAACCAAGATCGTAGTTGGCTGAACTATGGTAATGATCACTGCGAAAACCCCGCTCCGAAAGAGCCACCGAAGTCGAAGACGGCTCTACTGATGGAGAACTTGCAGAAGATGGTTGATCACACACAAAGTTTTCTCAAACGGTATGAAGAAGATTCCGAGAAGACTAGGGCAAGGCTCGATAGGTTGGAAGAGAGCACTTGGCTTGCCCATCAAAAGATGCAAGAGTTGATCGATCGAGGAGCAAGTAGGGAACAAGGCAAACTGCCTAGCAACACTGAGAAGTCATTGTCCATTAACTTAGTGGGTGATCTACTTGTTGAAATCACCATCAAGAAGGCTACTAAGTGCGAGAGTTGCAAGAGGGACCTACCTCCACAAGCCGAAGAAGAAGGAAAGTACCTTGGTACCAACAAGAGTGAAGAGGAGCAAGAGGATCCAGAGCCACTCCCTCAAAGTTTCAATATTAAGGTCGGGATTGGGGAGCTTGAAGATGTCCGAGCCACACTAGACACTAGATCCTACTCTAATGTGCTCCCTTTGAACATTTTCGAGAAGAGTAACCTTGGAGAACTAACTGTGCATAAGGCTATTGTGCAACTGGCGGATGGATCCCTTGTGAAACCCGAAGGCGTTGTGAAGAATGTATTAGTCAAAATTGGTGAAGCTTCTGTCCACACCGATTTTGTAATATTGCCAGCATCATCACCAGGGATGGGGGATGTCATACTCTTAGGACGAACATTCTTGACTAAAATATGCTCAGTGATGGACATCTACCAAAGGACTTGCACTATCGAAGTGGATGGCAAGCAGCATGTGTTGCAAGCCATATCTGATCCACCTGATCCACCCGATACTTCTAACACTATTGATTACAGTGGTCTTAACGTTTATGTTCACTCTTATTCACAGGATCAAAGCACGGGAAGGAGAATCATGAAGGGGAAGTCTAGTACCCTCAGAAGGAAAAGATAGGCGAAGACAGGGGTCGAGTCAGAGACCTTAAACAAAGGCGCTATCCGGGAGGCAACCCGGGGTTTTTATCGCTTTCTTTACCGCTTTATTGCATGCATTCATACTTGAACAATTTGCTTTTCATATGTGAATTTGTTCGGTTCTGTGTCGTTTATGCTTATGTTGTGTTCGAGTGCGACTTTTCGAGTGATTTTGTGAGGAAAATAATTTTTCGGGGACTAAAATTTTTTCGGGGACTTAAAATCGCATTTTTATTTTTCAAAAATACGTTCGTCTCCCACCTAAAAGTGGGGGGCAAATTGCCCCACGACCAGAGCGCGCGCGCGCGCTCTGGGCGTGCGGGGCGGTCCGCCCCAGGTGTGGGGCGAACCGCCCCACACCTCCAGAGACTAAAAATCGGGGGTTTCTTCCCCAAACCCCCATTTTTCTCCATTTTCATCCTTCAAACTCCAAAATTTCCTCCATATTCAAAATATCTTCAAATCTTCATAACTTCTTCATCTCTCCATCATTTTGTGTGTTCTTTAGCTTCATTCGAAGCCCGTTGTCAATTACATGTTCAATTAGGCTTGGTTTGATGATTTGAGATTTTGCTAATTGGTTGATATATGTCTTGTTAGGAAATTATCTCTATTGCTTTCATTCCTTGTTTAAACATGTGTTTATTGATATGAAATTGATGAATGTATTGGTAGAATGCATGATGGTTGAAATTGAGGATTTATGCTAGAAATTGATTTTTATGATATGGATTGAACCTTGCGATTCAAGGCATTTGTTGTTAGCAAGAGCATAATGTGATGTGTTATTGTAGTAGGTACATTGATATGTTACGTAATGAATTAGCTAGACTAGGCTTTGGGATTTTGAGGAGTTGGATCTTTGAGAATTTTACTCGTTTGTTGGCTCGTTTATTTACATATGCATAGGTCTGTTTTACATTGTACAAGATACTAATTGCTGTTTGTAGGAATCATGGCACCAAGGACAAGGAGAGCCGGCTCTAGCAAGAAGGGGAAAGGAGTGGCATCAAGCTCCCAACCATCTCATGATTTGTACGAGTTGTCTGCCGCTGCGATAGAGGTGCGTCAACGGCTACAGGCGGAGATGGACGACGGAGGAAGGTCAATCATCCCCGATAGGAGGATTGACATTCCTGAGTCCGCGGCGAACAGAGCGGGATATAGGACACTGTCAAGTTTGGGGTCACAAAGGAATTGGGCATGGTACAGTTCCGACAGGTTCAAAGGCTACGACGAAAGCCTCCTCAGAGATTTCTACACTGGATACACGGATCTCGACGAGAAAAATGGGGTATTAGTCCGAGGCCTGATTATACCATGGAACCCAGAGGCCATATCTTCCTTCATCCATTTCGGGAACTTGGAATTCACAGAGAGCGCCCACGCTTACTTGTATTCGAGGACCGCTAGGGGGATAGGGAGAGACATTACCGATGTGATCTGCAACAGGGAGTACAGATATCCTGGAGTAGGGGCAGCACCTGGTCGAATCAGTTATAGCGACCTTAGCATCGAAGCTAAGGTGATGATGAAATTTTGCATCTCCGACTTGATCCCGAGGAAGAATGACACATGGATTCAGCCCTACTACGCCGAGCTCTTCTACTGCCTCATAGACGGACATCAGGTCGACATAGGACACATTATGTATGAGGAGTACGAGCGCCACTGGGAAAAGAAGAGGAAGCCTTTCATCTTCCCGAGCTTCATCACATCATACTGCAAGTATCATGGGGTCGATGATATTGAGGAGGGTGATTGCGAGGTCGCTGCCCTTTCACCCTCGACCATTGAGGTACAGCTCAACAGGTATCAGTTGAGGAACCCCACAGCAGCCGCTGCTGATGTAGGAGGGCAATTCCAGCCGAATGATTCCGATCATGAGGATGCTATGGAGGCCGATGTTGGCGAAGCCCCGATTCCAGATATTTCGTATGTCCATCATGCACCGCATGCACCAGCTGGAGCACCACAGGGATCTGGAGGATTTGACTTCTCCGAATTCCGTACCTACCTCGACAGCCGTTTCGACAGGATTGATGCAACAACGCGGCCATGCGACAGGACATCGACAGGCACATTGTCCAGCACAGCCGCGATTGGGAGATATTCGAGGAGCACTGCCGAGAGGATAGGCAGCACATGTGGGAGCAGCAACAGCTGATCCAGCAACAGCAGGAAGCTCTACGACAGTCCAATGAGCTCATGAATGACATGTGGAGTGACTTTTATGGGGACTACCATCCCGATGGCTAGTCCTTCCACTTGTCCACTCTCAGCCGACCGAGGCCAAACCCTTCGGTAACATCTAGTATCACTTCTTATTACTCATTCTCTTTTGCTAGGGGGCTAGCTTAAGAATCGTAAGGGGGATGGGATGTGAACCATGATGTTAAGTTTTGTTTGGTTTTGTGTCGATTAGTATCTTGTTCTTCGTTTGCATTTGCACGTTTACTGCTTTCTTAGATTTTTTAGGTTGCATTCATCCTAGGATAGTCTTGCATGTTTTATATGGAGTTTATTGCCGAATTTTTTGAATTTTTTATTGGATAGATCAACTAGCTATGCCATTAATCGTATGCTTCATCTCTATGAATTTGTTTGAGGTTTTTCTCGCTTGGCTTGTCACATTTATGTATTGCATTTAGTTGAGCTAGGTAGTCTCGACATCACTTAGTGGTGTTTTCTCTACTGCGGTTCACGAAGGCCTTTATAATAGGATGATGCATGTTAGGGTCTTATGGTTGTTTTCCCGAGTAATTATGTACCTAAGAGGCAACAAGTCTTCACCATGCTTTGAGATTGCTAAATGCCTAGGAAGGAGGTAGTGTGAGTTTGTGTGATCCTTTGTTTATAACCTATTCTTCCGAATAGGTTTGGGGAGGGGGTTGCACCATCATTAGACTTGTTTCTGTTTTTCATTTTTCGTATCGTGAGTTTATTTTTTTTTTCTTTTTCCGTGAATTTTGTACTCCAACCTATTCTTTCGAATAGGTTTGGGGAAGTCGTGTGAGTCTTTTTGTTTCTCTCTTTGTTATGCTACTGCTGGTTAGAAAAAATCGAAAAAAAAAAAGAAAGACAAATTCCAGGAAAAAAGAGAAAAGAAAAATGAAAAAAGAATCTGGAAAGAAGAAAAAAAAGAAAAAAAAAGAGAAGACCCCAAAAAAGCAAAGAAGGGTCCAAAAAAAGAAAAGCCAAATAGCAGTTTATGCAAAGTTTTGAGTCTTTTCCATTTTTCGTATTGTTCGTAATCGTGTTTTTCTATTTTTATCTTTTTTGTCTTGAGTGTCATCTGTTCTAGACCACCCTCGTCCTGCCATTCAGGAAGTGGTGAATAGCTTAAGACTTTACTTGAGAGATGGGTAGAATAGGGGAGTGTTATCTTTTATAGGGAACCCTCATTCGTTTGATGAGAGCCAGTACTGGTTCGACCTCTTTTGAGGGAAAGTCTTAACATGGTGGAACAGCAGTAAGTCCTCAGTTTCATAGGCACGGGGCAACCATTCGTATCTTAGCATGCATCATTACGTCGTCACTGACTAGGTCCAGGTAGAGAATGTTACGAGAGACTATCTTGTCTTGACATAAATGCTTATGTGGATGTGTATAAGTCAATCAAGATATTCTTCAACCTATATTCATGTTTTGATTTATATGGTTTTTGTTCATATGTTATTTGGTAGATTCAATAGATTAATTCATTTTATTTGGCATGAAACTCCATGTTTGAGTCCTGCATGTTTTTTGTATTAGAGTCTAGCTTAGTTGCTTGAGGACAAGCAAAGGTTCGGTTTGGGGAGTTTGATGAATGTGTATTTTACACTTTCATTCGAGTCTTTTTCACCTATTTTAGCTATCCTCTATGTTAATTTAGCTATATTTTAGTACATTTTATTAGAATAGTGTCACGTTTCCCTTTAGATTTTATTTTACAGGTTTTGGTTGAAATTCGAAGATTTACGGGCATTTATATTGAAGTCTACAAGGAATTGGTGTTCCAGAAGCATATTTGGAGTATCTGAAGGTTTCCGGATAGGATTTGGAGTCTAGGGGCCGAATCTGGAGGTTAGAAGGCTACTAGAAATCATAAACCGAGTCCGAAAAGGTGAAGAAATCCAAAACCGCGTCGAAAACGCGAAAATTCCGCGTTTACACTGTGGGGCGAACCGCCCCATCACCGGGCGAACCGCCCCAGAAGAATTTCGGGCCTATATATAGTTGCGAGTTTTCTCTCCAAAAATCATATCTTTCCAAGCCTACTTTCTCACCTCTCTCTATAGTTTTAGGTAGGGACTTCCCGGGGCCTGTCCTGGGAGTTCCATAGCTTAGGGGATACTTTTTCATAGCAGATTGGAGCGCGTAGGATCGCAATCATCCGGAGATTGACAACCTTCGGTAACTTTGTATCTTACAACTTTTATCTACTTATTTTATATTCTTTCAATATGTTTTCTTCTATGATTGCTATTGATTGCATGCCTATGAGTAGCTAAATTTATCGTTGGTGGTAGTATGTGAATTCTTAGCGAGGGAAGATAATCATGCTAATGGCTATATCGCGCATTATACTCCGTGTCATTGCTTTATTTCGTTGATCAGTTGAACACCAAAATTCTCGTATGTTGTATTGATTATTATGCACACATGGACACTTGTCAACGAATCAGACCAATTATCTTCGTAGTGTTGAATAATTACGGAACACATTAGGACGTTAGTTGTTGATGAGTCAGACCTATATTATCTTCGTATTGCTTAATACTTGCAACAGGACACAAGATTGATTCAAAGATCTCTATGCAAGACCGAGGAATTTATGCATGATTACCGACCCATTATGTTAAGAAGGACCATACTATCACCAATCTCCATTATCTGCTTGAAAACCCCTATTGCTTTCTATCTGCTGTTTTATATTCTTAATTAGATTTGATAAAGCTAGTATAGTCCCGAGAGAACGACACTTGAGTCATTCTACTACTACACTACAGTTTTCGTTGTAGTTGTGGATTGCCTTTGGCTAAATACAAATTTATTTGCTGAATTAGAATCTGACAAATTCCCGTTCATCAGCTGTAAGGTTTAAGATTTTGTTTTTACTTGTGCTATGTTGAAAATAGTAGTAGAATTGGTAGTACTTGTTTAATTGAGGATAAATTTTAGATTAATTTAGATAAATTTAGATAAATGGTACTATTGGATACTGGATACTGGATATTTGTTTTATTTAGATAAATTTTGTTTAATTTAAATAAATGTTAGAAAATTGAGGATGAAGTAAATGTTAGAAAATTGATAATGGTACTGGATTTATTTTGAGAATGATATGCTCTGAACCATGACTTGATTGCATAATTTAGTTAATTTTTAATTAATTCTATTAATGTTGCATATTTAAATTAATAGCTTGATTTGGGGATGTTTTAGGCTGCAAAATGCTCCATTAGTAGTAGTGTAAATTTAGGCTTATGGAACTATCGAGGATAAATGTTAGATTTTAAGCTTTAAGGCTTAAGATTTTGTTTTTACTTGTGCTATGTTGGAAATAGTAGTAGAATTGGTAGTACTGGTTTACATTAAAATGATGGATTAAATTAGATTAATTAGATAAAATTTTGTATTAAATTAGATTTTTAAATGTAGGCTATGTATCCTTGCATTTTTTGGTCATTCACATATGCATTTTGCAGCTTCATTCTTATCAGTGTATACTCAAAGTCCATTTATTGTTTTTTACGGTTGTTCTTAAACGTGCAGATCATGCCGAGGCCAAAGAAACCGGGGAAGCTGTTGGCGGCCAGCAGCCGTAGCTACGCCGAGCTAGAATCACCATTCCGCACCCCTAGTAGTCAGTCGGAGTCGGGGGGGGGGGGGGGACCTCGGCGACTCATGTCAGTGAGACCCAGTCCCCTGGCCCCCGTTCTAGCAGCAGTGCAGGGTCTACTGGCCCAGACGTGTTTGCCAACCTGCCGGATGATGGGTACAGGGGGGAGGTGTACAGGGCGGGTGAGCGGGTGAATGGCAAGCTCGTCGTCTGGCCCATGCCTGGGCATGTGTAAGTTATTTAGTTGGATTAATTTGTGTGTTTGGTATTGTATGTTTTATTTAGTTGGATTAATTTGTGTATGTTATTGCAACAGGATGATGCCGAGGGAGGCTGCAAAGTTCATCAGCAAAGAATCCACGAAGAAAGTGGATCTCCCACCACTTGGAGCCCAGTGGCATACTTTCACTCCGGAGCGGAAGGCGGAGATTTGGAATGCTCTGGAGGTTAGTAATCTTTCTTCTTCTCTTATGGTTTAATCTTTCTTTACTTGGGTGATATGTTAGTCACCTTGTGTTAGTTGAAATAGGACAATGTGCAATTGTTTGGGTGATATGTTAGTCATCGTGTGTTAGTTGAAATAGGACAATGTGCAATTGTTTGGGTGATATGCTAGTCACCGTGTGTTAGTTGAAAATAGGACAATGTGCAATTGTTTGGGTGATATGTTAGTCACCGTGTCATATATATGTTAGTCTGAATTTTGTATACTTTCTGAAATGTAGGAGAATTTCTTCTTCCTCAACCAGTTCAAGTCGGATCTGTGGTATGCCTTCGAACATGAAGGCTCTGAAGCCTTCCGGAAGAAGGTCGCCAAGATCAAGGCATCGGGGAAGAAGCCGGGGTGGATTGGGGAGGAGGAGTGGTTGGGGAGGAGGAGTGGCCCCTGTGGAAGCAGTATTGGACGGAGAACCTTCAAGCCCAGAAGCTGTCGGACCAGAACAGGGAGAACCGGGCCCATAATCCACCGGATGGAACAGGCTCGGTGAAGCATCGACTGGGTTCAAAATCCCAGTTGGCGCGCCACATGGACGCGGTAAGTCACGTACTTTGTTATAGTTTTTTTTTCTTTCTTAAGTCTTATTTCAATTCAATCATTACTTTTTAATTTATATATATATTTGATGAAGATATCGGAGGGGAGGGAGCAGACCATGTGGGATCACTTCTGTGACGCTCACGGGGAGCTGGATAAGGATGGCATGATGACCTTCCAGTCTGATAGGGCCAAAACAATCGCGGTATGTTTTATATTTTTTCGCTCCTGAGCTTCTTGTAGAATATTTAATTCTTCGATGAATAACGTACTAATTAAATCGTTAATTGTTTGTTTGAATTTTTAGGCGGAGTTCCTGGCCAGGACTGAGAACCTTGATCTCACGGTCGAGGAGGAGAACGCCATCTATCTCGAGATCGTGAGTCTCGATGATAAGGGACGTGTCTTCGGCATGGGCAACCTCTCGCAGGCGATAGCGGAGACGGTGAACCAGGGTGGCTCCTCCTCCAGCTCTTCCAAGCGCCGAAGGGGACAAGCCGATGTGCCTCCCGAGTTCCTCCAGGAGCAGCAACAGCTGAAGGCGACTGTCCAGCAGCATGCCCAGGAGGCTGCTCGGTTGAGGGCAGAGCAGACGAAGATGAGGCATGGATTCAAGAGATCCATCGAGTGGATCATGGCGCAGTATGCCCCCCCGGTGGAGCGCCACCTCCCGACTTCTTCATGTTCGATGATGTCGATGCCCCCCCTAATGCCCACCAGATGCCGATGCCCCCCCTATTGTCCCCCCAGGATCTCAGCAGTAGTACTCTTTTTTTATTTTTCGAACAATTTTTTTCTATTTCGAACAACTTTTTTTCAAGTTCCTTTGCTTAGGACAATTATTACTTCCATTTTATTAATGCTTAGAATTTTTATTTTTTTTGTATATAATGTTTAGTTACGAAAATGTTTACGTATTTGCGGTGTACAACTACAAAAAAATAATAAATAATAGATAAATAAATAAATAAATAAATAAATATATTCCAAACCAATTAGCGACGGATTGAACCATCCGTCGCCAACTCTCGTCTGCCCAGCACCTGACACGTGTTCCAGCAATATAGCGACAGATAATTTCATCCGTCGCCATATTGTAGGGACGAATCAATAATCCGTCTCAACTTTGGTCAACGATGAAGGTTGCGACGGATCTTCTAATACGTCGCTAAAAACAGCGACGGATCACTTTATCCGTCGCTTATTTCATTAGCGACGCCACTTTTTGCGACGTCCTATTTAGCGACGGGCTTTCCGTCGCTAATGCCATTTAGCGACGGATCGCTCACATATAGCGACGGATGGTATCCGTCGCTAAATCCTGTTTTTCTTGTAGTGAATGTAGAATATGCATGCTATGGATTACGTTTATGCTTACATGAGATTGTGATTCAATCTTCCTGCAAATTACTTCATATGATTCGTAGTTGCCAATAAAATATATACGAATAGAGTATGTGACAAACTCGTGGTCAATGAAAGCTATAGGATTGTATGTTAGTGATTTGCAGCATGCTAGATAAATGGTGTCCGTGACAAGCACCTCTAAAGTATTGATAGTGGTCTTTTATGAGGTGTGTCTTGAAAGTTACCTAGACAGGTTGCTTAGCAGACTTAGTCGAAGGTTTTACGCACCGAACTTGTGAGCATATTCGTAGTTCCATGCATGTGTATTTGATTTCTACAACCGACCGTTTTCCAAACTTGATTACATCAATCTGATTTCCTGCTTGCTTTTGTGTAAAACAATTTTCTCAAAACCACTTGAACTAGTTGACTGAATTAGCTTACAAAAACCTCAAACAAAGCCCCGTTAGGTCCCAAGAGAACGACACTCAGGGACAACTTGCCATTGCACTCTAGTTTTTGTAGTGATAAGTGTTCTTTGGCTATTAATCAAATTTAATTGGTGAAAAAATGACTCATCACATCTCTCCGTCCGGCTTCGTTTTGTTCCATTCTGCCAGTTATTGTTATTCCGTTCCAGTTCCGTTCAATTTGCTCCAGGACCGCTCGAAGGTAAAATCTCTGAATCTCAATTCGTTTTTCTTTTTTTATTTTTTGACCATTCTACCCCTGCTACGTTTCCGACCTCTTTTTGAAACTCGAACTCGGACTTAGGGTAGTACTGGATCGAGTATGTTGTTGTTTGTGGACTAAATGTTGACCAAATCTGGACAGTTTGACCCGTGTTCACTGACTTGGACTTTGACGTTATTATTTAAGAAACCTGAGGATTGTTTTGTAAAGACTAAAACATGTGAGGACTGGTTTGAGTTTACTGAAACATGAAAGGACCTTTTTCCAATTTGCTTTGACCAGTGTTGACTGAGGACTAGTTTGAGAGACTCTTGTGCTTTTGGGGACTGTTGTGCAAGTTTGAGAAACTGTTGGACTTGTCTGTACTTTCTATAAACTAAAAGGACTTTTCTGCAATTACTATGTAAGGGTAATTTGGTAATTTCACTGTTTTGGACTAAACTGTTAAAACGAGTTTTCCTTGAGGACTATTCTGGAGTGTTGAAAGTGTAAAACTGTTTTGCAATTTATCTCTGAAGCCACTTTTGAAATTTCCAGAGAGTAAAAGAGTGTTTTCCGAAAACTGATTAACTTAAATAGTTTCTGTATTGACTCTTTATAAATGTTTGACTTGCTAACTTAGTTGGTTAGGTATTCTTTGACTAACCTAGAGGTCCCGAGTTCGAATCCTTCCTTAGCCCCTTCTGCTACCTTTCTTTTATTTTGTCTTTCGATTCGACTCTAGATGGTAACACTGAGTTATGTTTAGGTTCTCTGTTGCCCGTTGCGCCATCGTTCAAGTCTTGACTCTGTGATCTAGTGCATAAGTCTCTGAGGTGAGTGTTCACTCCAAAGTTTGTTTGTTTTTAAAACCTGAAAGGCAATGTGTTATGCATGTATATATACATATGTGTATTGTATTCTGTATGCTACTGCTTTACAAGTAAATATGCCCTATGCATGACCGTTTTACTTTATTATGTACGGTGTTCTTCTATTTGTATTGACTCTTCTGCAGGAATGTAACTCGGTTATCCGAGCACTTTATCTGTTATTGTTTCTGTTTGTTTCTGTGTGGCCGGTCGATTAGGTTGCAACTAGGTAGACTGGGTAGTGTGGAATATCGGGTTTATTTGGTTATTTCCTAGTCTATTACCTTTTAGACGCGAGGCAGAAGTCGCTGAGGTCTATTAGGATCGTAGTTTCTGTTTCTGTTTCTGTCTAGAGTTGTACCCTTTGGAGGGAGCTATAAGGGCATACTGGGAGTAGGAGTAACAAGGCGGGCTGCACCAACGGACTTCACCTTATCTGCTTCTGTTACTGTCTTACTTGCTACAAATGCTTTTGTTTTCAAAACTATTTACTGTTCTGTCTTTAAACTTAGAACCTCACTGAGATCCTTTATCTCACACTCTCTCTGTTTTCAAAATTCCTTTCTTGTAGATTCTTTTGAAGAAGATCAAGTCTAGGCGTCCAGCGACTGAGAGTTGGGTTTGGTAGCTTGTGGGATTTTATTTTCTAGAAATAAGAAGAAAAACTCTCATCTTCACTGTCTGTTCATTTTAAAATTGACACTGAGTTTAGTTACCGTTATCACTGTTCTACTTTAAATTTGTAAGCTCATTTGAGCGCCAAAACCCGTTCGTCATCAGTTATTACCGTTACCTTTGAATTTTAAAAAATTACTTTATCTTTGAAATAATTATTTTATTTTAAAAAAACGGTACCGTTACAGTAGTTGTTTATCTTGAGCAACCTATCTTTGTCGTTCTGGTCGAGGTACTTTGTTGTCCTGTACTTGTTTGTTGAAGGTGAGTTCTTTAACTTTACTGCTTGACTTGTGGTATTGGGTTGCCATTCCTGAGATGCTCTTGTCGGGGTTGTTGATTTGTTCCCCAATCAACTCAACCGAGCTCTGCGACGCCGAAACTAGCATGTCCCGACTTGTTGGTCCCTTTAAACAACAAGAAAAGACTAGAGGGGGGGGGGGTGAATAGTCTTTTCAAACTTCGTCGTTTAAAAACTTTCTCAGCAAGTACTTATTACTTTTTAGTAATGAGGTTGCTGATACTTAACTTTCTCAGCAAGCGTAAGTTACTTTCCAGTAGCTTGGTTTGCTGATACTTAAAATCAGAGAGCGGAAGTCTTTGAAACAATAAGTGCTCTTTCAGCAAGTAAAGAGTTTTCAGCAAGTAGAGTGACTGTGTACAAACTGATATAATTTGCTGAAAGCTAAATGCAGTAAGTAAATCACACAAACGCTTTTATAGTGGTATCTGAGAGTGGAGTAATCTCTCAACTAATCCACTTTGTCCTTTCTAGGACTGAATCCACTAAGATATGATTGAGGTTCCTTACAATCTCCTATCTAAAGCGATTCAACAGAAACCAAAGCACACTTGCTTTGTCTCCAACCTAAACTAGAGAACTCAACCTTGTTCTCCACCAAACTTGGTACTTTTAATCAGCAAAACTATGCTCGATTAAGTTCCCCCTGAATATCACGCCTGAAAGGGTGTATTTTCAGTTAGAGAGTTTTGGGATGAGATGACTTAATTATAACTTATTCAGTTACAACAAGTAATCTAAGAAACACAACTTGGAATACTTTGCAGTAAACAAGTTTGATTGTTTCTGGTGTCAAGACTTGTTCTTGTTCGAAAGAAAGAACACTAAACTAATTTCTTAGCCGAGTTTGTTCTACTTCTTCACAAGTAGCTTTTTCAAGCTTTAAGTCTTGGAACAGATCAATGGCAGTAAGAGTGATTGAAGGTTCGTGAGTTTTTAAGCACAAGTGAGAGTTTGATCACGTTGTTGACACACTTCAACTCTTTGCCGGATGACCTCTATTTATAGTACAAGTAAGGAGCCGTTTGAATTTCAAATCCTAAGGCTTTTGTTCCTTAACATGTCACTATCTTGCTTTTGTACTTTCAGCAGCGACTTTGTTTGTCTTCTAGTCTTCATGTCCTTTGCGTGTAAGCTTTGCAATAAATGCACATTTGAATAGAATTCAAACAGTAACATTGGAGTGCAAAATCTCGTACATTCAGCAAGAGGTCACATATGTTCATCAGCAAGTGTTCAGTCTCAGTTTCAGCAAGCACAACCTACTCTGTCTTTCAGATTTTCACTTATGCAATGTTGTTGCTGAACATTCCACTTTCTGAGAAAACACGTGCCTTATCAGTCTTCAGCAATCTTCAAGTCTTCAAGTCTTCAATTCTTCAGATCTTCAAAAGTCTTCAAGATTCTGACCGGTTTCTTATTTGCTTCAATAATTTGTTTGTAATAAACAAAATATATCTTCGGCAAATGCTTCAATAGGTCATTTTCTTTTCAGAAAATAAGATCCATTAAAGCTAAGCATCAATAAGATATTTTCTTTTCAGAAAATAAAATACATCATACGCAAATGTGTCAATAAGATATTTTCTTCTCAGAAAATAAAATACGTCATACACAAAAGAAATAACTTATCTAATACCTAACTAAGTCATCAGCAAACGTTCCTCTTTTACAATGTCCTTAAAATTCTAAATTCCTATGGACCTTAAGAGTACTAGTTACTGGACTGTTCTTAATTTAGCATGGTTAATTGCTCATCAAAATTACAAGTTTCCTAACACGACTCAATTGTTCCTGTGAAGATAAAATAATTGCATCCGATATCTTCAAATCTTGCACAAACTGATCCTGAGAAGAGAGGACCATTGTTGTGTCATGTGATATCTTCATCTTCTTTTTTATTGTCATTGTAGACAAACTGATCATCCCTCTTCGCCGGCTGTCGGTCTTTTGCTTTATTCTCTGCACGTATGATGTTGGTTTCGATGTAGTCACATGAATTGCTTGTATTGGTGGGGTGTTGTCATCGACATCGTCATCAACATTGTCGTGTTTTTGTTCTTGTGCCCTTCCTCCTCTTCTTCCTCTTCCCCTTCCTGTCCTTGCTCTCCCTCGCCTCCTGCCCTTTTCTTGTGTGTCTCTGTCGGTATCATGCACCATTTTCTCGTACTCACTCGCCTTCATCTCGAGTGACATGTTTTCATTGCAAATCAGCTGCGACTTCCTCCACTTCAACTAACTTTTGATGCATCAGTGCATTTGTTTCTTCCAGACTTTCTATCTTTCGTCCCATCTCTTGCACACTATTCTTGAGATCGAGATTTTCAGCCAATGTCTCATTCAGTTTGGCTTGAAGGGTCTTGGACGAGTGGTGTGCTTGCTGGATACGGTTATCTTTCATTGTCACACCAGCTTTCAGACTGCTTATCTCTTTATTGGCTTCTTCGAGCTTAGCTTTCAACTTCTTGTTTTCAGCATCGGTTCTCGACACTAGGTTTGACAATCTCTCCCTGTCACCGTTGGATGAAAGTAGCGAGGCTTGCATCGCTGCTCTGTCTCTGTTTGCTTGTTCAAACGATGCTTTCATCGTAGTATACATTCTCCTCATCAATTATGTATTTTTTATTTGCTCCTGATACTTTTCTTTTTAGTCCTCCTCCTCCTCCTCCCCCTCTCTTCCTCCTCATCTTCCAAAGTGTCTGAAACTAGCAGAGATTAGCATGAAATTAGCTTTTTCAATATCATACATGTGCTTGAAACTAGCATTTTACACCGTACAATATCCAGAAACTAGCATAAAGTGTCATGAAACTAGCTTTTCATATCACACAATGGGATGAAACTAGCACTTTACACCATACAATCTCCTGAAACTAGCATAAAGTGTCATGAAACTAGCTTTTCATATCACACAATGGGATGAAACTAGCATTTTACACCATACAGTCTCCTGAAACTAGCATACACTGGCTTGAAACTAGCATTATAACTCACATAATATACTGAAACTAGCATATAATGGATTGAAACTAGCATTTTATCGCATATAATATACTGGAACCAACATAAACTAGCATTAAGTCCCACATACAATCATCCTGCCCCTCTTGTTGATCGAGATTACTGTCTCTGTTCAAACGTTCACCTTTTTCCCTCATCCTGTCTATCACAGAAGTAGTGCTGTCGAAGAAATCTCCCAATGCGAATGATGGTCCAGGAGTCAAATTCAGGGTTTGTTGTTGTTGAGGCTCAGTTTCCTCAGGTTGGTTCTGTGTCGGATCAGCTTGGCTTTGTGGTGGTGTTGGCTCATGTACGTTTATTGGTTGTGCATCTATCGGCGACTCTTCTTGCTGCCTGCTCTCTTGCTCAGCCACAGTCACTAGTCTGTCGATCCCACTAGTTCCAGCTGGCTTTTTCGCCTGCGATTCTTCTTGTTCCTGTTCCTGGACCTGTTGTTGCTGTGCTCCTTCAATTACGAGCAATTATCTTTCCATATCTGTCATTGGTTCCTCATCTTTCAACTGAAACGAAGAGCAAAAAAAAGGCTGAAAAAACTAACATCTTGATATTTAATTTCGAATCCAAACAATATAATACGTTTTGCTGAAACTAGAACACATACCAGATTGTCCTCAATTTCATCCATAGTTTTCCCTTCGATTGCATTGTACAAATGCCTGAGATCCCATTTCAGGCATCTAGGGAAAGCATTTTCTGGTGCTGGCTCTACGAGCTGGGTGTTTTCGCATATGAGGTACTGCATCAAACGAAGCAAGACATTTTATTAAAAAAATGGACCCGAAACTAGGATATTTTTGTATCAGATAATGCCCTGAAACTAGCATAGCGTATGATATCATTGAAACTAGCATAAATACACTTACCAACAGCATTTGCAGACATCCGACGTATGTTGTGCTGTCAGGATCGAGTTGATCGTTGAAGTGCTCGAGTATCCTTTGTGACCAGTTGTACTTCCTCTCGGTGAAGTCACTGGCGTAGTCGATGTACTTCCAAGGCAAGTTATTGCCCTTGTTTACCATGAGCACTTCACAGAGGAGGTACAAGACCATGTTTATTGCGAAATCATCCTTGTTCATTCGTTGCTTTTGTCTCACTTCCTTATTCAGCCTTGTCTCTAGCGTGGCTTTCGTCAGTTTGAAGTTACTCCTTGTATTCTTTCGGGGTAGTTTCTGTTGATGAATTCGGTGTTCTCAACTAGCATGCCCCGCTGCATTTTGATTTTCACTGTCCCATCTATTGGACCGAAGAACTGCCTCACTTGTTCCTCTGTTAATCTTACTCTTCTCGTACCAATAAGCAGTGTGCTTGTGTTCTTGTCGTAGCTAGGAATCACCCGCCTGAGAGCATCATAGTTCTTAAAGATGTAGTTCGTGTAGACCTTGTTATCAATGAACTTCATGAACAGCAGCCTGAATGGTGTTCTCATCAGTTGCTCTTCATTCTGTTTGAGGAGCAATTGTGCAAGAAATTGAGCTGTCAATCGCAGGTCGCCTCGATTGAATGTAGTTGGCACTGATGGCCCTGCCCCTGAAACCAAGCAGAAGACTAGTAAGATAATGCACTGAAACTAGCAAAAGTCAAATGAAACTAGCAGAAATCAAATGATCAACCATCGAAACTAGCATAAAACAAACAATAATGGACCGAAACTAGCCAAAATCAAAGGACAAACACCGAAACTAGTCGAAATGAAAGAATCAACCACCGAAACTAGCCGAAATCAAAGGACAAACACCGAAACTAGCCGAAATCAAAGTAACAACAACTGAAACTAGCATAAACTAGCAGAAATCAACTGAAACTAGCAACAACCATCTTATCAACCACCGAAACTAACCGAAATCAAAGGACAAACACCGAAACTAGCCGAAATCAAAGTAACAACAACTGAAACTAGCATAAACCAACTGAAACTAGCAACAACCATCTTATCAAGCATGAAACTAGCATAAACTAGCAGAAATCAACTGAAACTAGCAACAACCACTACAAAAAAAACGCATTTTAGTGACGCTCCCATGCGTTACTAAAATGCCCCCCATGCGTCGCTAAACCATTTAGCGACGCATAGCAAATGCGTCGCTAAACCCTTGGTCGCTAAATGGCGAGGCGACCCATGGGGTCAAGCGTCGCTAATTTAGCGACCATTCTATGCGTCGCTAAATCTGGAGATTCTCTAGTCCACCTTGTATTTCCTGGGTTTCGAACCTAGGACATCCTTACCCAACACCTTACTAACCCAACACCCTTACCGCTCGGCTACCAATACTTGTGATAATTCTTGTATAAGTTCTAGATAATATATAGTTGTTGCTCTTCATAGTCACTTCCATATGTTTATATTTATAAACCGTTTATATCTTCATACGGTTTGAGATATCTCAATTACTAAGTGGACTATCTAAGGAATAGGTCACTTGATGAACCGGAATTTGTCAGATTCTAATTAATCAAATAAATTTGTATTCAGCCAAAGGCAATTCACAACTACAACGAAAACCGTAGTGTAGCAGTAAAATAACCTCGAGTGTCGTTCTCTAAGGACTATAACTAGCTGTATCTAATCTAACTTAAAAATATAAAATCAACAAACGACTTAGCACAGGTTTTTCTTATCAGATAATGCAAGTTAGTGATAGTATGATCATTCAAAGCATAGCAGGTTAATAATCATGCATGAAGTACCCGATCGTTTTGCATAGAGATCTTTGATCAATGAATTGTCCAATGTGTTCCGTTATTATTCAACACTACGAAGATAGAGGGCTTAGATAGATCAAAGAAATAAAGCAATAACTCAAAGTCTTATTCGCTTTACCGCCATCAGCATAATTATTAACCCTTCGCTAAGAAATCACATACTATCACCAACGATAAATTTAGCTACTCATAGATGTCATGCAATCAACAGAAATCATAGCAAGATTGAATGAAAACATGTTGAAAGATAAATAAATATAAAGTAGAAAAACTGTAAGATACAATGTTACCGAAGGTTGTCAATCTCCGAAGAATCGCGATCTCACAAGCTCCAAAACGATAAGAAAAAGTGTCTCCTATGCTAAGAATCCCCAAAACAGGCTCTGGAGAATTCCTACCTAAAACTAATGAGAAAGGTGTGGAAAAAGGTCTGAGAAAGTATGAAAAACGGAGAAAACTGAGCAACTATATATAGGGGTTCGGCAGGTGTCGGGCGAGTCGCCCCACACACCGGGCGAATCGCCTGGTGTGGGGCAAACCGCCCCACGTCCCGGGCGAATCGCCCGGGAGGTCCAGTCGGCAGGTGACGCGTTTTTGGATTTCTTTTCCTTTTCGGACTCGGTTTTTGCCTTCTAGTGACCTTTTAGCCTTCAGACTCGACCCCTAGACTTCAAATCCTATCCGGAATCTTCTAGATACTCCAAAAATGCCTTCGGAACACCGATTCTTCGTTCTCTTCAATATAATTGCCCGGAAAACCTTGTTTTTCACCAAAACCTGTAAAATACAAACTAAAGGGAAACGTGACACTATTCTAATAAAATGCACTAAAATATAGCTAAATTATCATAGAGGATAGCTAAATTGGTGAAAAAAGACTCGAATGAAAGTGTAAAATACACGTTCATCAAACTCCCCAAACCAAACCTTTGCTTGTCCTCAAGCAACTAAGCTAGACTCTAATGCAAAAAACAATGCAACACAAAAAATGGAGTCTCATGCCAAATCAAATGAACTAATCTATTGAATCTATCAAAATACATATGAGCACAAACCATACAAATTATAACATGGATATTGGTTGAAGAATGCCTCGATTGACTCATACATATTCACATAAGCACTTATGTCAAGACAAGATAGTCTCTCGTAACATTCCCTACCTGGACCTAGTCAGTGACGACGTAATGAAACATCTTAAAATACGAATGGCTGTCCCGTGCCTATGAAACTGAGGACTTACTGCTGCTCACCAAGTTAAGACTTTTCCTCAAAGAGGTCGAACCAATACTGGCTCTCATCAAACGAAGGAGGGTTCCCTAAAAAAGATAACACTCCTCTATTCTACCCATCTCTCAAGCAAAGCCTTAAGCTATTCACCACTTCCTGAATGGCAGGACGAGGGTGGTCTAGAATAGATGACACTCAAACAAACAAAAGACAAAAAATTACAACTCGATTACGAACATTACAAGAATTGAAAAATGAGACAACACTTTTGCTAAACTGCTTTTTGGCTCTTTTTTTTGGACCCTTCTTTGCTTTTTTTGGGTCTTTTCTTTTTTTTTTCTTTTTTTTTTTCTTTTCCGGATTTTTTCTTTTTTTTCCTGGAATTTTTTTCTTTTTTTCCGATTTTTTTTAGCCAGCAGTAGCACAATGAAAAAGAAACAATGACCCACAAACGACCTACCCAAACCTATTCGAAAGAATAGGTTGGAGTAAAAAATTTACAAAAAAAAAAGGGAAAATAAACTCACAATACACACTAAAAATTGAAAAACAAGTCTAATGATAGCGTAACCCCCTCCCCAAACCTATTCGAAATAATATGTTGCAAACAAAGGATCACACAATCTCACACTACCTCCTTTCTAGGCATTTAGCAATCTCAAAGCAAGGTGAAGACTTGTTGCCTCTTAGGTACATAATCACTCGGATAAACAACCATAAGACCCTAACATGCATCATCCTATTATAAAGGTCTTCGTGAACCGCAGTAGAGAAAACACCACTAAGTGATGTTGAGACTACAAAGCTTAACTAAGTGCAATACATAAATGTGACAAGCCAAGCGATAAAAACCTCAAACAAATTCATAGAGATGAAGCATATGATTAATGTCATAATTAGTTAATCTACCCAATAAAAAAGTTCAAAAAATTTGGCAATAAATTCCACATAAAACATGCAAGACTATCCTAGGATGAATGTAGTGTATGCAACTAAATACTAAGAAAGCGGTAAACGTGCAAATGCAAATGCAAACAAAAAAATTCACGAGTTAATCATAAGCAAGACAAGTATAGAGATAACCAGCGATAACTCCCCCCCAAACCTGAACGTCGTCGCTCGTCCCAAACGTCGAAAGTGGATTTAAGGTGAGAGCTAATACTTGTATAAGTGACCTATATTACTCAATCAAACTCGTGAGAAAACAAAACTGGTGATAAACGAGGTAAAAAGATTGATAATTTAGCATAATAGGAGAAAATCGGGTTCCCTCCGAAAATGCTAAATTATCATCTAGAGACCTACTTTATCACCATAAACATACGAAAATATGAAAAACAACACAATGATATGCTCAAAACAACAAAACACACTAACCTTCAGTAGAGGCGGTAAGGGTAAGCTCAAGATGATCAACCTCCCTTTGATCAATAGATATCTCGAAGTATGGATTCACTCGTTGACCATTCACCTTGAAAGTATTGCCCGTCTTTGGATCAAAGAGTTCTACAGCTCCATGGGGAGCAACTTTCATAATTTCGTATGGTCCATCCCAACGAGTCCGGAGCTTTCCAGGAAATAGTCGAAGGCGAGAATTAAATACCAAAGCCTTTTGCCCAGGAATCAGTTCCGTACGTACTATACCACGATCATGATACTTCTTAGTACGTTCTTTGTAGATCTTGGCATTTTCATAAGCACCTAGTCGTAATTCATCAAGCTCATCTAGTTGCAACAACCGTTCTTCGCCAGCTTTTCCCATATCAAGATTGAGTGCTTTGATAGCCCAATATGCCTTGTGTTCCAGTTCTACGGGAAGATGGCATGCTTTCCCATACACAAGTCTGTACGAAGTGGTTCCAATCACCGTCTTGTAGCTAATCCTGTATGCCCAAAGTGCATCATTCAATTTTCCTGCCCAATCTTTCCTACTAGGCTTCACTACTCGCTCCAGGATCTTCTTAATTTGACGGTTGCTAACTTCAACTTGACCCGATGTTTGTGGATGATATGGCGTAGCAACACTATGGTGGACACCGTATCTCTTAAGAAGGGAGGCAAAGGTTCTATTAACGAAGTGTGACCCTCCATCACTGATGATTGTCTTAGGGCACCCAAACCTAGAGAATATTACTTCCTTCAAGAACTTCATAACAACTGCGCCATCATTCGTTTTTGTGGGAATTGCCTCCACCCATTTAGTCACATAATCCACTGCAACAAGAATGTATCCATAACCTCCACTTGATGGAAATGGTCCCATGAAATCAATGCGCCATACGTCGAAAGGTTCGACCACTAGATTCCCTTGAAGGGGCATTTCGTCTTTCTTGCTAATATTACCACCTCGTTGACATGGGTCGCAATTCTTCACAAAAATTCGAGCATCTCGGTGTATTGTTGGCCAGTAAAATCCTGCTTGCAGTACTTTGCGAGCTGTTTTCAAGCCACTATAGTGTCCTCCACAATGAAGCTCATGGCAATGACTCAACACACTTTGTTGTTCTTCTTGTGGCACGCATCTCCTCAGGATTCCATCAGCCCCTTCCTTGAAAAGATGCGGATCATCCCATATGAAAGACCTGCAAAGCTTGGCAAGAGCTCTCTTGTCGGAGGCTGAAAAGTTAGTTGGACAAACACTCATAGCCAAATAGTTCACAATATCAGCATACCATGGCTCTTCATTAGCCTTCATTAAGTGCTCATCAGGGAGATCCTCATTAATAAGTATCGAATCAACAGGGATATTCGGTATTCTAGACAAATGATCAGCTACTAAGTTCTCCCTACCAGCTCTATCCACTATGGTCAAATCAAAATCTTGTAGCAAAAGGACTCAACGGATTAATCTAGGCTTAGAATCTTGCTTAGCTATTAAATGTCTCAAAGCAGCATGATCAGTATGGACATTCACAGAATGACCAATTAAATAAGACCTAAACTTTTGTAAAGCAAAAACAACAGCTAAAAATTCCTTTTCAGTAGTTGTGTAGTTAATTTGCGCGGAGTCTAGAGTCTTACTAACATAATAAATCACACGATACTGCTTATCAACTTTTTGACATAAAACGGCACCCATAGCAAAATTCGAAGCATCACACATAATCTCAAAAGGAAGATTCCAATCAGGCGGCACAACAATGGGAGCAGAAACAAGCTTTTCCTTAAGGGTATTAAAAGCAACTAAGCACTCATTAGAAAAATGGAAAACCACATCTTTTGCAAGCAAGCTACTTAAAGGTTTAGCAATTTTCGAAAAATCCTTAATAAACCTCCTATGAAACCCTACATGACCAAGAAAAGACTGCAATTCTTTCACACAAGTAGGTGGGGGAAGTTTTTCAATGATTTCGATCTTAGCCTTGTCTACCTCAATACCTCTTTCAGAAACTACATGTCCTAGAACAATGACTTCCCTAACCATGTAATGACTTTTCTCCCAGCTCAAAGTTAAATTGCATTCAATGCACCTTTTTAAAACAAGATCTAATCTTTGCAAGCATTCATCAAACGAATCACCAAAAAGGGAAAAATCATCCATGAAAACTTCAACAAATTTAGTTACCATATCAGAGAAAACAGAAAGCATGCACCTTTGGAAAGTGGCGGGAGCGTTGCTCAGTCCAAACGGCATCCTCCTATAGGCAAACGTTCCAAATGGGCAAGTGAATGTCGTCTTCTCCTGATCCTCTGGTGCAATCGGAATCTGGTAGAAACCTGATAAACCATCAAGAAAACAATAGAATTTCCGCCCCGCAAGGCGGTTTAGCATGTCATCTATAAATGGCAAAGGGAAGTGGTCTTTCTTAGTGGCGGCATTTAATCTTCTATAGTCAATGCACATCCGCCATCCAGTGGTCTTCCTAACCGGTACTAACTCTCCCTTCTCATTCTCTTCTAATGTGACTCCTGATTTCTTAGGAACTACATGAACCGGGCTCGCCCATCGACTATCAGGAATAGGGTAAATCATATCGGCATCTAGAAACTTGATCAATTCTTTCTTTACCACCTCTTGCATGGCCGGATTTATCCTACGCTGAGGTTGCCTAACGGGTTTTGCATCTTGTTCTAGAGTGATGTTGTGCACACACCGAGTAGGGCTAATTCCCTTTATATCACTAATTCCCCATCCTATAGCTGTAGAATTTTCTCTCAAAATTTCAATTAGCCTACTTTCTTCATCGTTGGAGAGATGTGAGGAGACTATCACAGGCTTCTTCTGATTTTCTCCTAAGTAGACATACTTGAGGTGCGAAGGAAGTGGCTTTAATTCTAATCTAGGTTCTTCAGGAAATTTACTTTCTTCCTCTTCTTCATCTAAAGGTTCAAGCACTTCTTCTTCTACGGGAATTTCCGGGGTGCTATCCATTATTTCAACTAGTTCCCTTGCTTCTTCGGTCATGTAGCATGTCTCAGCTTGCATGGTTAGTGCTTCCTCAAGGGGTTCACGATTATCATAACAATGATGAAATTCGGAAATCACAGAATCATAGCAATCGACAAAATTTAACTCTTCCACGACTTCCTTATCTCCGATGCTACATCCTACCAATTCAATCTTCTCACCCATTACCTCCATGGTTATTTTCTTGCCTTTGAGTTCAAGGCATGTGTTGGTAGTTGCCATGAATGGTCTCCCAAGTAGTACTACATGTTCGTGAATATGGCTCTTTCCCTCGTCTGCAGACTTCATTACTACAAAATCAGCTGGAATTATCAATTTGCCCACCTTCACAAGGATATCCTCTATTATCCCGACTGGCCTCTTCACACTTTGGTCCGCCATTTGGACAACCATATCAGTTGGTGTCAATTCTCCGAGATCCAAGGCTTTGTATACCGAATAGGGCATTAAGTTAATGTTAGCCCCCAAGTCAAGCATTGCCTTCGTAGTTCGACCATTCCCCAAAGCGATGTTGATGATGAAACTTCCAGGATCTTTCTTCTTCATAGGTAATCCGGCAATCGAATTGACCGTCTCAACCCCATTAACTTCCTTTCCTGGAGTAACCCTTTTGTTCTTCATCTCACGAAAGAATTTCGTATAAGCCGGAACGTTTTGGATTAATTCCAAGAGAGGCACATTGACTTCGACTTTTGAGAGGCGTTGGAATAGAGGTGACTCTTGAATATCCTTCTTGGCTGGCTTGATCCGACTTGGAAATGGTACATGTGGTTTCGGAGGCACATATGGATTAGAAGATTTGTGAAGTACTGCTGGCGTGGGAGTTCCCCCTTCGGCTTCATCATCAACCATGTCTTCTACAGATGGTCTTGGTTCATCATCCTTCTCTTGAGGTTCTTTGGAAATTTCACTAACCTCTTGTTTGGTGCTTGGTCCTGTATTGTCGGTCCCAGAAGATTCAACACGTTTAGGACGCACGAAGTTAGGAATTTTGGTCATCTTTCCTCCACAGAGTAGTAGATTCACTTCTTCGTACTCAGTTTCCTCGGTAGTAACAGTTGGAAGTGGCTTGGGATCAGCTTCAGGTGTCAAAACGGGGGAACTGGGGTCGTCCAATTCCCTGGAGCTGGGGGGGCGATTCGCCCCTTGCCCCGGGCAATTCGCCTGGGGAGGGCTGAGTCGCCCCTAAGTCTCTGTCTGTGGGGGGCGATTCGCCCCCCACACCGGTCGGTTCACCCCCCACTTCCAGGGGGCGTCTTCGACTGCTTTTCCGCACTTTTCACACTTCAACAAGCTAAGTTCCTCGATAAGTTGCTCAGTTACTTCGACTGCTTCAAAAGCCTTTTCGATGCGAAGATTGTTTTCAGCTTGCCCTGCGTGTGCTATCTCAAAAACATTCTCAATGGCCTTAATCCCTGCGTAAAACGCAAGTTCTTCCTCCTCACTGATATCTTCGTCTTCAGAATATCCTTCGTATAAGCCTTCAGTTTCACTCCAATTTGAATTCCCGTTGGTGACTTGACTCGACATTAGCCTCTCAGACTGTGCAGATCCACTGGCGTACTTTTGAAAGACCTTCACTGCCTCTTCAACTGTACATTCTTCTAATCCTCCACAGATCCCATCCACTTGAAGCCTAACATCATCTCGTAGACCACCAACAAAATACCAAATCAGTTCTCCGTCGTCGAAACGGTGATGGGGGCACTCACGTTTATACAGCTCCAAACGTTCGTAGGTGTCACAGAACCGCTCATACTCTCCTTGCTTGAAGTGTTCGATCCGACTCCGCAAGGCAATTGTCTCATGGTAAGGCATGAAACGCGCCAAGAACTCCTCTACTACTTGGCCCCAGGTTCTCAGTGATCCTGGTGCTAACCTTGCTTTCCAAATTCTTGGTTCGTATCCCAGAGCAAAAGAAAATAATTTCCTGCATAATTGGTCCTCGGTGAACCCCTTTGCGGGAACTTTTGCTATTTCTTCCTCATAGGATCTGATGAAGCTTAACGGATTCATCCCCACTCCATCTTCGAACCTCGGTATCCTTCTCACTACAGAACTCGTTACCTCATACCCCGATAGCTCTTCTTCCAAGTATATAGTTGACCCTTTCTTGACTTGCGAGAACGTAGGTGTCAAGCGAGCTTTCAAGGTCGTCATACTTGGAAATCTGGAACAGGAGTAACTCAAAACTGAAAATTAGTCTCGTTAGAAATCTCGAAGATCAAGAAAAATTTTGGAAATCACTTATAAAATCGAAAACTACTAATACTACTAAGACTAGGAATTGAATGCTGAAAATATATAAAAACTAAACAGAAAAAAGGAGTATAGCCCCCGGCAACGGCGCCAATTTGATGAACCGGAATTTGTCAGATTCTAATTAATCAAATAAATTTGTATTTAGCCAAAGGCAATTCACAACTACAACGAAAACCGTAGTGTAGCACTAAAATGACCTCGAGATTCGATCTCTAATGACTATAACTAGCTTTATCTAATCTAACTTAAAAATATAAAATCAACAAACGACTTAGCACAAGTTTTTCTTATCAGATAATGGAAGTTAGTGGTAGTATGATCATTCAAAGCATAGCAGGTTAATAATCATGCATGAAGTACCCGATCGTTTTGCATAGAGATCTTTGATCAATGAATTGTCCAATGTGTTCCGTTATTATTCAACACTACGAAGATAGAGGGCTTAGATAGATCAAAGAAATAAAGCAATAACTCAAAGTTTGATTCGCTTTACCACCATCAGCATAATTATTAACCATTCGCTAAGAAATCACATACTATCACCAACGATAAATTTAGCTACTCATAGATGTCATGCAATCAACAGAAATCATAGCAAGATTGAATGAAAACATGTTGAAAGATAAATAAATATAAAGTAGAAAAACTGTAAGATACAATGTTACCGAAGGTTGTCAATCTCCGAAGAATCGCGATCTCACAAGCTCCAAAACGATAAGAAAAAGTGTCTCCTATGCTAAGAATCCCCAGAACAGGCTCTGGATAATTCCTACCTAAAACTAATGACAAAGGTGTGGAAAAAGGTGTGAGAAAGTATGAAAAACGGAGAAAACTGAGCAACTATATATAGGGGTTCGACAGGTGTGGGGCGAGTCGCCCCACACACCGGGCGAATCGCCTGGTGTGGGGCGAACCGCCCCACGTCCCGTGCGAATCGCCCGGGAGGTCCAGTCGGCAGGTGACATGTTTTCGGCGCGGTTTTGGATTTCTTTTCCTTTTCGGACTCGGTTTTTGCCTTCTAGTGACCTTTTATCCTTCAGACTCGACCCCTAGACTTCAAATCCTATCCGGAATCTTCTAGATACTCCAAAAATGCCTTCGAAACACCGATTCTTCGTTCTCTTCAATATAATTGCCCGGAAAACCTCGTTTTTCACCCAAAACCTGTAAAATACAAAGTAAAGGGAAACGTGACACTATTCTAATAAAATGCACTAAAATATAGCTAAATTATCATAGAGGATAGCTAAATTGGTGAAAAAAGACTCGAATGAAAGTGTAAAATACACGTTCATCATCACTAAATTTTAATTTTTTTTTTATTTCTTAACGGTTGATACAGTCCAATTTACGCACAAACCGACAAATTTGCAACGTTGTCGGAGTTCCACGAAATTTGGTTGGCGGCTCCGAAACGGTGTGAAAAGTTGAAATCACTGCTTTGCGGTGTTGTACGATGGATTTCGGCCATCGGAGATCGTTTAGGGGGTCTAAACGCAGTTTTACTGTTTTCGTAGTTTATATTTCAAGTTCTTTTAGGATTAGATTTCAATTCCTAGTTAATTTCAATATTGTCAAGTTGTTTTAGGATTAGAATTTCGATTCCTAGATAGTTTCGTATTTGTTTTAGTCTTCTATATATAGCAACTAATAGCTTTGTTTGTCATTCAGTTTAACTTTTAATTAATAAAAAAACGAGGTTTCCTCACAAAAGAATAATTCTCCCTGTTACTACGTATATCCGCTGCATCAACGGTTGAGTTACTTAGACACTAATAGTTTATTTTTGAACGGTTGGGGTTACTTAGTTACGGACTTCTGTTTTGGTGTTATTTTATATTCTTTGTGCACTCCTTATTTCGTAAGTGTTTTTTTCTTTTAGTTTTGTAGAATAGTGTCACGTTTTGATGTTTTTCATGTTTCAAGCACTTAGGTACGAAACTGTGATTTTGAGCTTAAAACGCTGCAAAGTGATCTTGTTGAAGTTTCTCGATCTCCATGGATATGTTCGTGAGTGACCGTAGTTCGATTTAAGCAAGAAGTTCATTTGGGAAAAACTTAGACTTACCTTAGAAGCACATATTCAGAAGTTCGAATAAAGGTTTGGAGTCGTTCAAGTGTGCAAGATTAGTGCAGTCTATCCATTTCATCCATAACTCCTTCATACGATATTGAATCAACCTCAAATAAACGTCCACGCGTAGATAACTCAACGAGGTATCCAACGGTAGGTTATGCGCACCAATCCGATAACAGATGAGCCCTATAGCTCCAGTTGAATGTGAGGAGACCCACCTGAAAAATATGCAGTTTTTGCGACCCATGGACATGCGTCGCTAATTTTAGCGACGCATGGTTATGCGTCGCTAAATTAGCGACGCATGGGCTATGGGTCGCTAAAATTAGCGACGCATAACCATGCGTCGCTAATTTAGCGACCAAAACTCATGCGTCGCTAATTAGCGACGCATGAGCTATGCCGCAAAAATTAGCGACGCATGGTTATGCGTCGCTATTTGCTGTTTTTCTTGTAGTGAACCATCTTCTCATGCACTGAAACTAGTAGAAATCAACATAAACTAGCAGAAATCAACTGAAACTAGCAACAACCATCTTCTCATGCACTGAAACTAGTAGAAATCAACATAAACTAGCAGAAATCAATGTAACATGCAATGAAACTAGTAGTAATCAACAAAAACTAGCAGAAATCAACATAAACTAGCAGAAATCAAAGTAATATGCACTGAAACTAGTAGAAATAAACAGAAACTAGAAACAATCAACTGAAACTATGTTTATAAACTGAAACTAGGCAACATTCATGTTGATCGGCATTTGGAAGTGACAAAATCGTGAAAAAATCACTCAGAAACTAGGGTTTCGTACCTTTGTCATCTCCAGCGCTTGTTGTTGCCAATTGGTTGTCCGATTCTGCCATTTCGTAGTTGGGTTGTTGATTTTAGTACCTTTAGAGTGTTGTTTGCGGTGGATTTCGCCGGATTTTTCTTGAATTTCCTGTCGTTTCGTCTTCCTGTTGGAGAGAGAAACGGAGCTTTTTTGTCTGAAATGATTTTGTGGTAATGGCGGTTGTCTGTAGGGAGTTTTTTATTTGTTTTGAAAGAAGCGAGAAAGGAGTGGCAGTTTTGTCCACTCAGAGACGCCGGTTAGTAAGTAGCGATTTTTTGGTAACTGATGTTTTAAAGTGACTTTAATTGCAATTAGTTCTTGTTTTTTATTTATATACGTATTTTTCCCTAATATAAATACCCTTTTTAATAAATGCTCCATGTTATCATCCCACTTTCTAAACCTTGGCAAAGATTCTGGGCGAGAACCAGAATGCTTATCATTATCGTCCTCCTCAGATCTCAAGTGGGGTGATTATTACAGTAGTACATCACTTTAGCTTATCCTCCTCCCTTTATGTAAGGTGATTCTTCCGGTTCCATCACTTTAACCTTTTTAGCTCCAAATTGACTAGCATTCGACCCCTTCATCTCATCATTCTTAGAATTACAACACACACCAAATTAAGAGTCCAAAAACGTCATACCATATACTCGGTGGCATGGTGAAAATAAGAGTATTTGTTCCTGATCGCTCTCCAACTCTCCTTCCAAGTATATTCAATCTTTTGGACAGCAAAACTTGAAAACAAACAGCGAATACGGAAACAAGCTTTTCTTTATAGACGTAGAACATAAGACGAAGTGATAGGGTATTTCGAAAGTAGAAGTATTATATAAAATCATGATTATTACTGTAGTACATCACTTTAGCTTGATCCCTCTCTCTTTCGGAAAGTTGAACCTTCAAGAATACAAACAAGAAATGGTATTACATAAAAAGAACACAAAAAAGAATACTATATATACTGAACTATTCAATCGAGCTATAGTTTAAGAGCAGCAATTGCGTCGGGTTTGAAATCAACTCTGAGACCTAATACCCTTCTGACCTCTGCTGGGGTAAGTCTCCAGGTCATAGGCCCTGAGTCCTCTCCCCAGAAATCCAAAATCTCTGAGACTTTTTCCAAGTTTAAGATAGTAGCCATCTGTGTTAAACGAGCAAATTTGTCTCTAACAGTTCTCTGGGTCATACTAGAGAAATGACTCACTAGTGTCCTAGTGTCTCTATCAAGTTGAAGACCTCCAAGTTGACTAAACCTCTTCTGCATCATGATGACTTCAAGCCTTTTCACGATGAAGTCGATAACAAGATGTAAGAAGGTGTCATAGTTGCTGGATGTCATAAGTGGTTGAAGCCATGCCACATTAGTCTCAACAGCATGAAGAAGCCTCTGCACCCAGGGATCATTCACCTCATTGTCTGCATATTCTGCTTCAGAGAGCTCATAACTAATAGTTGCCACAGTATCTAACAAAGGCCGAATGCGTGGTGTCACAGTAGCTACAAGTTGCGACATTCCAGTACTCAATGTCTTCTTAAAATTATTGCTCATTTCATTCAATTCAGACAAGCAAGATTTGACTCTTTCTCGATCTGTTGGTGTAGGGAATGCTTCGGTACATTGCTCTTCGATCTCGTGAAGCAGTTTCAATGCATACTCACTACTAATATCCATGTTGTTCAAGGCTGTGGCAATCTCTGTTCCAGTCTTTTCCACTCCAACACCCCCAGAAAATAGCTTTGCTCCAAGGTTTGGCTCCCTTATTTTCTGCTGCAATGCCTCGCTGTACTCACCCGCCAATAAACTAGCAGCACCACTAAGCACAGCAATCACAGAGTTGATATTAGAGGTAGAAATAGCTCTGCGGCAGCAGCTCTGCAACACATAAAACACATCATCCACCATTGACGTAGTAAGACTATCGAGCACATGCTCATCAATTTGGATCGCTTTCCTCACGTTCTCCACCATAAAGAACCCTTCCAAGATAACATAATAACCTGTAACATCCTGAGCAACCTTGCTGAAATTCCCACTCCTAAAAGCCTTTGTGGCTCGAGGACCTAGTTCCGGATCCACAGATGTCAAACTCCTAATTTTCGACACCATGTACTCAGTGTAATCCTCACCAAGCTGCGTAAGCGAAAGAATCTCCTCAAGGTAAAGCTCGATTTCCCTAGGATCAGGCCCCTCCACCCCAACAGACAGCAAATTGGTCTTATACGAATTTATATCCGAAGTGAGTTTCGCCAATTTCCTATACTCCATATACTTTTTCAAAACAATAGCTCCCCTAGAATCACACTCCTCTTGTAGCTCACAGATAGCAAAAACAATGCCATCCTCACCACACAAATCCTTCAAAATATCCTTATTCTCCTCAACAGCCAACACAATGTCTTTAAACAAATTAGTTAAACAAGCAACAAAATTCACCTGACTTGTATTAATATTAATACTACTAATATTACTACTAGCCCCCTGCTGGTCAATAATTTCAACCAACTGCTCGAATTCCATTCTAGATCTCATAGAAATAACTTTCTTCAAATAAGCAACATATACCTGCAAACCTTCTTCCTCCAGCGCAAGCGGCCTAAACATCTTCACAAACCTCAAAACCGCCGGATGATCCCTCTGATCCACAGCCAGAGTAAGCCTCTTCCTCACAACACCTTCCAGCTGCCGCTTATACGAAATCAGCTGCTCTCTCTGCTCCGCAGCTGACGTGTCCTTGAACTTAGAATCAATCTGCAAAAACTTCTGGACATAATTCGCCGCGGCTTCGAAATCCTCAGACGAAAGCGACTTCTCCACTCCTTCGATGCAAGCGGATCGATCTACAATCGCGTCGATGCGGAGGAGCGTGTCATTGACGCGCGACTGAGCTAGATCGAGGTGGCGAACCTTGGCGGAGACCTGATCGGCGAGGGCAGAGGTGGAGGAGACGTTGGAGAGCATGTAGGCCGAATCGGCATTGACGATGTGCAAAACATCGGCGGATTTGTGGAGGTTGGTGAGCTGGCGATCGAGATCGGTGCGCTGTGAGAGGAGTGACTCGAGTGAGAGATCTAGGGCACGTTGGTAAGCAATGCATTCGTGGAGGAGACGAGTCATGGATCCGACGTCGGTGAGATTGCGGACTTCTTCGAGAGATTCCGGCTTGCCAAACTCCACGCGAAGACATTGATCGCCGGATTCTGCTTCACTTCTCGGCGTTGTTGCCATTTTTGTCAGAAGTGAGTGCTGTTCCGTTCCTTGTTCTTCAATGAGAATTAGGGACGTACGATGTCGTATTAGGAATTAGGCACGTTAAGTGAGAAGTCAATTTTGCCCTTTAGTTTAACTTCATTGTCCTCTGTTCTTCTGGCTTATGAAAATAAAATATTGTTTTATTGGAAAATGAAATAAAATAAAATTTCATTCATATTAAAATGAGGTTATTACAATCTTTAGTGGTACCATTGCATTTTAAATTTGATAGATTAGAAATGTCGAAATCCGCCACTGTGACGAAGCAGAGGTTTCGCCATTTGGAAAATTTTAACATAGACACGTGATATGTTTAATTTTGAACCACATGATGAATACTTATATACACTGTCCATATAAAATTCTTTTGTTAACTACTTTTCTTTGGTTTTGAATAATAATGTTCTTGTTAACACAGAAATTGTAATTTTGAACCAAAATATCACTACTATGAATATTTGTAACCAGAACCAAGTTTTAGCTTAGTTCTTCCAAGCTAGAGCTCTCATCACAGCTCAAGTTTCTGATTTAGTTTGATACAATCTTCGTCACACCGTTAGGTTTGTGTTTGAGAATGTCATTCTTCAATACTTCAGTTTTCCCCTTTACAAACTTGTTCAGACCAAACTTTTGGCTTGTTGGTTAAGTGCTACCTCTCCGAAATTCTTCAAATCTTGTTATAAATTCTATGGAATGAGAGATTGGAAAGAAAGAAGTTTCAAACTTAAGAACGAATCAAAACTAATTTTTTTTAACTCTGATAATTGCTCTATTTATAGGTGAAGAGGATGAAACTTCCAGAAGTATTAACACTACTCTTGTCCATTTGTAAATTCAACTAGTCATTTGTGAATTTAATACTTTGCAAGCTCTACTAAGGAAAAACCTTTTTCGAGAGTAGGAGTGGCTTGGTGTGGCCCCTCCTCACTGTAGCATGTGAGTACCGCTGTTGGACCACTATTCGAAATGCGAATACCGAGGTAAAGGCCGACGATCTTAGTGGAAGTTCTCTTCTGGTCGTCGACTACTTTGAATGGGTCCAGGAGCATAGTGACAGGGGGCACACTAGAGCCCCCTAGGATCGAAGTGACCCAGAAAAAAGCATTTTGAGATGTGCCCTTTCAACTTTTTCAGAGATAGATTAATTTCCTTATATTCTTTTTACAACATACCTGATCATTGAGTAATCATTCTTACTCAACTTAATTTGTCAGCACACACATTTTCACCGTAGCAAACTGATTAGCTTCAGCTTGACTCTCATTTGTTCTATTCAGAACATAGTCTTGTGAACATCTTCTAGAAGTTCTCCTTTGATCTACAAGTTTAGAACTACAAACTAATTCTAATTCTTTGTGTTGAGGGGTTTTCAAGTCTTTAAAGATCATGAAAAATTATTCTTAAACCTAACACCCAGTGACGGACGCAGGATTTATAATAATCTGAGGCAAAAACTATATATGACGAAAATATGTTCAACAATACTAAAGCACCCAGTCTCCCTCCATCTATATACAATGTTAGTCAAAATGTTATATCCCACTAAATTAATAATATGTATCATGATATGATATATTTGGAGGAGAGATAGTGCAATAGGGCTAACAAAAGTATTTGATTTATTAAAATGAAGCACAAAATAAAGGGATGAATTGTTTTCAATACACTTCACCCAATTTATCGTCTATCAATAAATAAATCAAGAATAACAAGTAACAACTCAATATCGTCTTCTCCATCCACCCATTCAAGTTTATATGAGTTCTCAATATATAGAAAATCCAATTATCGTTCTTCTATAAATTTCCAGAAACTACAATAAGTTATATAAATCTCTAGAAGAAGATATCAAGAAGCTAATAAATTAGGAATTTAGATCAGCTTCTACCTGACTGTTTCATAGTGTCGTTGTAGCAGTAGAAAATTTGTCGGAAAGAATAAATTGGAGGTTTGAGAACTAACGTAGAAGATAAGATAGCGGTAATGAAAAAGATGTATGAATTTTGATATGATTAACAGGGATATATTTGATATATTAAAATAGTCCAGGGGTATAATAATACATTCGCATCAAAATTTGAGGTGAGGCACTTGCCCCACCTTGGCTTAACGTAGGTACGGCACTGCTAACACCTATTATAAGATCTATCTAATCCGTCCCATCTAATTTGGTATATAGAGAAAGGTTAAATAACCTTTTATAAACTTTGACTACCCACAACAACAAAAAATAAGTTTAACGAAATAGATGTTCGTCTTCATGAGCTCAACCAATAACAGTAGGGGAAATATCACTAGATGTTAAAATTTAATACATGTGAACAGAAGTAACAGAAGTTTAAACTGTTTATCTAACCTGTGAACATAAGTTCTATCTACGAGGTGTTTGGTTTTGTATTTTATCTAGATAAGGAAATTTCAGATAAAATGATGAATAGTGAAATCTCCAGATAATGGGCTTTATCTAAAACTTGGTTTGGTTCATTTTTTTTGTGATTCTGGCCCAGATAACGAGTTTGTTTGTGGGGATAATCCTGATGTTTGGTCCATTATCTTGGCCCATTCTCTAATGTCCAGATTTTGGCCCGTCGATGGAAATTACATGTATGACCTCAGCTTACTAGTGATGTTCCAAAAATAACCCCCAACTACCAATTTAAATTCAATCTTTTCTCATAGCTTCCCACACAGAAAAAAAAACGGAAACTAAATTCTATAACCAGAAACAGAGTCCCATTGACACGTGATTTTCCTCCAAACGTCCTTCTGAAACGGCGGCTGAACAGTGACGCCGGAATCGCAGATCTTCTACGGTAAGTAAGTAGATCGAATGCATACTCTGTTTTCTGCTTGAATTCGGTTCTTTTCCATCCAATTCGTATGGTGCTTATCGTAATTTACTTGTTTTTTTTTGGTGAATTTTATTTTTGAATGCATTACTCCCAATCCGCAATTACTGCTTGTGGGTGTATGAAGTTGTAGATCTGTGGGTTTATTGTACTATGGTCATCGCACATGATGGTGATTTGTACATTGTTTATCGGATCTTAATTACTCCAGCTTTAACTCTATTATGCTATGCAGATGCAGCAGTAGTTTTGTAGGTGCAATTGATTTATGTAATCCCACTGAATAGTTTTCTCACTTAATTACTCATGTTCCGCTTCATGAGCATAATTGGACCTGGTTTTGTATCACTATTAAGAAACCTTTAACAACGACTTCTATTTTAACTGGTGTGTATCTTGTACTATTGAATTCGCAATTAACTACAATGGTGATAGAGTGCATGTCCAGAAGAATATGTAATAACCTCAGTTATGTTATTGTTTTATAAGGTACTGGTTGGATTAGGGAATATTTATTGGTTTGTTTTGTGGTGGTTTAAGGCAGTATTGTTACTTCTGTTTAACTTGTGCAAAATTGTGAAACTATGATAAGTTATACATGTATACGCCCTGATGTAGTTGGAAAAAAAACTTAACCCGCAAATGCGATGTCAACAAGAAATGTCAGTTCCATAATCATTCTAATAGGTTCTGCAAATTCTTAATTCTTGACGATTTGTATTAGGAGTTGTTGCTGTCTAAGTTAATGAATTTTTCAACGTAGAAAATGGCTCGTGTAAATCGTACAAGGCAGAACCGTTTGCTACGGTTGGCTGGTTGGAAAAGAGCTGAGGACATTCTCCTTGTTCGTATGTTAGATGAATTTGCAAATTGTTCACGACTACAAAGCAAGCAGTCTGTCATTGCTGTTTTGAGGTTTTGTGCGGCCGAAATCAGCGAGAAGTTGCGAAAAAAAGTGCCCGTTTCTTCACTGATAACAGCGTTGGCCTCAATCAGGCGTAAGTACACTAAATTCAAAGAGTTTCTGGAAATACCAGGTGTTTTCTACGCTATGAGGCGTAATCGTGTATACGCTAGAGAGCTGTACTGGAGTAGCTTGGGTGGGAAGGTAATCCCTTTTCCGCATTCAATCTCTTTCAAATTAAGATATATATTATGTTCCACTTTTATGAGTAACACCCCTTGTTGCATTGTTGTTATAGAATGAGAAAATATCTGCTCGAAGTATGAGAACTAGAGGAGAGCCACTGTTTCGTCAATTGCGAAACATCTTATCCACAGATGGTTGTTTCACTCTACTGGATGAGTACTCTTCAGGAGTTGCATTCGAGGTCGACAATGAAAGCTTGTTTGAAGGGAAGAAACTGTGAAAACTTGAGTTGGTTTGCAGTAATCACTACTACGAAGAAGTACTACTTCGTTCATCTGTTTGCAATTAGTTTGCAAGTTACCTGGAGTTAATTTAGTATGTCCTGCCTACCATCTTTGTGTGTTAATTTATTATACATTCGGTAAACAAATTATTGTAAGATTAACATTGCATTTCGGTTCGGTGATGGGGTATGCATTTGTTGGTGGGTTAGAGTGGCTGTGATTCGTATCATTAGTAGATTTAAATGTTGAAGTATTGTATTGAAAACCATTTGTTATTCCTCTATAATGCGAATTGTTGCACTTTAATGTTGTGGTCATTCTTACTCTTTCTTACAATCATGCAAGAAAGCTATATAGATAATACGTTTAATAAGAACGCCACAATCTTTAAAGTGGATGGTTTAATTAAATTGTGCATTTGTAATTCTCTGCTAAGTTTATGAAAGCCGGTTGGGAAGTATACTATCTGTATGGTTTATGTGATAGAAAAAAAAATATTTTCAGAAATGAAATTCAAAATTTCAGCAAAGTTCATGTGCATTTAATCCTTTAACTGCAATTAAGCTACTATATGGACTGGAAATTTCATAGCTGAAGGATGTACTGTCCCTTTATGTGACTGACTTTGGTAGTTGATGTGCTTTAAATTTGGATGAATTTAAGGTAGCTTTTTCCAGAAAATTTGGTTGTGTCCACACTGCTGAATTGTTGAAGACTGTTGTATATGTAACTTTACGTACTACATTGGCTTATGTCTATTTGCAGGAATTTATGTTAACTTGTTCCTTTAGTTAACATCTTAACACAATCCTGATTTGCATTGAAAGGATGTGTGAATATGGCAGCAGGAAAATTTTCTTTTTTTTTTTCTTCTGTGAATGATTTAGTAAAACTAGTTTCTTCAAACAACTAAGCCTGCCCATAGTTTGTGTAAATTAAGAATTCAATGACTATGAAATTACTAAGTTGGTAGTTCATTACTATTACCTGGAATACATATTTCTGTATAGCCTTCAGCTAGCCATTGTTAGGAGCTATAAAGTACAGCAGAAACTTGTCAACTCACAGCAACATAAAGTTCACAGATACTCTTCAAACATAGCAAAAAAGATTTGAATTAATGGCCAAATCTAATGCCAATTCTTCCAACCTTTATACAAGCTTACAAGCAATGAATTGCATTGAATTTCTGCAGAGTCCTTTCTTATATTCAGACTCAAAATAATCAAGAGTTTGCACTATAAATATAAGGTTGGTTCAAGGTTCATTCTCACCAACCAAACACACAGAGTTAGTATCTTTCATATTTCTAAGTCTTCTTATTAATGTTATAATCTCTCATGTTGTTCTACTATATACTGTATGAATTTCATCTTGAATACTAACTTGTGCATCAAATTTTGCAGACACACATCAAGTACATATGGCTACCTCAAACATGACACAAGATCACATGTTCTTCCCTGAAGGTGGCGTTTGGACCAGGGAGCATGAAGAATACTTTGTCGACATCCTTTCTGAGCATGCAACAGCCAACAATGTTCGTATCAATGAAGGATGCCCGTCTTTTAAACGTGCACTTTTCCTTCTGAACAAGAGGGCAGGAGGTCGTTTCGGGAGAACTTCACTTCTCCAGCGGTTTCGCATGCTCAAACTCCGACACAAGGAGTTTGCTCGGATCCTTAGGCTTCCCGGTGTTTTGCACGACACTGACAGGAAGGTGCTTGTGATCTACAAGGACATTGTTTGGAAGGATATCAAACAGGTTGGGTTAGCTAGCAAAAGTTAATTAAGTGTCCCTTACAAAGTTTAATTACTAACCTGATTTTATATATCGAATATTCCGTCCTCACTTATTTGCTGTTCCACTTATTTATTTTCAGAACTACTTGTATGGAAATGCTTATGTCGAAAAGGGAGAGCAGCAGTGGGAGGACTTGGTTAACATTTTTGGTCCAGGGCCTGGGGACGATTTCATCGAACCAACTCATTACATAAACATAAGTTCTTCTGAGTTTGAGACTCCACCAAAACCTGCTTCACCTCCTCGTGGAAGGAGGAATTTTGGAACTCGACGTGCCACGAATGTAACTGGGAATACAGATGCTGGACCATCAAATGCACGTCCTCCAGTCCGTCGTTCTTTGTTGCCCGATTCAGAATCTGTTCGAGCGGCAGGGGGTGAAGGAGCTGTTCCTCTTGGATTCAATGCATACCATTCTGCTGCTACTAGTGAGTCTGTTAGCTCAACCGGGGAAGGACCCATGTGGTTTGGTGTTGGTAGGTCTGCTGCTGAATTGATTCAAGGTGCTTTTGAAACACCAATTCTTTACACTTTTGACGAACTCAGGGGCAGCACCGACTCTGGTTCCGCTGCAAGTAATCATCCAAACAACGACGCACATGGTCAGGGTGCGTCTGCTCCTTCAACTTCGCCCTTCGACTTTGGTCCTTGGGGACTTTGAGTTTGGATACATGAACGGTGGTAGCAAGGGAATTTTTATGCTGTTGTTTAGACTTAGTTTCCTACTGACCTTCACGTATAATGATGTCGGTTAAATTTTAGTATGTTGTTTTCTATTAATCTATGCATTTTCACTTTTTTTTTAGGTAAGATTGCATGCTCAATTTCATTTCATTTGTGGTAATCGAACAATTGGAATGTTGAGATTACTGATGAGGATGAATGATCTAGAGGAATTAAATTGAAGTAAGGTAATTGTTCCGAGGCAATTTTAATATTAGCTAAGTAACTTTGTAAGAAGTTCCATGTATTTGTACGTGTCGTATTTTCATGAAGTCTTGTGTTTACTTGGTGTTATAATCATATTTTATAGGTCTACGTTCCTTGTCTGTTCAATTCTCTGCAACAAGTTAAACTAGTATCGATTGTCGGGTTATGTTTAGTTACAAATTAAGTTTCACTTGTAAAATTTGGCCAACTATTGGACTGGCACAACTACTATAACTGTTGTCAACTCTGCACGCATGTGTTAAAGTTACTAGTATAGTTCCTTTATTAGAACTTTGTGAAGAGCAGTCTGTCTCTTCAATGATACATTTAGTTGATTTTGCCAAATTTTGGTTATTTTTCCTTAAGAGCTGTTTCTTCACATGTTTAGATTATTTAAAGTGTCCCTCTTGATATAGATTCAAAGTTCCACAATCATTAAAAATTCATGACAGCAACAAAGACAATACATAACTAACAGAAACAATCTTCCAGAAAAAAAAAAATAGCTTGCCATTGAAATGACACACATAGAAACTTTAATGGCAGCAATTTAGGAAACCACACCAACTGCAACATAAACCTAAAACCAAAGACCAACTAATCCTTGAACACTGTCACCAGATACATGGAATTATCGCGCTTGTCCACCTCGAAGAGAACCGCATCTCCCTCGCATATATTGTACTGCTGCACGAAACTCTTCCAGCCTTTAGTTAGTCTAACAAATGGACCCCAATTACGGACCACGACATCCGTTGTGCTTCTTAATCCTTTCATTCTAAGACGAATCTCAGTGCGCTCTGCAGTAAACTCTGTTTCAGCAAATGCCTTGGGTATAGCCTGACAATGATGCAGAAAACACACAAATAAAGATTCTTTATAGTAGTCATATTTGTTTAGATTTATTCTTCACGTTGGGGTTTAAATTACCACAATGTATCGACCCGATACATAACCACTGACCATGTAGACCGCAAAGTGTTTGCGGTTGCTGCGGGCTTGCAATGCTTGCTGCCATGCAGAAGAGGTCGACTTCTCAAGTCTGGAAGTTGAGTCATAACGGGGGTGCTCGTTTTCGTTCACAGTGCCACGTACGACACCTATAAAAAATGAAACATTATTTTTACGACTTATATTTACAATACTATTGACACATGATGTGGGTGGAGAAGTCTAAATCAGATTTTACCCGCTGATGTGGAGCCGACCTTAACTCTGGGCAAATTGGTAGGCTTGTAATCTTCGTCCTCACTGTCGGACAAGTCGGAGTATGAATCATAATCATCTTCCGACATGGCAGATTCAGTATCAGCAGACTCCCGAGAATACGCTTCGCTTCCCCTAACTACTCTCCCCGCATCGAACAAGTTCGGGGGGTCACCGGCATAGTAGCTCGGTTTGTAAGTCAGTTTATTCCCTTCATCGTCTTCCACCGAGACTTTGAAAATCTGCTCATCCTCGTTGAATTTGAAAGTAAGAATGTCGCCGTTCTCAAGTGCAAAGGTCTCCCGGAATTCTCTCCAACGGGCATCCATCCACAGTTTATCCTCATAAAGATCATATGTCGGTCCAATTTCGAATGGACGGCAAGAATTGACCCGAAGTGTGATTGTAGCTCCTATATCATAGGCAAGAGATCGGCGAAAAGCCAGCGGCAGCAGCTGTAAAGAATCAATGTAATTGTTAGTAACATACAAATAAAACCACGGAGAGAGGAAGAAAATATAGGAAGGAAAAAAACTTTCATTAGTTTAAGAAGGGATACTTACTGCCCTTTCCACGTTGTTCTCTCTGATGAGCTTAGTGAAGACCTTTTGCTCGCTCATTTTTTTCTCTTTCACTGGAATATGTTGTATTAGCTTAAGTGTTGTTTATTTTGATTACAATGTAGGGTTAGTAGTCACGCTTATATAGCTGAGTTTATGTAAGACATAGACTCAACTTGCATGCAATTTGCATTAATTTAATATTTTTCCAACCCTTCATGATAACATCAACGAAAGTAAGAGGGGATAAGCTGATGTTTTATTCAAGCATGTGTCCCAATGAATTCCCATGCAAACTTTACTTTACTTGATGCATCAAATCTGGGGAAAATGTTGATAGATTCCCAACAATAGCATGAGGACAAAGACATGTTAAAGAATCACATTTTAACCTTGTCTATTTCTTTTTATTCCCAAGAATTGTATGATGACCAATAAATATGTTCTACAATCTGATCATCACACGCTCTACTTGTTTTTTGTCCCAACAATAGCTTGAAGACAAATATTTGCTGCATGTGATGGTCTACCTAGGGAAAGTTGATGAAGAAATAATTTTTTTTTAGACTTGCTCCATGAAACAATTTGTTTTTTTGTTCTGCAAGATCCCCAGCAATATTTCAAGTAGCATGCGCAAATCTTCATCCTCTCACTTCATCAACTTTTGTAGGGAAAAAGGTGACAACTACTACATCAGTTGGAGAAAAGGAAATAGGAGATGTATTTTTTTTTCAAAGGCAACACTCATTCATTTCAAGAAAGTAGTGCATATATGTATAATAAAGAAGGAATTGCATGCATGTGGCGGCCGTTTCCATGTAAAGTGTGATGGAGTTGTCAATCCAATTGACACAAATTTTGTCTTCTCAACTACAAACCGTGGTTAGAATCATATGTTGTTGGGTTTTATTTTTTTACTTGAAATATTACTCCAACATCCGAGAATGAAGTTATTATATACGATTGTATAGTCCTGTACTATAATCCAGCATTTTTTATAATTGGAAGCTAAAGGATGGCAACTTAGATTAGGAAGATTTTCTTATAAGAACATATAGTGATGATTATTTCAATAGGGTGTTATGTAAAATAAGTTATAAGTATAATGCAGCCTGTTAGTAAAAAAATGTCATGAAAGTTTCGTTGTAGTGGCTTTATGAAAAAGCAAAGTCTGTCAATTACGAAATGAATAATGTACTCCAATGCCACGTATTTTTTACCACAATTTTTTTCCTTATAAGACTATGTTGCCTGTCCATCTTAAATCTCTTCGTACAAGAAACAGCAATTTAGGCATCAGGCTAACAATTAAACTATTTGAACAACTCCTGCATATGGAAGTTCTTCCACAACAAAACTACCTTTTTCCATCAGGATCAAAGTGGCGTAAAACTGTTACTGATGATTTCCTGTTCCACATGAGGAGTGGAGTTAACTACACTCCAGACTTTGAAGTGATGGATTTCCCACGGCCGGGAATCCTAGAGCGAGCACATAGAAAGATAGACAAGAAGTATGGAGATTATTGTGGTCGCTATACTTTGCAGGAATGTAAAGATAGGTTTAATCTTCTGTTTGACAGGTATCGCTGCTTTGGTTTTCTTATCAACGACACTTGCGTAATTTGGAATGAACGCGATGATATTATCGTCATCACAAATGAAGAGAGGTTTAATTATGTAGCCGAGGTACCGGTACACTTGTTTTTTTAAAACTACTTATTGCATTAGTTACATAAGTTACGAATTTGTGTACAGTGTTCCCGAGCATAAATGTTGATCGTTTGTTGTCTTTATTGCCTATTTCAGGTGGATGACCTAACTAAAGCTTATTCAATCAACGGTGATCCAGACTGGCGTAGATTAAAATGGTTGTTCGGTGAATACGAGGAATACGTTTATCAAGTTCTGAAGGTGGCTAGGAAACGGCCTCTGTGTGATTACTTCTAATTTCCTTGCATCTATATACGAGTACTTGGAGTATGATTTTTTAAGTACTACTGACTCTGTAGTACATGTATTTTCCAGTACTAATTTCACCTATTTGTCCTCTTAATTAAAATGTATTATTTCACCCTTCCTAGTTTACCTAATTAATTACTGACTTTTAGTATGCATATCGGTTTGCAAAATTTGTACATACTCATACATAATAAAAGTTACGTTTATGAATTAAGCTGAAAAATTTACTTCAATCTACTTCATTTTGTTTTTCAAACAATAATCATAACAACTTTAGACATTACAAGCCCCAATGGAATATATAATTATAACACAGAATAAATAAAGTACTAAATCTGAATGGAGTGCATGCTTTACTTTATTTGAGACACTTCAAGTGGATCATTACTCACATGGTAAAGAGAATAGTTACACCACATGAATCTAGGTGTGAGTTATGCATATTGTAATCGCAAATTCAAGAGGGGATATAATCTCCGGCCATATATGAAGTTTTCTAATATTATGAAGGGCCATATGATGTTCTGTAATCATATGTAGGGTCCCATTTTGATGTTCTGTAATAATATAAGGTGTGTAACTGAATGTAACATAATCCCGCAAGGTTATTTACTTAGGTTTGGATAAAGCCATTTATCCAAGTATATTGCATTGTCCTTTAATTTGTGTGTTTGAATTCTTATTTGAATTGAAAGAAATCATTGTTCTTTCATGATCACGGTGTTTAAGATCAGTATAGAACAGTGGATACTATGTTTCATGATATATATTTTTTGCAAAGCAATCATAAGTTAATTGATAAACATGTAAAGTAACAGCATTGAATTCTAAGTCATAACCAGCAGAGATGTTAATATTTGTTCCACACAACAAGAGTTCCAATTAAAGGATACGAAATTATGGAATTAGATAGAAACTATCATACAAATTACAGTATCTAGAACAAGCATAAGAATAGTCAGATTGAGCAAAAGAATTCGCCACACTTCTTAAATCAAAAGGCTGCTATAAGTAACTCGGATTTAAAGGCTGCCAGTTTATCATAATGCCTAGTCAACAAAACAAACTGCCTATTAACTTCAGCAACACAATTTCAAAGTGAGTTTTTAATGATCATAGAGATCATAGCCTTTCGACGATCAGTCCCTGCCTTGATAAATGCATTCATCAAACTTGGACTAGAGGTTATGTGATTCTCAACCTTTATGGCATCTTCTAGTGGTATTTCTGGGAAATCTGCTAGTCCATCACTAACCTTTTCACACTTTTGATCGTAAAGAACTTCTGGAGCCACAAGCTTCGAAGCCACATCTGCCATTACTACCTTATTTTCACTCCACATGTCCTTGAACATGTTGCAATAAGGCCTAGCAACCTTGTCAGCTCGGTCTGCTTTGTCAATCTTCGTCTTCTTCGATGCTAGTCCAGGGGCCGGATAGATGTCTGGACCAACATTTTTCGAAGGCATTGCACTTCTTTCGGTTGCTGGTTGAGGGTTAGTTGGAGGACATGAGTCCGTCTCGTTCAATTTGCTACTGACATCTTCGTCCTCTGCCATATTGTTTTCATTGTCCCAACCTGGAACATAACCGGCCTCGTCATTTTGATTAACAGCCTCCTGAAAGCCGATTGCAGCATCTCCAGTAGCATTATCAACCCCAAACCACTCGGCCCACAAGTCATATAGGGGAAATGGTTTGTGGCACACTTGATAGCCTCTTTGTTTTCCTAAAACAAACATATGAAAAAGATCATTACGAACGTGCAGAATCAGAGGTGGTGTAGTAGGTTGCAGTATGCCCAATTCTACCAAATACGAGTGAGATAGTAATAAATAAGTTCGGCCGGAAGTCGGAGACAACCAAAATGAAGGTTAACAAGAAGAAAAAAATAGCAGCAGAAACTTGCAACTAACTTGGCAAATGAACAGTAACATTTAATATGGCAAACTAAACAAATAATGGCAAATGAAACATGTAATCATCCTCCAGAAAAGTCATTCGTACCTACAAAGTAATAGAATAATAACTCAACTCTCTTATTCACAAAGACAGCAAAGGGGAACAGATAGGTGGATTTGTTTGTTCCCATTAACAATTTTTTTTTTCAATGCCCTAAATCCTACGCAAAGACATGAGCATGGACATGGTCAGAATAATTAAACAATCTGACATAGACAGAAAAAAAAAAAGAAAAATTGTTGTGGATAAACTCACAGCGCAATGTCTGATCCACTCGTCGTCCTCATGAACCTCCAATCTTAAGACTCCCTCCTCATCCCTAATGAAATTCCCCCCACTTTTATCGATAATCTTCTTAACTTCAACGTACTGTCTCTTCCAGTATTTAAGCTTGGATTCAATCTGTGACTGAACCACATAGCAGCCAGCAAGCCTACTCCGCATCATCTTCACCATGGTTGTGTGCACGTTAGTCATTTTGTTTGTATGGTCACGCATACCCAGGTTCATAACTTCTCTCATGCAATCACATAGAGTTGAAGTTGCCTCATTATCCCACACAAACCTAGGTACTTTGGGCTGTGAAATGAAACTTGGATCTAGAGAACCTTGGGTCGGAGCTGATCCTTGCTGCAGATAATTATACGTGGCAGGGGTATGGATTAGCGCCACTTCATCCACCGCTCCTGAATTCGTACCACTAACCTGACTTGACCCTGGTCTTGCCGTAGGAACATACTGGCCTCGAAGTGAAGCCATACTGGGAGGCCTAGCTGATTTGTTTCCCAATCTGTACAAACCTTTCATCTGGAAAAATAATGACTTAATTAATAACAATGTCTCAATGACAGGTAAATGTATACCAAATACAAAAGTACCTACCGCAGGATATACATAAGTAACCAACAGTAAGTAAGAAATACTATTCACAAATAATAATAGTGCATGCATAAATGTATTTCAACCTTATCAACAAAAATTGAGGAGGGCATGTATTACAAGACAAAACTAACACTAATATTTTAGTACATGAACTACAGAATACCACAGAATTGTTACAAACAGAAGGTGGAAGGATACAAAAAAACATGAGCCCTTCCATGTTGAGCCCACATAAGATATGTTGACAAATATTTGTAATTCCATCTCAGCAACACAAGTTGACATGATGTCATTAATTTTAAGGCATTTCTTTGAAGTTCCTAATTTGTTTTAAAATGCATGCAAGTGTAAGCAGTCCTAATCATGGCTGGCCGCCACGGATGGCTAGCCAATCATCGTAAAGTTCTTGTGCCAGATTGTCACGGAAGTCGTCCCATTCATCAGAATGCCGAACCACTTGGACATAATCAACCGGATGGTCATCTTCCATAGGATCGTCCATGTCTTCATCTGGTGGTTCATCCTCAGCCGGATCCCGGGACATGTTTTTCCTTATGAAGTTCTGCAGCAGACAACATGCAAGTATAACTCTACCCTGAGTCTCCACCGGATACTTAGACTGCTCATCCAATGAAACCCAACGTTTCTTTAGCAAACCAAAACACCTCTCAATAACATTGCGAGCGTTGGAGTGAACCATGTTAAAGAACTCTTTCTTGTCCTGAGGTGCATCTGTACCATACCCCCATTGTTGTAAGTGGTATCTCGTGCGGGTGTACGGAGTTACAAATCCCTTCCCATTGGTGTAACCATTGTCACATAGATAGTATTGTCATGTAATGTCACAGCATAAGTCAGAAACCAATCCCATGGGTCTAGAGGCAATTATATAATACAGTAAACATCTTTAAAAAAAAATAAGTGATTGGCAAAGCAACATTCTATGTAACAAAACATAGTAATGAAATAAACCAAACAGTACTTTCGAAATTTGATGTGTAGTATTTTATCAATTACTGCTAGTGTACCAACTAGCCTCGGTTCCTTGTAGTGTTTAATTTGACACAAAGACTTAAAAGAACTTTACAACAATAGTTCATGCTCATTTAAAGAAAAAAAAAACAAAATGGTGACATCAGTTGTATGTGTAATGAAATTGTATAATTTGTATTTGCAAAAGTTTAGCAACACTCTTACAACAAATTTGTTTTTAAAACATTGTACATCTTTTTTATCAATCTGGAAGGAAAAAGGTATGTCACATATTACTTATAAGTATCTTTCAATTAAAAATTTTAAATTGAAAGATAAGTTTAACCCATTTGCAAGCAATACATGTCTCACTGAAATTATTAAGAAATTATGAGTAGTACAAGTAAGCATGTTAGGAAAAATAAAATAAAATAAAGGTGCTTCAGCTGAACCACAAAACTTTGAAACCGTTTTCCAAATAGTCCAAGTACAAGTCCCTCATATAAACAATCGTGTTGTCCCCTGTAAATAATTACCTTTACAACACATTTTAGTCACTAAATTGCATGAAATATTATAATCCATAGTTTGCAGCCAAGTTATAACACAGAAGTCCTTTGAAATTTAGTAGTGGAATGCAAAATTAAAACAAACAGAGAGCCTCTGATTCTGCCATCATACACATTCCTTGTAAAATGAAACATACAACAACGTACTCACAACACAATTGCAAAAAGTTAATTCAGAAACATTTTTTCCATTTTAAAATGCACCTTTGTAGCATTAAATGTTTTATTACAATTCCCTTTTATTTATTTTTGCATAAAAAGCATCTGTTGCAATGACGTATTGTTCAATGATTTCAATCAATAAGCAACTGATGCACATATTTTCTGCATGGAATAGCCCTGCTTATATGGATAAATAAAATCTGGGCTAAATTTTACTGTGCAAACCATTAATGGTATGAAATGTTATTGTATTTCAACAAAAAGGTCACTTTTATACATGTGAGCATCTCTTCCATCGTTTTCTAAAGGCATATTATTGTCTTTCGCATCTTTGAGTATTATTGAATCTTTGAACATTTCAATGAACACAAGATGCAGTCAACTTTTCCAAGAATATGAAATCATATGAGCAGTGTTGCATAAGTTGCTTAATTAGGTATTTTGTCACTTTGAACATATGGTTAAACACCATGTTTTTAAAGCTACAGATTTGGAGATAATATCTTCATTCAAAGGCCCAAACACAGGTCAGAAAATGATGGGACATAGTACAACAGGTGAGGATTAGATCTGAGATGTTTTGTGGAGAGTTCATATGCGTTTTGTTGTCTGATAAGTCAAAATCTGCAGTATTGAAATGAGATCTATTTTCTGTAAATGTCTGAGATGAAAAAGAGGAATTCATCATATGATCTTGGATGAACAACAATAAATGTTCCTCCGCCACTCACATGATATTGTCAAACCAGCTCAGACAAATTAAAATCTCCCACTTTGAATGGTGCTCTTTAACTTGGGATTCCTGGTTTTAGGTACACTCCATTACCCTCATTTCAACTCACACTTATCTCATGCATGTTACTCTACATTTCATAATAATATTCTGCACAACACTACCTATTAGTAATTTGTTGAGTCATGTTAGCCTTATTAGGAGTGTGACAGTATTCTTAATTTGTTGAGACCTATATAAACTAACAAACCAGCACAAGGAATTTATCTTTACTTTCAGTATTTTAAGTAATGTCTTTGTTAAATATTTAGACTAGCAAGGCAACAAGGACAAGGAATTTTAACAGAATGACAAGAAGTACAAGTACTTACCATCTGGTACACGTAAGCCGTCACGCCTAGCGAGAGCATTCCTTAGAACCTGACTATCAGCCGTTGACCCTTCCCAACCAGAAAGAACATATGTGAACTCCATGTTCCAGTTGCATGCAGCAAGTACATTCATTGTAACAACACCTTTACTCCCACGGTAAGGCATCTGCCGGTCTTTAGGTACTAGGACCCGGATATGAGTCCCATCAAGAGCACCAAGACATCCCTGAAAAAATGTACCATTTAACACATTCAAAAATTCATATTAGGGCCAACATTATAAACGAAAAACCGAACATACGATAGTACAACATAAAACAGTATGTTGAAATGGTCAAACCTGGAACGGTTGCCATCTTGCTGGTGCATTATCGGGGGTGACCGGAGTTTGCTTAACCAATAAATCCTTGTGCACAGCCAAAACAGCCCTTAAAACCTTGTGGAAGTACTTACTTATAGTTTCGCTTGATCGAATGAAGTCGAAGTGGATTATCCTCCCTTTCTTGTTGTGTGCAATTATGCAAAGGAAGATCCCAACCTGTTCCTTAAGTGACACGTAAAGGCCATCCCTCAAACCACCTTTCGTGTGCAACAACTCACATAAACTGTGGAAACAGTTACGGTCCATGCGAAGATTGTTTATGCAAGCTTTGTCATCATCGACAAACAGGCGGAAGTTCCGATCAATCTGAACATACAGTCG